>CM056950.1:2765697-3116860 GCA_029856935.1 Cyclocarya paliurus
AAAGCGGAGGCCGAGGAAGATGCACAGGGGGTTGTCGTTGAAGCTTGATTATGAGGGTATCTTAAACGCTTGGTCGGATAAGGGCCCGCTTTTAATTGCAGTAGAGTCCCCTCCACAGACTGTGCCAGACTTGCATCATGACCAACTAGTTGTGCATGACTCTGCCGATGTAAGATTTTACCGAAGAAAAGTTATATTTCAAAGTCTTTACCATCGCACAACTTAATAATTTAATTTAAAAGATAAATCATAATAAATTTAATAATATCTATACATATATTTATAAAATCACCAAGACTAAATTTTTGGCAGCCAATTTTTTTCAAAATTCTTATATTGCATGTACTAATTTGCACAAATTACTTTCATTATAAGAATTTATTAATTTTCTAAATAAAGAAAATGCAATTCCCCTTTCATTTTATTGATCATAATAGGATAGATAATAATAGACTTACCATCTTCCTACTATTCTTTTATAGAATATTTAAAATTTTTATTTTTTTATTATTTTCTTTTAAGTACTTTTTTAACATCTTTAATTATTAAAAAAATTAAAATATATATATAACTTCACTAATAATTATTTTTTTAATTATTAAATAAAAAAATCATAAATAGATGGTAAAAAAATAATAATCCAATCATCATTATAGTATGGCATGTTAATGTAGTCTCGAGATATTTGGGCATAAACTCAAAAAAAAAAATTTGAATTTTTTTTTAAAATTATTTCAATTTTTTTATTTATTATTTATATATTAAATATTTGATAAAAAAAAAGAGATATATAAAAATTATGTAAATAATAGGAGATTATATAAATTTTTTCTAACAGTTTTCGATCTTTCCGGGGACAGTACTGCAACTTAGCCAGTTGTGGCTATGGCCCAGTTCACCGACCCGTTTGTTGGTTGGCAGCTGGAAGCCAAGTTTGTTTTCATAATTTTTTTTAATTTTTTTAATTTAATTATTATATTTTTAAAAAATTTTAAATAAAATAAAATAAATAATTTAATTTTTTTAAAATTTTAAAATAAAAATTATATTAAAAATATATATTTAATAATATTTTATTTAATTTTTAACTTTAATCTCATCTCATTTTATCTCATTTGTAAAAATAAAAGAGACGTACTCTTGTAAAATAATTTATAAAAATATTTTCATTTTAAAACATATTTATATATATAAAATATTATAAAAATGATTGTATATCCATCGTTGCAATTAGATCTCTTATTTTGATCCGTTTGGATTGAAGTATTCTAAATGCAACTTATTTTTTCCTAAGCGAAAAAAACTTAATTTAAAAGAGTGGTAAACCAACAAATATATATTCCAATTTTATGGAAGCCGCTCATTCAAAGGTGAAAATATTCTATTTTCCCCTCCAATAATGAAGACACAAATCAAAAGATAATTACCAATAAGTAATTTTTATAATGAGATCAAATGCAGGTTGCTTGGTTTATAAAAATAAATTTATAAATTAACATTACAGCTTGCTGTCGTAGATTAGACTGTAAAGTTTCTTTTTATTTAAAGAAGATCATATATATCTAAGATATGATTTTATATCAAGTCATATTAATTTATAAATTTCTTTCAATATATACTTTATTTGTAGATCATCTAGCTAACACTTATATTTTAATGCGCCAAGCTTGAAATTGCATCGATGTTTGCTTGTGACGTGCGTGCATGAAAGTAGAGGTTATGACAGTGCATGAACATATCAAAGTAACGAATTAATGTTGATGATTTTATGGCAGGGTTTAGTGGAGAGCTGGGGCAGCGTTGGGAATGAATGGGCGGTTCCTGACATGGTTGGAAGCTTGAAAGTGATCAAAGTGAAGGAGGAAGATCAAGATGATCATGAGGAAGGCAAAGATAATATTCATGGTTGGAAGAAGAGGAGGCAGATGATGAGAGAAGCAAGCGTGCTGAGATACAGGGAGAAGAGGCAGAATAGACTCTTCTCAAAACGTATCAGATACGAAGTTCGTAGGCTTAATGCTGAGAAGCGACCCCGTATTAAGGTTATAACCCCAGCCCTCTTCGGTTTTTGAAAGATTCATCGTATAAATTAGTGGCAATAGATAAATACTTTAACCACAAAAGGATTGCATGAAAATAAATCATAAACTGATATGTCTTGATGTGATATATCGGATTGTAAATTAAGTTATTTTTATTGTAAAATTAATCAAACAGTTCTCATAAAATCACGTTAGTTTGTGAATTTATGTTTATATAATCTCTTTGTGTATATAGCAATTCTCGTGACAATATATAATAGAAACATAGATGCATCTAAAGCAGGTAGATCATCTGTATAACTCTAGAATTAATGGCATTGATATTGTTGAACAATATTGGCCGATCGATCGATCAAGTTATTAATTTTCATGATTTTTTAATTCATCCAGTAGTAATAACTATATTTTATATTTCCAACTTTGCAGGGTCGATTCGTGAAGATCATCAGAAGTTGACAAGTCATCATCCTCTGTGGAGGTCATTAACTATCTTTTGTGTTCAATATTTCTGCTCTTTTTTTATCCCTTATCCCAGGGGAGAGAAAAAAACCCCTGTTCTTTTGATGATCTTTGTAAATTTGTAATAGTATAGCATATGCACTGCTATATATAATGGTGGCAGTGCTGCCAAAACAAACACAAAGAGAGGAAAAAATAAATAAACAAAAAAGAAAGAAAGTTGTAGATAAAACCACTGAGTTCTAAATATATATATGGAGTCCCTGCTTTGGAATAACGGATCAGATCCAATCCTGTTTGCTGCTTAATTAATTTTTGCCGTCAACAGATCACCAATTTAATTAATTAACGTTTATCTGCAGAACACTTGGATGCAAGTACTTCATTAATCTTGACAGGAGTTATAAATATTTAAGAGTAATGTTACATATCGTTGTAGAGTGCAAATATTGTGTAGTTGCTTTGAAAAAGAATATAGTCTATTATTAAAAAATTAATTTTTTTATACAGATTATCTCATATTTACTTACTTTTTTTAAAAAAATTACACGGTAGATACACATTCTACAACTATAAATATCATTTCTCAGTATTTAATCGGAACTCAAGGGACCAATTAATTAAGGATGTTGTCTAGCTCTCTGTTTTTCTTTTTCCGAAATGACCACATGATGTGCAGCAAATGTTGATCGGCCATGTGACAATAAGATAGGGACAAAGGTTGTTCAGAACTACACATTAAAATCTTCATATTTTGCCCAATCGATCAGGCCATCGCGTTCCTTAACTTACAAGTAGTAGAGGGGAAAGGCCTTGTTTGGGTACCGAGAGTATCTCAGCTATTCTCAAACACTCTCATTACTATTCTTTATTTTATTATTACTTTTCACCTATTTTTTTTTATTTATTACTTTTTACCTACTTTTTACTACTATTCAATATTCTATTATTATTTTTTCACAACACTTCTCGCATTTCTATATATCCATGATGCAAGTGTTGCTAGGGTACGTGCGTAGATTAATAATGAATTTTATATGTTAGTTGATTAGGATATTTACATTATCATTGCTAATATTTTAGGATGTCAATATTCACTATAAAATAAAATAAAATAAAAAATTGTGACGAGTTATTTGCGATAAAAAAATATATGTAATGAAAATAAATTTATTTTAGTAAAAAATAATTATTTTTACAGAAAATAACTAATAATAAATAAAAAAATTTCTTGTAGCAATTATTTCTTCATCCCTTCATTCAACGTCGTGAATATCAATATTGCTGCTTATTGTTTTTTATAAAATTTTTTGCAAGCTACGTACATAATTTCTAGTTGAAGGGTATAAAAGGTTTTTTCTTTTGTTAAAAATCGACAAAGTTTTGAAAAATTATATATATATATATATATATATATATATATATATATATATATATATTTATATATATAGTTCAAAACCGAGCTGCTGATCATCTTAATAATTATACAATAATTCTAAGGACAACCAGCTTGTGTCTCCGTCGCGACACCAATATGCCACGTCATCCAGTAAAAATAAAAAAAAAAAGGTCAAAAGGAGGGAAATTGAATGAAAAGAGCTGCTTTGGATTGGATGTTGTAGAGCGAAATCAGAGAGGGAGATATGAACATTTCGCCGTCGTGCGTCTTTGATCGCTGTCGTTCTTTAGACATTGTTCAAATTTCGTTTTAAAGTTTTTCTTAATGCGTGGCTCTGGTATTGTTATAAGTTTATTTATACACAGGTAAAACGTGTTTGAACCAGTTGAAGTTTTCTGAAGGCCGGGTATATATATGGAGCCTAAATTTCGCACACAGCAAATCCAACCACAAAAATCTTCCTTCTTTGCTTCGTAGTTGTCAACCATCTATGGATGCAAAGGAGGTCATGAAGCTTTTTGATTGGTGCTGGTTTGGGGTTGAGATTTTCGAGAAACAACCAAATCTACAGGATTCATCCAGTTTTCATCAAGCAATCCCAAAAAATCAAATTCAGAGAAAATAAAAAAAGCCAGAGCTTTTGCGCATCCCCACTCTCCATAAGAGGTCCATGAGTGATCAATTGAGCTCCAAAGCAAGCTTCAATGATGGCTCTCTATCTCTAGATTTGGTCCTCCTCACGTCAAAACTCCAAACCATCCTTTCAGAAAAAGAAGTCACAAAAACCAGAGGAAACTATATCGATAGATTTGAAGTAGAGAATTCCTTAAAGCCTGTGCGTCCAACCTTCCTCATATAACAACCTACCAATAGTGTACTGACACCTAGACTTTCCACCACAGTTAGTATGAACCAGCACTACATGGAATTAAACATTACTACAAAAGAGACAACCCCTACGCAGCCCCTTCCCCTTCGCGAGAGACACAACCCCCTTTGAAAACCCACCCCTAGACTTTCTCATCATACCATGTTCCCCGTCCCAATCCAAACAATTTTTTTTTTAATCGATCTTACATTATCTTTGAGCAATTGAGAGGTGCATGTTCTTAAAAAATAAGAAATTCTAAATGTTATAAAGAAAGGAAAATGAGACATTTTTGAAGAAATTTCTTAGATCTAGTTCAGAGAAAAACTTTTGTTTATTTAAATTTAAATTCTGAAATGAATGTTGAGGATGATGATCATCTATCCATCAAATCCATGCACGAACTGTTCATCATCATGGCCTTAAACTCATCGAAACTAATCATTCCATCACCATTGCGATCGACCCTACTGATCATCTTCCTACACTCGGCAAGCAAGCACTCGTCATTCAGGCTCTTCATGACCTTATAGAGCTATTCCACCGATATCAACCCGTTCCCATCGATTTCGTAGACCGAGAACGCGTCCTTCAGATTCTCCAACACCTCTTCCGAATCGACACCCTCGGTGTTCAGCTCGACGAACTCCTAGAAGTCGATGAAGCCGTCTGCGTCGGCTTCGGCGTCTACCTCTTGGATCATTTTCTAGAGGTCCTCCTTGGTGGCCGTTTGTCCCAAGCTGTTCATCAAGGATTTGAGCTCAAAGGACGAGATCTTGCTATCACCATTGACGTCGAGCTTCTTGAAAATCTGCTCCAACTCCGTGATCTGGGCCTTGCCATTCAAAGACGGGGAGTGAGACGATAACGGGTTGCTTAGTGCGAACGCAATTCTCCTCTCAGTGATGGTCTTTTGCAATTCCTATCCCATGCGCATGAGTGTAGCATGAGTATAGTATGATTTCTGAGTTGGAAACTTCTAAATGGAGGGCTGTTTTTCCTTGAAAATTAGACCAACCGCTTAGCAGCGGTTCTGTTTGAAGTTTCATCCAAGAAAAAGGTCACAAGTAGTGGTAGAAGGAAGATGGGCGAAATGAAGAGCTTGTTTGACCTTGAATTTGAAGAATTAAAAGGGTTTATGGATCTGGGTTTTGTTTTCTCAGAAGAAGATAGGAATTCGAGCTTGGCATCACTCATTCCGGGGTTGCAAAAATTCGAAAAGTAAGATGGGGAAGAAGAGCCTGTTGATGAAACTGCAACTTCAAGACCTTATCTTTTGGAAGCTTGGGAGGTTTTGGATAGGAGAAACGTAGAAAACCTATTGATGAATTGAAAAATTCCAACATTAACAAACGAGACTAACATGAAAGACAGTCTAAGATGGTGGGCTCTATGGGAAGGGGATTTCAGATCTTGGTGGAGAAGAAGAAAAAAAAGGCTTCGAAGGGGGTGACAACGAAGAGAAACCAGTGGATTCATGGGTGTGGCTATGTGGCTTTGTGAATAGGATGAAGAGAAGAGACCCATCGTGGGTTCGGTGGTGTTTGTGGCTGTTTTTGTGAGACAGAGCGATGAATGTGTAGAAGATGAAGAGAGGTGTGGGGATGGAGAATGTGACATCCTGTATTTTAGTATATTTTCATTGAAGAATTATTTTAATTAATTTAAATATTGGTCCTCTTGTTTTAAAATTATGTAAGCTTTGTTATATTATTTTATAATACTTTTAAATTGTGAAATTATTTTTATTGTGTCTTTCTTGATATTAATTATTTTTTTACATTTAAATTGATCTTTAATTTAAATTAGTTTATTTATAGGTTTTAAAATTATTATTGTTGATGGATTTTATTATTATTTTATTTAAGCTATTCGCTGTGTTTGAATCATTTTATTAAATTTATTATTTTGAAATCATTTTCGTTGGATCAATTTTGTGATCCAAGTTATGAGAATTGGATCTCATTTTTTTTCCTTCATTTTTCTTTCCCTCTTTTCTTTTCTCTTCTCTTTCCTCTTTTATTTTTCTCTTCTTTCTTTTCTTTTTCCCCCCATTTCTCCTCCCTTACTCCCAGCCCGCGCGACAATTCTCTCTTTCTCTACACCGTCTGTTTCCCAAGCGCCGTCATGCGTCACCGTCCGGCAACACTACCCAGCCCTTGACCTCCCCCACATTTCGGCGAGCTCACCCACCCCAGCCACCACCTCCCACGCTCCCTCTTTCTCTCTCCTGGCCGTGTTTAGCTCGAGTGGGTTCAACATTTTCTACACCGCCGTGCGCCGCCCAACGACGCCACCACGACGACCACAACTTCCCCTCCCATTGGCCATCATCCCCCACCAAGCTCAACCCCTAACTCGCCGCCATTTGCTCCCATGATAACTCATCATGTTCCACGACTTTTCTTCCACACCACTGTTGTCCGCCGTTGCCTGGCCACCGCACCACCGCCATTAACTCCCCCTCTCCCAGGCAAGTCTACCCGACCTCCCCACCCCCCGCGGTGGCTCCACCTTCCCTCACTCTCCCACGACCTATTTTTCTCAATGTGGGCCGATCTCCTCTGTGTGCCACCACCCATGGCCACTAGCCACTAGCCACCACCTTCTACTCCACTGACCTCCATGACTAACCCAAGCCTCCCGTAGCTCCCATTTGAAAGTGGATTTTTGAGACCCAAGGTCATAGTGCATTTTGCACTATTCTGTTGCTATGTTGCAGCTTCTAGCACTTTCATGATCCTTTGAAAAGTATATTATAGCTCTGTAAGTATTTTTCCAAATAACTTTTACAATTTAAATGTATTTTTGCACTAACTCTTTATTTACTGTGAACTGGTTAGTTGTACCGGACTGAGTTCAAGGGGTAAAGGGGTCGGATGGATTGGAGGATGAAGTTGTTTGTTTGATTGGTTATATTGGGATTTATTGGTTGTTGGATATGTGTGTCGTGTCCTGTACGTTGCATTTCTGCATGCATATTCATGTTTGTAAAATGAAAATTGGGTTTTCTCATAATTGCATTCATATTCATGTGTATATTTGAAAACTAAATTTTCATGTGTGATAATGGATTTTTGGGTGCGTGTGTATTACGACCCCAAACCAAGATGGAGTATTATTTCGGTGGAACTTTTCTGGTCACTCGGGAATGGAATATACTGAGTGACGTCCCCTAGGTTGTCGCCGGGCGACAACGGGATCGGACGAAATGGTAATGCTTTCGTGCTGACTCTGTGGCCCCTCTGCTGGCGGGGGCTAGAGGATGCTTGGCCACGAACGCACTGAGTGCGGAACTGGGCATCGCTCGTTATGAAGTCACATGCACAGTCGTTACCCGTGGTGTAACGAAGGAAGCCAGGGTGTACGGATAATCCCTATAGGAGACCATGGTGCATACGGTAAAATTGGATAATAGGCTATTTTTTGAAAAAATGGCGTGTGTTGGATAAATGATTTTGTGTGAGACATTTTCTAAGAAAATGATGGATAATTTTTTTGGTGGATAATGTTTTACTGGATATCTTTTTGGGCCAAAATGAGATTTTAGCGTGCATTGGAAAATATTCATTTTCAGAGAAAATGATATTTTGGGGTTAATGCATATTTCATCATATGCATGCATGGTTGGTCGCATTAATGTATTTTTATCTCGTGGTTGTTTGGATTATTACTTACCTGCGGTACCATTTTATGGTATTGCAGATTTTGATATTGTTGATGCAGATGATGAGCCTGAAGATTTAGCTCCGCTGAAGAAGTGATCTGGGATCACTTGTATTTGTATTTTCAGCGCTTGTATTATTTTCATGGGACAATGGTATTGCTTTTAAAACGCTTTTGCTTTTGGATATTTATATTAAATAATTCTGATATTTAGTTACCTTATTTATATTATCCGCTGCATTTTTATTGTACACTTTTTACTTGTTGCACACACTTGAGTATTTATCATTGGGATGCGTGACCCGTGTTATCATCATCCTGACGTCACGATTCTCGCATTTCTGTACGTGGGAGTCAGGGCCTTACAGAGACGAAGAAGATGGAGAAAATAGAAAAAAAAAATGTGGGGTGAAATGGGGATGGAGACCAGAGGAGGCCCTTTAATCTTCGAGCTACAGTGAAATGAAATGTTGCTGTTTTTATTTTTGCCACATCAGACGCGATACCGCGGCAGGGAGGCAGGGCGGTTGTCTATAGAATTATTGATAAATTGATGCCTGATCGATCAGGATCTAAAAGTGCCAAACCATGCATTGTCCTAAATCCGTAACGTCATTTCATTTATTATGATTTATGACGAGAATATATTTAATTGGTTAATATATAGGCACATTAATTCATCGATTAGCACACTACATGATCAAAAATAAATGTTCATAATTCAGAATATAACTACAAAGTTAATGAGTAGACAGTTACAGACTAAGCTAGCTATAGCTACATATATGAGAGGAATCTTATAATAACCATAATTTAATAAAACTCAATATGATGGGATATTCTACAAGAATAAATTATGGTATACAAATACTATTTTCTCCCTCGTGCTCTTCAACCATTTGATGTATATGATAATATTTAATGAGAATTACTACAAATAAAAAGAGATTATACAAAATAAACTTACAAACTGATGTGGTTTAATAGAATTCGTTAGATCTACTTTATAATAGAAGTAATTTTATAATATGACATATCATATCAATCCATATCAGTTTGTAAATATACTTTTGTGTAATCTCTTTATAGTTAAAGTATTTTTCCTGTTTAATTACTCACTAGTTAATCATTGGAGTATACAACGGTTTATCGAGATATCTAAATATGACAATGACCTTTTTAGACTTATTAATGTAGGAGGAATCCATTACTAATCCAAAAAATTGACAGTTTGAATATTTTCAAGCATCATCAATTTATGAGATAAATTAAAGAGGTAGTTGGAATTCCATGATAACTAACCTGAGAAATATTATTACCAAATTAGGATATACACATGCTTGTCAAGTGCATCTCTCTCTCTCTCTCTCTAATATATAGAGAGAGAGAGAAGAAATTTATATTTAAAAATTAAAAAAATAATAATACAACTTGTGACTGAAAGTATAAAATTCAAATCATGTTATGAAGCCAATTAGACGTGAGTTTTAATGCATCATGTATAAGAAATAGAATCGAATTAATTGACCTGTGACATAATTAAGAAAGCAAAGTTTTATAATTTCCAACGTAATTATATGCATAGATCACATGATTATATATATATATATATATATATATATATATATTCGTATAATAATAATAATAATATATGTATGTATATCTTACCTTAGCATGCAAGACCTAAAATCTAGGTAACAGAAACACCAGGCCAGCTAGCCAGGGATCGATATATTATGTGTTGTTACGGCGGCCGTCATGATGTTATAGATCAATCTATATTATGTTGTTACCTTAACCAGGCTGGGGATTGATCTGGCCAGATCAAAACTCTGCTGACAGAAGAAAGAGAGCACAAAAAGCTCATACACAATCCTCCCTTGGGCATGTTCTGTTGTGCTCTCTATCTTCTGTCAACAAAAATGGCCCGCCGACGCGGCCAGTACTGATTATGATGATCTGCAACAACATCCATCTCATGCATCAAGATATCAGAAACTAGCCAGGAATCCAGACTACTACTGCATGATGATATATGAAGTTTTTCATACCATGCATAGAGAAGATTAACACCTTTGGTTGGAACTTTGAACAGTACTCCTCCAGTAGGTTTGTCAAAGTCGAAGAACATTGAAGATTCTAACTTTTAGGAACATGGAAGTCATGAGGGGTGGGTATGAGTCTTAATTCGCTAGCCAGCAGTAGCAGCAACTTGTTGATAAGAAAGGCCAAAAGGTCGTCCTTTCTAGATAGAGCATGTGGCTCTTTTGGATATATCACATGCACCGCTTTTCTTCGAAATTAAAAACGCCTTTTGAATTGTGACTAATTTGCGTTCCTGCATGGTCCCTATTGTATACATCAGTACGGAGGAGCATCGTTTATTTTCATCCTCTTTATTTTTTCATTGAAAAAAGGAAAAAGGGAAAAAAGGGAGAGAAAAAAAAAACTAAATACAATAAATTCTAAATACTAGAAATATCTATTTGAGAGTCTTGGGCTTGACAAGCTATGAGCCCAAATGATCAAAGATCATTGGGAAGATAATATGATCTAATCTCATCTCTGAAGATTTAGGATAAGTTTGGGGGTGAGATGAGAATTTTATGTTTTGTTTTAAAATTTAAAATATTATTTTTTAGTTTTGAGATTTGAAAAAGTTGAATTGAAATTTGAAAAAATTATATTGAGATTTGAAAAAGTTAAATTGTTTATTATATTTTATATGAAGATTTAAAAAAGTGTAATGATAAGATGAGATGAAGATGAAAAATCTCATCTTATCTTTGCCTCCAAACCTATCCTTAATCTGGATCTTTTAAAAAACAATCCCGCTACGTACAGTTGCCAGCTGCAGTTGGATGATGACGTAGAAGCTGCTATTAATTTAAAAAAAAAAACAAAAACTGAGTGAGTCTGTGACAAGTGCAGGTGATCGTGCGATCGAGTGATGTCATCTCAGTTTAAGGGAGTTTGGAGACGAGGAGGTTGTTTTGGGTGTCTCCTATATGGATGGTTTGAGTCCAACGATGATGGCGACGACGGCGGCCGGTTTTGGCAACGGCCCTAATGGTGGGGGTGCAAGTGGTAACTGCTGCGACATGAGCGTGAGGTGCTAGTGTAGATGGAACTATAAGGACCACCAACACGGTGGTCACCACCGCCTCCTCTCCTCTGGGTTCCTTTTCTTCTTGGATTGCTTCGTGTTGTTGGGATCGATTGGCATGCTCTATGCCTGGCTGGCCTCTACACCCACCTTCCATACCACCCTGGCTGGTTCTAGACCCTCCTCCTTGTTGCTTGGGTGCCAGGAGGACAATGAAGGGTCCTAGTCGGTTGGTGTTTTCTACGGGGATTCCCCCTTCTCTCTCAAACCTATAGAGGCGGCGCGCTTCATTCATTCCCTGCGAACACACAATGATGGAGGCCAAAGCAGAGGTAGTAGAAGGGCAAGGACCGAATTAAGTTGCAGTAGACACTCTTTCTTATGGAGTACTTCTCTCTACTGCTCTCTCCATTCTCCATTAACACGCGCGGAAGACACTCAAGGCATGCAGGGCAATAATGCCCAAAACTGCATTTTCACCCGAAGTCCAAACAAAAGATTTTAACTTTAGTCACCTTTTATTTATTTATTTTTAATTATTTACTCATCTTTTTGCTTTTTCAATGCAACAATTTATCTTCTTTTCAAAAATCATCTTGTCGTCTTGCAGCATGGGTCTGAAGAGAGAGAGAGAAGGGTCAGCGTGATTTGGGATGAAGGAGAGGGAAGGGCAATGGGACAAACGAAAACTAAAACAAACAAAATGTAGCCAACTCAGCAGCCCTTTACAAAGCGCTTGAGGCAGGCGACTGTCTTGAGCATTTTTCAAAAAAAATAATGATCAAGAAATTAATTACCGTCAATAACTTTTCATATCATCTAGAGCTCGCAGCAGAAAATGATATAAAATTACTTACGAACATGATTAGCTAGCTTGACCTCATTTAAGCCTTTAGCTAGTATGCATTCAATCCATCGTACTATAAAAAAACTGTTTATTTGTGACTATTTCTTATTAAAATGAGTTTATTTTCGTTACAAATACTCGTTTTTCTTGAAACCTTGAAACATGATTTTTGGGAAGGAGAACCCAGAATCCCATGTGTTCCATCAAAGCCGATCTTCCAAGTCAGCAAAGAGGAATTAGGAGAAGCTGGAAGTCGGTGGTGGGAGGTGAGCTTTGATGTTTGGAGAAGTGAGCTAATTGGAGAAAGGGCGGAAGATGGGTGATCATGGCTATGATCAAAACTTAGGATAATTGATTAAACTTAATTAGATTAGCAATACCAAGGATGTACGTAATTGAGGGCGTGCATGAGGGAGGAGGTGTACGTGTGATCAGAACTTGGAATACCTAGCTGTCATTGGACCCCGTTGCCGGCCTGCAGTTTGAGAGCCTAAAATCTAGGATATGATACTGATCTTCGAATGAATTATTTAGGGAATTAATACAATATTGTATGCGCGCAATTGATGGAGCCATCTAGCTTTTGGCCGTTCAAGCAATCTATATATACTACTCTACAACCCATGATAAAACGGCCAAACTTTAATTAGTAATAGAAATCAAATAACTAATTGAGTACCACTTTCGCTTTATAATAATTAATTCCACAATTTAAGTCTATGTCTCGGTGTGCAGGCATGGTTACAATATATTTATATATAATAATGAAGGAAAAAGCTGATCAGAAATAATTGAGGGAAAGAGGAGACCAACATGATTTACATAACTCCAGAAATCAACATTAATTCTATTAACATAGTAAGCCATTCGCAACTTGCACATGAGAAGATCGATGTGCATAATTAGCTTAAGCATTTAAACATTGCTCACTCCGACACAAATAATAATACAAGCCAGGGAGTCCCTAATCTAGCCGCACGTTGAAGAAGGAATTATATGATCATGATCCATCACCATATTTTTGCAATTTTTTGGTTTTTGGGTTAGTAATGAAAAATCATTTTAATTTTCATACACTAATGGTGGTGCAAGTGCAGGGTGTTCCAATGGCTGGGCCCCCTGCCAAGCCATAGAGTAGTTTCCTCTCCTTGGTAGCTGGATCTTCCAGCAACAGCACCTTGTCCTTGTCTCGAACCCCAACCATGTGTAAATATTCACCGTCCTCTCTTTCTTTCCCTTTGAACAGTAGCCTCTGCTCCCTCGTCTCCAAACAAGTCACCAATGACAATATCATCTTCAACTCTCCTGAAAATATTGATAAAACAGGAAGTTTAATTAATTTATCACTCCAGAAGGAAGATCTTCAATATATGCTTATGATCGAAATTCTTGACCCATTGCCAAAAACAGAAACATGATGATCTTTCCGATATTAATCTAATTAAACAGAAACATGATGATCATCATCATCTTCAAGGCTTACCAAAATTTGAAGTGGCTTCAATGGAAATGTCATGCCATTTTGAGACAGTTGAGACCCTAACTGTGATCATCCCTTCTCCCACACTCTCACCAGTCATGTCTCTCATTTGGACAAGCATGCCACCAGGTCGGAGTTCCCATTTGATTTCCCCTAAGCCTTCAGACCCAGCCCTTTCACCTCCTAATTTCATGTTGCTGTTGCCATTAGTACTACTACCACCTCCACTGAGCTTTGAGCAGCTTCTGCAAAACTTCTTTGACCTCAACTTCATCATTTTTCAATCTCTCTTTTAGCTTAATTCTCCCTAATCTCTGTCTCCCTGTCTCAAAACTCAAAAGTCCGTTGGGGAAGATAGATAAATTAAAATGTTATATATATAGTCGCAGAGAGCGTGCATTTGGACAACCGAAAGCTATGAATAAAATACAAGCCGCCTCTAGTTTTGGCATTAAAAAAAAAAAGAGAGAGAGTAATGAGGCAATGGGTTTGTGACACATAGTAGTGGTGAAGAATATGGGCGCAGTTTGTTGTGCTGCTAATTGTGTGTGTGGGGCGGGGCTAAGGCACATGGGGGTGGGTGGGTGCATGCTTCAGAACCCGCTTGCTTGATTAGCGGGCCATCCCACTCGAATACACTGGTCGGTTGGTCTTTTAATTAATAAAGAATCGTCTTTCTTCAGTGGAGTTTAACAAATATATATATATATATATATATATATATATATATATGTCTTAATTAGATTAATCAACAATATTGTACGTGTTAATGAGATGGTAGCTAGCCATTGTAACCATTAATCGGTATAAATTAAGCTATCTCTCAATTAATTATCACTTCCTTCTCCTTAAAGAAAACACCGTCCCATGATATGCAAACGGGTCATGATCAATTATAAATGAAATTGATGCTCTTGCAGATCCAAAAGGCCACAGCTCTCAATTAATGTCCCATGGAATATATGTCACAATATTAAACAAAGAAGTAAAGCATTTTTTGTCCTCACTCCTAAACTTAATTTGTCCATCATTTAGGGTTTAATATATACGTTAGGTTTAGGTAGGTGGAGCTAATACAATATTTCTTTATTAGGTTCGCCATTTCTTTGCTGATCTTTAGGGTATCAAACCATGTGGCCAGAGAGAGTTAAAAAAATATACACAGATCAGTTCTCCCTGATCAATCGATCGTGTCTGATAAAGTTAATCTTGAGGACACCCCACATGTTCTTTATATATATATATATATATATAAGCATATATGCCAGGAAATCATGAAAAAGGCAAGCATTTTCTATAAGCTTTTCAGCTGTGGACACCCCACATGTTCTCGTAATGGCCGATCGATCGAGATAAGTAATTAAATAAGCTCAAGGATTTTTCTCCCTTCTGAAAACCAGTTAGGCAAAATTAAGTTATACGTACGTGGGACGGGCCCTCCTGTGCTTATAATTTGTAGTGCAAACCCATTTTTATATCCAACAATTATCATCATGTATTCGAATACATGATCTAATTGCTGGCCTCAACCTGAATGGTTTTTTTTTTAATTTCTACTATTGAATCGTGCGTTGGAATATTAATTATATGACCCGAAAACAATTCATGATCTTTTGTTTTTCTTTTCTTTTACTGCCCAGGAAACTTGTTCAGAGGCAGTATATTTGGGCCCAAATCAATTCATGTATCGTGTATGAATTATTGATGCGACCAATTATTAGTAATTGCTAGTCTGATACATATAGATTTACGAGCACGTGAAATATATATAAGCTGGGTGAGTACTATATATATAGGCCGGGATTGATTATTAATGCAGATGGAACAAGCTGACTGATAACTCTGATTCTTTCACGCGATCCCATGAGATTTGCTTCTTGTTGGCATGCTAAAGCTGAAGATATAGCTAGAGATTTTATGCGCATCGAGCCAACGTAACGTTGATCTCAATCATAGGGTAATTGTACGCATGGGGGCTGGAGTAGTACTATATAATAATAATAATAATGTTTTATTTTCTTGTTTAGAAGCAATGTGTTTCCATTCTTGTTCCTCCTCATCTACTATTATCATATATAATTATCATTATCGTTACAGCGAAAGGCGAGATCATACTCATATTTATTCTTGATCTTTTTCTTCTTCTTCTTCTTCTTCTTCAAACGATTCCTTATAAATACACATCTTTTGAGTGTCTAAAGAGTATCTAAAGCTACATAATATGGTCTGTTTAGAGATGCAGTAGAAGTCTTAAAAAGTGTTTAAATAGTTTCAAAAGTTCTTTAATGGAAAAATTATGTTGTTTGGATGTTACATGTTAAATGACTTTTAATCTCAAATAAGTTAAAAAGTACGTTTGAGGAAAATCATCATTTTGATTTTTTTTCTCAAACGTGCTTTTTCAGATAATGCAAAACGTAATTTGAATTTTAAAAAGATTGTCAATGGACGAAAACACCTTAACAACTTTAAGATAACTACAACTTTCAAATTTTTTAGAATATGATCATAATCTTTAAATATTCAAATAATCGTCATTTTTACCTCATAAAACACTTTTTTAATTTGTTTCCAAACAAATATAACATGTTTAAAAGTGTTTTTAATATATAGTTACCAAACAATAAATAAATTTTTAATAATAGAACTTACTACTTAAATTATAAACTGCAAGTCTTAAAATTATAAATTATATTTCCCACCAAAATTCTGAATATTCTTTAAATATATATGCTTAACCAAATTTACATCAAGTTCTCCTCGTCAGAAAACGCTAATCTATAGTTTAGGCCCAAATAAAATAGGCCCAAACTCCTAGAACCAGTTTTCTCATACATCTTTACAATGACGTCGTTACATTACCCATAATATCTATTCTATGGATAAAAGAGCTTATACAGCAATCTATGTTGTTTTTTGTTCAAATTTTATTTTCTCATTTTGTCCATTTTTATTCTTACTTTTTCTTTTTTGTCCTTAACATTACTTTTTTTTCTATTTGAAAATTTACGTTTTTATCTTTTTAATTTATTGATAGATTTACATATTTGACCCTCTTTAATTGCCTCTAGCTGTTGTGTAATTGTAAATGAACAGTAATTTCTTCAAATTTTGTTTTCAATTTTATCCCTATGCATTTATCATTTTTCCATTTTGTCCTTATTATTGGTTTTGTTTTTTTCTGAAAAATTACATCTTTGCCCCTACTTAATTACTTTCTGATCGAGTTTATCTTATGAAGACGAAATTGTAGTTCCTTTTTGATGGTACACTATATTGGTGTGATGGATTGTCAGCCTAAAGAGATATATTTGTCTATTGATGGGTGAGAAGGGTTTTGGAGGTGAGAGACGAAAATGAGTTTGCATTTGCAGCACTATTGGTTGCTATTTTTTGCTTAAAACTCCACAAATAGAATGTAATTATTATTCATCTTCATACAATCTTTACTTATTGCTTAAACATAGTATTCTCACAATATTTTTTTCTCAACTTTGCTAAACTTAGTACTTATGTGTTGTTTCTTTTGCTAAACTATTAGTCTTTTGATTAGTACTCTACAAATAGAATGTAATTATTATACATCTTCATACAGTCTTTACTTATTGCTTAAACATAGTATTTATATTGCATCTTCATACAATTTTTACTTATTACTTAAATATAGTATTCTCACAATATTTTTTTCTCAACTTTGCTAAACTTAGTATTTATGTATTATTTCTTTTGCTAAACTATTAGTCTTTTGTTTAGTATTTCAAAAATCGAATGTAATTATTATGCATCTTCATTAAGTATTTACTTATTGCTTAAATATAATATTCTCACAATATTTTTTTTTTCAATTATATATATATATATATATAATGTCACCTTTTATCGAAGAATGGGCATGGAGCTTTAAATCTGTTTATCGAGTTGGGGGAAAAAAATATCAAGAAGGTAACATTGGTGTTTGCTACTAAATGGCTACCAAGTATTGATGGCTTGTGAATGGAGAGAACTTGAGTACCAATCATGTCATGTGTTGAAACTTCTCCCAGATCAAATGGAAGGGTGTTAGCTAGCTAGATAGGGTTCCACCTGGTCTGGATTCTGTAACCATGCAATTTGGAGATCCACTAGCGAATGTATTTACTGGACAAGGCCCAAAACCAATTGTAATACGTAGTAGTGCAGGCTAAGAAAAGAGGAATTTGGAGATTGGTTTACTACTAGATTGCCCAAAAAATCGTTGAAGATCTCAAATCCATATTCAGATATGTTGGTATTTTTTAATAGATTGTATTTAGTAGGAAGATTTTTTTTTTTTTAATATAACCGTTGCTTTTCTAAGATTTTTTCATTGAGGAAATTTTAAACGAAATCGTTTGACTAACAATTTGATAAAAATCTTAAAGATTGTTTTTAACGGATAAGAAAAAAAATAAGGGAAAGCCATTTGGATTGAGTAATGTTACGTATAATCATGGAGTGTGTATACGTAGTTTTGAAAAATAATGAGATTCATTATTAAATAATTAATTTTTTTTTATGTAGGTTCCGTATTTTTTTTTTTTTAAATTGCGCATTTTTTTATTGTAAATATCATTTATCGTTTAGATTATTTCAGTGGTTTCCTAGAGTCTAAGAGCAGGAGAGCACATGGGATCTGAAAAAACTTATTAAGGTATAGTATTTTGAAGGGAGAAAAAAAAAAGCAGAGTATTGGGGTGTACATAGGATTGAAAAAGTTGATACTATCTTTTTTTGTCTATCATTGTACGAATGGTGAGAATAATGATGACGTGATTAATGAAAAGGAATATGCTAACTTCATTGGTAGTTTACATTGTGCGACCGATTGTACTAGACCTGGCATTGCTTATGCAGTAGGAGTATTTGATAGATTTACTACCAAAACCAAGAACAACCCATTGGTATGCAATGGATTGGATAATGAAATATTTATCTGATACAAAATATTATGGCTTGTTTTATAGAAAATATCATGTTGTACTCATAGGCTTCAGTAATGCCAATTGGAATACCTTGTTAGGTGATTCTCTTTCAACTACTGATTTGTTTTTCTTTTTTTACCTTGGTGGCGGTGTTGTATATTATAAGTCTAAGAAAAAAAAACTATGATTGCTAACTCAACTAAGCGGAGTTTATAGCGAGGAAGCAAATTGGTTAAGAGATATGCTACATGAGATTCCATTGTAGAAAAAATCAGTTTCACCCATATTATTTAATTATGATAATACTATTACTATTGGTAGAGTATAAAATCGTTATCAATGGTAAATCCATACCAATAAGAGGAAAATATAGTATTATGAGATCCTATTTGAGTAGTGATATCATTAATGTGAATTATGTTATATCATGTGACAATCTAGTAGATCACTAACCAAGGTCTTGACAAGAGAAAGAGTCTGAAATTCATCAAGGGATGAGATTAAAGTTTATACAGTCATGAACCACATACAAGGATACCCAACACAGAAATCAGAGATCTGTTAATTGGGCTCAATGGGAAGAACAAATCATTTGGTGGTAGTAAGAAATGTACTATTTACTTTATTTGAGAGTTTTTCCATTCCTATGATGTAAGTGCTTTCATCATGTAATGATTGAGAGGATGAGTTTTTTAAAATAGTCTTAATGAAAGTTTGTAACTCTTATGAATAGGGTGTCAAAATTATAGGAGCATCCTCGACAAATTTCACCTATGTGAGTGTGGGAGTGGGGCCACTTTCCATGAGAACTAGACTTGTTCTCAAATACACTCAAGAAATCGGGAATAGCACAAGATCGTAATATGTTGGCTAATAAGGCTCATGTTAACACTTGGACTGTTATATGTGAGCAGTAATTTTTTATTTCTCTTTAGAAGTTATAGTTTAAGTTTGAGACTACTGCTAACTCAGGAGTAAAAATTATTGTTTCATTAAGTAAGTGTTCAATGCAAAGCATACCTACATGATGCATAATAATCATTTTTTTTTTTTGTCTAGAAGTATCTCTTATTTATATCTTTTTTAGTGTTAAAATATAATTCGGGAATGTTGATATTTTTTAATAAATTTTATTTAGTAGGAAGATTTTTTTTTTAATTTAACCGTTGTTTTCCTTAGATTTGTTTTTTTGGATAAAGTTTTAAGCGAAATTGTTGCCCAGATGACTAACACAAGAAGGGTGCTGAATTAGGTTGTATTTAAAAATTGACAATTATAAACCAAGTACACAAAATAAAATATGAACAAAATACAAAGCAACAGTAAATATAAAAAGTAAGGGTAAGAGAGAAGCAGACTCGGTATTTTAAAAAGGTTTAGCCCCACTATCTACTTCTTTGTCTCAAGTTACACATTGAAAATTTGTAAATTTACTATTCAATCTCCTTTAGGTGAAGATAGAAACTTATTACACATTTGAGCAGTACCACTACAAAAAGTCTGTGTAGAACACCCTCTACACTTGTATCACCTTACAACTTCTTGATGATACAGGTTTACTTGCTTGTAAACTAGCACAAATTCCTATGGATCCCAATCTCAGATTAGTGAAAATAGACTATAATCTCTTGCCTGATTCTACAAATTATAGAAGACTAATAGGTACAATGTTATATTTGACCATGTAATGACCTGATTTAGCCTTTTTTGTAAATAATTTGAGTTAGTTCATGGACAAACCTGCTGTTATAGATCTAGATGTGTGAACAAAGTGTTACATTATGTGAAAAATAAAGTTGGGCAAGGTATGCTTCTTCTTTTTTCCTGCAAATTCCACCCTGCATTTGAAAGGATTCTCATATTCAGATTGGGCCACATGTCTAGATACTAGAAGTTCAGTCACTAGATTTTGTATGTTTCTTGGGGACTTAATCATTTTCTGAAAATCCAAGAAACAAACTATTGTATCACAATCATCTACATAGGTTAAATATCAAGCTCTTGCATCTAGTGCTTAATTGTGAAGTTACATGGTTAATCTATTTGGTTAAGGACCTTGGTGTGATGCATTCCTCTCTAGTTGTGCTATATTGTGACAGTAAAGCAGCCTGTATATAGCAGCTGTTAGTATTTTTTAAATAATAAATTTTCTTTTATTGATAACATTGCCTTTGGGGATAGTTTTGGTATTAAGTGTTCAAACCGTTTTTTGTTTTCAAGCGGTCTTTAGCGTTCTAAAGTTTTTATTTGCATTTATGTTTCAGTTGCTCAATTGTTGTTTAATTGCTTATTATCGTCCGTTTTTCACCAAGCAGTTTGAACTTTAACTTTACCAATTAATTACTTACCGGCTCTTTGTTTATGGTCCATAAGTTTCTACCGTTGGGTTGTCTTTTTTTAATATTGGAATAAAGTGATTTTTGGATGAGGTGTATTTATTTTTTTATGAAAAAGAAAAAATAATACTCCTGAATTACTACTACTCTCGGAAGCCCACCTCCATTCAATTTAAAAACAAATCAAATACACTCGTAATTGTGCAATGAAGTGATGAATAAAGTAACGTATTTCCAAGAAACGGCACAATGAACAATCAGCCATATGTGCATTTAAGATGTTTAACTTTTTAATATTGGAATAAAGTGATTTTTGGATGAGGTGTATTTATTTTTTTATGAAAAAGAAAATAATGTTAGTATTTTTTAAATAATAAATTTTCTTTTATTGATAACATTGCCTTTGGGGATAGTTTTGGTATTAAGTGTTCAAACCGTTTTTTGTTTTCAAGCGGTCTTTAACGTTCTAAAGTTTTTATTTGCATTTATGTTTCAGTTGCTCAATTGTTGTTTAATTGCTTATTATCGTCCGTTTTTCACCAAGCAGTTTGAACTTTAACTTTATCAATTAATTACTTACCGGCTCTTTGTTTATGGTCCATAAGTTTCTGCCGTTGGGTTATTATTTTTAATTTGGTAGTGGATGATTGTTCATTGTGCCGTTTCTTGGAAATACGTTATTTTATTCATCACTTCATTGCACAATTACGAGTGTATTTGAATTGTTTTTAAATTGAATGGAGGTGGCCTTCCGAAAGTAGTAGTAATTCAAGAGTATTATTTTTTCTTTTCGGTACGTACGTAGAAAAGATTTTTCTTTTGAAATAGAAAAAAACAAAGTGTGTATATTTTCTTTTGAGAGATTTTTCTGATAAAGAAATGTGTTCTTTTGAGTGGAGTTTTGGACTCAACCATTTGTGCAGAGTAGGCTTTAGTCATACGACGATCAGCTGGGCTGTTGTATCCTGGAGGAATCAGGTCAAAAGATTTCTGCTGCACCTGTTAATTTGAGACGTTGTACACCGCAGAGGGCTTGAATCTCCTTAAAGAGAGCGATATTTTCATGCCTCAGTTCAAGCTGGCTTCGTTTATAATTTTAATTTCATTGTAATTTTTATTCTATTATTGTAAATTTCACCAAAAATTTTAAGGAGAGTTTCAGCATGGAGCCTACAACTGAAAAATCCATGGAAAGCATTGGAGATCTCAACAAGCCCTTCCGGTTCAAGGGAGCTTATTTCAAGAGATGGAAGTGCAAGGTGCTCTTCTATCTAAGCCTTCTAAACGTATTTTATGTTCTCACTGTAAAGAATCCTAGCAAGATCAATACCGAGAACATGACTGAAGCACAAGTGAAAGCTCACGAAGAAAAGATTGAAAAATATACTAAAGATGAGTATAACTGTCGATGTTATCTTTTAAATTGTCTTGCTGATCAGTTTTATGATTACTACAACACTACTTACACTTCTGCAAAGAAAATTTGGAAAGCTTTACAGAGTAAATACGATACGGAAGAAGCCGGAGCGAAAAAATATGCAACAAGTCGCTTCTTTCGATATCAAATGGTAGATGAAAAATCCGTCGCTGAGCAAGCGCAAGATTTCCAAATGGTTGTAGCTGAAGTTAGATCTGAAGGCATCAAGATTGGAGACAATCTAATTGTTTGTGGCATCGTCGACAAGTTACCACCTTCGTGGAAAGAGTTTCAAAAGTCGATGCGCCATAAACAAAAGGAGACATCATTGGAGATCTTAATCACATGTATTCGTGTAGAGAAGGAAGCTAGAGGCCAAGATGATTTGGTGTTTCAAAATGGCAATGAGGATTCCATGACAAAGGTAAACTTAATTTCTGAAAATGGTAGCTTGCCCAATGGTCAAATTACAAGAAATAGTTTTTTGAAACCGCAAAGAAAAGAATTCAAAAAATAGAGTAGACCTCACAAAAAGGACTTTCAAAGCCAAAATGATAAGAACCAAGGAGCCCCTTCACAAAATCTAGCGTGTTTTGTCTTTGGTAAAATTGGACACTTTGCTCGAATTTATAAGTTCCGGAAACAAGAAAATAATCCTCAAGTTAACATAACTGAGGAGCCGTTTGTAGCAATGATCACAGACATAAACTTGGTTCAATTTGTTGAAGGGTGGTGGGCAGATTCTGGTGCCAATAGGCATGTCTACTATGATAAAGATTGGTTCAAAAATTTTACTCCCTTTGAAGAAGAAAAGACTATTATGCTTGGTGATTCAAGTAAAACTGAGGTTCTTAGGAGTGGTGAGGTTGAGCTGAAATTCACCTCTGGACGTATATTGATGCTTAGAGATGTGCTCTATACACCGTCTATGAGGAAGAATTTGATGTCAAGTTTTTTACTCAACAAAGCGGGCTTCAAACAAACTATAGAATCTGATCAATATGTGATTACAAAAAATGGAGTTTTTGTGGGCAAAGGATATGCTTGTGATGGGATGTTTAAATTGAATGTTGAGAATAAAGCATAGAATGTTTCTTTTTATGTGTTATTTTTTTTTAAATGCTTTGGCACACATGCTTATGTTTTTCTTAAATACGGAATAAAAAAATTGCAATCCAATTTTTCATATTGGAATAAAGGCATTTTTGAGTAAGGAATATTTTCTTTATGAGAAGAAAATTTCTTTTTAAATCTAAAAATTAGTGGGGGTCAAGGTTTTAGAAAATAATATTTTTTTAAAAAAATACTTGGCTCCAACGCCTGTTTTCTTTTCTTTGAGTTTTGAGGGTAAAGCCTTAGAACTATTAACTTTTTGGGTATTAAATGAACGTAAACATCGGCTGCATCAATTGTCTTTATTGCCTTTTGGTTTTATAAAACATATTTGGTATTACCGTATTAATTTGTGGACTTAGTGACGGCACACTCCTGACGTGGCGAACCCGGTTCGTCACCCACATCACGGTTCGTCGCCCACCCCAACCCTCACTCTCCCTCTCTGCTCACAATCCCTTCTCCCTCACCTAGACAAAGCCCGACCCCTTACTCTCCCTCTCTGCGAAGAAACTCGAAGCCATCCACACTCACTCTCCCTTTTATGTGCACCCCCCCCCCCCCCCCCACCTTCGATCTGCCTATCACTGCGAAGCTCCTCACTCTCCCTCTCTGCAACCCTTCTCCCTTACTCAAGCAAAGCTCCAAGCCTAGCACGCTTTTCACCCGTTGCTTGGCGCTTTAATCTAGGGCAAACTTGACCCATAGCAGTGAATCTAGGGCAAGCGGCAAGCTCTTATTGACAGCAAACTTGACCCCATCTTTTCGTCGATTTCAAATCCCCTTGCGTCCAGAAATAGTGTCGATTTGAACACTATTTGGAGGTTGTTTTCCGTAATTTATATAGCCTATATAACAATTGGGCGTTTTTCTTCCCTGCTTTTCGACGATCTCTTTGCTTGTTTTTTTGGTTCTAATACGTGCTTGTTTTCTGTAATTTATATAGCCTATATTAAATATACTGCGTAGAAGATGGGTATTGCGGAGCCCAACTTGGAAAAGTTTTTTGAGGAGAAGAAGCGTGTCAGGAACCCTCTTGTTCCTATTGGTAACCCCCCATTCTCAGTTTCCATTAGTCGTTTTTTAAAATTTAATTTTCCTATTTATACCTCCATTTGGTTTTTTTATTGTTCTTTAATGTCAGATTTATGTTTGTTTCTGTCAATTTGGGACTTTTCTTATATTGGGTTAGGTTATGTACGTATAAATTTTTCTTAATCAAGAGGAAAAAGAAAAGCTTTGTATGAGATATTTGCCTCAGCTAAATATTAACATCATATTTTGGTAGGAATTGAGTTTGTGGTTCTAATAGAAAGTGGCCCAGGTTGATGAAATTTCATCTGGGTATGGGATTGTTTGTCTGGTTTTGGCTGTATTTATGAGATTTGTATCAATGTTAGAAATGGTCATGGTCAGTTTTTTTTATAAAAACTTGCTTATCATTTTTTTTTTTTTATAAAAACTTATTGGTAGTTTTATGTATTATTGGTGATGTTCTATATAATCTGGATATGTTTTTCATTTGTGTTACCAAGTTCCCTGTTGTTTTTTCTTCTAAGTTGGATATATTTGTTGAGAGACAATCAGTTTTTATTTCTCTTTGGGGGAATTTCTGGGTCTCATGATTAGAATGCAAGAAAGTTTATTCTTCGATGTTGTCACCGGCAGTCAGTGTTGGTAATAGCATTACACATAGCCAAGGCTGATATCATAAAAGTCAATGCCTGCAATTCTTGTGTTTTTATGGTCATTGTCTTTTTGGGTATATTATGATTCAACCATGTACTTTATTTTTGGTTGTGGCTATTAAATAGCACAGTTGTATGTATTTTGTATAGCACAAGAGAATATATAAAATTTTATACTCTTAAACAAATTGAGTCAATAGGCTAAATAAGTTATTATCTTGCTTTTTTAGGCTTTTATATTTTTGAGGGGTAGGGGGGTTGTTGAGTCATTTATAACTGACATTGGATGATCTTATAAGATAGAGAATTTCAGTGGGGTATTTAGTGGAAGAGGGATACCTGTCTTGTAGATTAATAATATTTGGATGTTATCAAGATGTGGTTTTGTAGATTGGAAAGTTTTGTGCTATTCTTTAGATGTATATTACACACACACAAAATTGACTTCATGATCAAATATTGGATCCCTCATGTTCTTACAATTTGTAATTTAGCATTTTGTTTCCTAGTAAATGTTATGTTTCTGTCAATTACTTTTGCTTTTACAGATGATGCTGGATGAGTTAGAAGTAGGGGCAAAGTGTATCTTGTGTATCCGGTGATTGAACAGTCTAAACAGCTGCCCCAACTTCATGCTGCTTCTGCAGATCTTGAAGTTACAGTTGCCCCAACGCTTACATGGAAAAATGAAGAGTGACTAGAAGGAAGAAGCATTGAAGCGGTTTAGATCTGGAGAAACACGTTAAAATGTTGAAGCTAGTAGCCTAAATGTAATATAATCTTTTGTTAAAGTATTGTTAGAATGTAGCTAGGCTTTATAGCACATGAGTTGGTGTTAATTTGTCTATCCCATCCTCTCTGGTCCCAATAGTCCTTGTTTTAAGCAACTCTGTCCTAAACTTCTATTTTTCTCATGTTGATCACTTGTAATTTTTAACTCTGGACATGATTTGGACAATGCTATTCGCAAACCTCTTGAATATATGAACATATAATATGTATATATATATATTACAGTTCCATATCCTACGTTTCATAGAAATAGATTACACTATATAACCCAATGCCAAAGATGCATTATCAACTTCAAATTTCTCAACTGCAGTGACATAGTTCCATAAAAGATGCATTATCAGATCAACATAATCTCTCGTTGGAAAGCAGGCCTTTGAACTTCTAGTGTCGTTTGCATGTTCAACCTTCATTGTATATACCTATACCAAGAAAGGAAAAAAAAAGTCACAACACGAACAACTATGTATATACCTGTACCAACAAAGGAAAAAAAAAAAAAAAAACTCTGACACTAATACATAACACTAACAACTATGTATATACCTCTAGCAACAAAGGAAAAAAAAACACTAATACATAACACTAACAGCTCTTTAAATTCAGAGGCTGAAATTACTCATTTACAAATACACAATGAGTAGGCCACGGCTCAACTCAAACTCATGGACTGATTTCACCATTAATGGCAGTGAGCTCTAGGAGCGTGTTCAGTTTTAGACTTCGAACATGCTGGCTTTTTTTTTTTTTTTTTTTTTTTTAAACCAAACCAAATTGTAACATAGGCTTTTACCCATGAACAAGATTAACCTTGTACAACTCATGATCTAGGGAATACGTCTAGTACCAAACATAACTAATGAGTTAAGACTTCTAAGCCTAACTGATCTCCACTCTCACAACAATTTTTACATTACATAATTGGCAGGTGAAGAAGACAATGTATTAAAGATTTTTCTGTATAAACACATCTGGGGACTCTTTGGTTACAGAACATAAAAACCATCCATACTCATGAGTAGGACCATTAGACCAAAGGCTGGAACCATACCATTTCTGGAAGCATAGGTTTGACTTCCCCAAATATACAAGCTTACAAAGCTTACACATAAACTATATACTTTTTGTCAAAAATGCTGGCATGTCTTGCAGTCATAAATTGTCCGCTTGCTTCATGATCTTAGACTACATACCTTTTGTAAAAAGTAAATCGATAATTTTTTCCATTCTCAATCAATGCTTAAATTTATTTCTGCTTAGTTCTTCATTTAAAAACTTCCGTAGCATATTAATATCAGTTTTTTCAAAGACGGACGGTCTTTAAACTAAAAAAGTTGAGAAGCTTGGTATCCATCAGCAACCCAAAAACCAGTGAATGGTATACAACATCAGCAACCCAAAATGATATACAAAAAAAACACAGTAGATGCGTCTGTGGCATGGTATACAAAATTTATGTGTGTTGTGGACAGTTGATGCCATCTCGTATGAGAAAATACCCAAAAATCAGCAACCAAAAACCCACAAAACACAGATCCAACAAACACAAAATCGCAGATCCATTTAACACAAAAACACACAAAATGAGTAATGATAGAAATGGAGAATTAGTGGGAAACGAAAAGAGAGAAAAAAACAAAAACCATTCTTCGGGCTGCTCTTACCCTTGTCGGCGGAGACGGCTGGTGATGATGTCGGCAGCAAGAATGTGGGCGGAGAGGTGATGGTGGAGGGGAAGGTGGGTGGGGGAGAATGCGAGGGGAACACGGGGAGGGGAGGGTGGGTGGGAAATTGAATTTGGATTTTGGGGGGGGGGGGGGGGGAAGACGTAATGGATGGGGTTTGGTTCTGGGAAAGCATTTCAAATGTAAGAAACGAATCGTTTTGATTAAAAAAAAAAAAAAAAAAAAAGAGGTGTGCGGAGGTTGCGAACAGTAGCGGTTGAGTAGCTTAGGCTTCGTTTGCTTCCTTAACCAAACTCATCCCATCTCACTCATCATTACAATTTTTTCAAATCTCAATACAAAATATAATAAACAATTCAACTTTTTCAAATTTCAAAACAATAAAAATATTCAAAAATAATATTTTAACAATATTTTATTATCTAAACTCAACTCATTTCAACAACCAAACGCACCCTAACTCATAAATAATTGAAAGCCTTTCAGATCAACTTTTAATAACGTACGCAATTCTGAGTTGAATTTGGATATATATATATGTATTAGAAGGCCTTTTCAAGCGATTTTAAGTACTTATTGCATACTTTGGCTGCCGCATTATTGCTAAGTCAACTATGGGGTTGAGCTTACTATTTTGGCTTTAATAAAGAAGCAAATTATGTTGAGAGATTTATTCCTTTGTGGAAAAAATCAGTTAATTCATTGTGATAATACTACTATAATTGGTAGAGTACAAAACCGTTATTATAACGGTAAATCCAGATCCTTTAGGAGAAAAATACAGTATTGTGAGATTTTTTTTTTTTTTTACTGATGGTGTTATTAATGTGGATCCACTAAACAAAGCTTTGAGACACTAAACAAACCTTTGACAAAATAAATGATCTGGAATACATCGAGGGGAATGAGATTAAAACTCATAAATTCATGAGCCATGTATGAGGATACCCAACCTGGAGACTAGAGATCCTGAGAACTGGGTTCAATGGGAAAAACGAATCATATGATGGTCGTAAGAAATGCACTATGTATTTTATTTTTCATTCCTATGATGTAAGTGCATTTATCCTGTAATGTTGTGGAGGATGAGTTTTTGAAAGAAATTTTTAATGAAATTCTGTAGCTCTTATGAGTGGGGTGTGAGAATTACAGGACACTCTTGACAGATTTCACCTATGTGAGTGTGAGAGTGGGGCCGCTCTCTATGAGATTTGGGTTTATTCTCAAATACACTCATCAAACCGGGATTAGCACAAGGCCGTAATGTGTTGGCTAATAAATCTCATGTCAACACCTGAGTTACTATGTGTGAGTAATAATTTTTTATTTCCCTTAAGCAATCATAGTTCAAGTCTGAGACCACTACTGACTCTGGAGTAAAGGTTATTATTTCACTAAGTGAGGGTTCAATACAGAGCACACCTTCATGATGCATAATAATCATTTTTTGTCTAGAAGTATCTCTCATATTTATATTATTTTTATTATTATTAAAAAATAGTGGGGGAATGTTAGTATTTTTTAAATAATAAATTTTCTTTTATTGATAACATTGCCTTTGGGGATAGTTTTGGTATTAAGTGTTCAAACCGTTTTTTGTTTTCAAGCGGTCTTTAACGTTCTGAAGTTTTTATTTGCATTTATGTTTCAGTTGCTCAATTGTTGTTTAATTGCTTATTATCGTCCATTTTTCACCAAGCAGTTTGAACTTTAACTTTACCAATTAATTACTTACCGGCTCTTTGTTTATGGTCCATAAGTTTCTGCCGTTGGGTTATTTATTTTTAATTTGGTAGTGGCTGATTGTTCATTGTGCCGTTTCTTGGAAATACGTTACTTTATTCATCACTTCATTGCACAATTACGAGTGTATTTGATTTGTTTTTAAATTGAATGGAGGTGGGCTTCCGAGAGTAGTAGTAATTCAAGAGTATTATTTTTTCTTTTCGGTACTTACGAAGAAAAGATTTTTCTTTTGAAATAGAAAAAAACAAAGTGTGTATATGTTTTTTTGAGAGATTTTCCAGATAAAGAAATGTGTTCTTTTGAGTAGAACTTTGGACTCAACCACTTGTGCAGAGTAGGCTTGAGTCATACGACGATCAGTTGGGCTGTTGTATCTTGGAGGAGTCAGGTCAAGAAGATTTCTGCTGCATCGGTTAATTTGAGACGTTGTACACCGCAGAGGGCTTGAATCTCTTTAAAGAGAGCGATATTTCCGTGCTTCAGTTCAAACTGGTTTCGTTTTTAATTTTAATTTCATTGTAATTTTTATTCTATTATTGTAAATTTTACCAACAGCAGCAAATCCGATCTTTAATAAGAGAATCAAGCACATCAAATTGACTATCATCTAGTTAGAGAGAAGCTACAATCAGGCCTCATTTGTACATTACATATCATGTTTCTTCTCAGCATTAAGTAACCGATATTCTTACCAAAGTACTACCACCTCACAATTTTCTTATCTCCTTTTCAAGATGGAGTCATGAACATTCATTCCCCATCTTGAGGAGAGTGTTAGAGATGATATAGTTTAGTTATAACTAACAGCCAATTGAAACACAACACGTGTAAATAGTCCAGCCCTGTATATTAGTTTTTTAGTCTGGTGTAACTCCACCGAAAGCAAGAAAGAAATGACAAGTTCTTGAAGCTCCTTTTTTCCACTGTTTTCCTTTCCCTCTCTGTTTCTACATCCCCGGTTCCTTTTTCTTGGATTTCCTGGTAGTTGTAACGATGAAACTTTTCTGCTACCTTCTGGCTCTAAAGATATAACTAATGGTTGAATAGAATATCAGGGAATGATTGTTGAAATAATTTATTCAGCATAGTGTGCCCGACAACAAGAAGAATGTGGATCGATAGAAACTTCTCAGTGAAACCGACACTTTCGAAAGCATGCAGTATGTTGGAAGTTAAAATAATAGAACGCAAAATCTTTGCTTGTCACCAAGTTAATGTCTATGATTGTCACGAGTACAAGTTGGTCTGACTGCTTTATAAATTTTTATGTCGCAGGTTTCAAGACAATATGGAAACTGACTCAAGAATCATACACAATGACTTTATATAGCCTCGATTTTTCAAAAAATATTTCTTCTTATTTTAATTTTATTATTATATTTTTTTAAATTTTAATATAAAATAAAATCAATAATTCAACTTTTTTTAAATCTATCTCGTCTAATTATTACAATTTTTATAAATTTTAATACAAAATAAAATAAATAATTTAACTTTTTTAAATCTCAAAATAAAAATAATATTAAAAAATATATTCTAACAATATTTTATTTAATTTTTTAACTTTAATTTTAACTTATCTCGTCTCATTTTCAAAAATAATCTCATCTCATTTTCAAGAATAACTAGATCTTAATATAAATAACATGCATCGAGACTGCCTGATCAGATGCCTCTGAATATTACCCTGCCTGTGCTGGTTGCTTCCTTATGATCATCCACGTGTGGTTTGCTTGTAGGCCAAAATGATACCTTCCCTCCTCATGTTTCTAACCTTAAATTGAAGGACAAAGTCTTCATGGTCAAGAGATCGTCTTCATTGTCAAGAGATCGTCTTATACTTAACTTCTCTAAAATGATGGAAAAAGAGAATTCCAGTAGTGTGTTAAATGGAAGGCGTGTACCAATTTGGGAGGCCAGTAGTCTCATTATGCATTATAATGAGTTACGTAGATGTTTTCGCTTGGTAGTCTAATTTGGTGGGGTGTTTAATGGTAGGGCTAAAAGGTTGGTGAAAATGCAGGAGGCTTACGCAAGTACGAGCACTTAGGCTGCGTTTGAATTCTCAACCCAACTTAACTCAACTCAATTCATCATTACAATTTTTTCAAATTTCAATATAAAATATAATAAACAATTCAACTTTTTCAAATCCCAAAACAACTTTAATATTAAAAAATAATATTCTAATAATATTTTATCATCTCAACTCAACATCCAAACTCACTCTAAATTTCTACTGGCAGTAAGGTAATGTCACATGAAAACGTGGAGATAACGTTATGAATAAAAAAACAAATAATAATAATAATAATAATCATGAGTGTCAAATACTCAACCCACCCATCAATATATTTAAGGCTCAGACCTACCGCTAACTGCCTATTAACACGTAATTCAGGACAGAGGTCTACTTGAAATGAAAATATACTTGGAATTGTCATTCTCTAATAAAGGTTGAAAGCTCTAGCCTCTGAGTACTATTTGTATTTGAAATATTCTGATTATCTTTACATCATATATTATATATGATTTTTTTTTTTAAATTTTTTACCTGTTACGAACTTACGCGAATTTATCACGAAGTTGGGAGGCACGCCATGCCAATTAAATTCAAACACGATAACATGAATTTTACGCTGCATCCCTCAAGATTGGCAAACAGGCATAGTGATTTTTGTCGCTGTGGAACAACAATGGTCGACCATATTGGCGTGTGATGGCTAAAAGGAAAAAAAAAAAAAAAAAAAAAGAGATTCCATCCTACATATGTTTTCTCTCGCCGGTGACGGATTGGGACTGAGACCAACTTGTTTTGCTATTGCTTAAAGCCCAAAATAATGAAAATATCACTTTAAGCAGAGAGAGAGAGAGAGAGAGAGAGAAGACAAGAAAGGATTGACCAGTTCTACGCCCTCTTTGCTCTTTTGATTTTTTGATAGTAACCGCTCTATCCACGATCCCTCCCAGTTTGAGGCCACACAGCGTCTGTTCAACGGACTTGGCCCTTGCGTTTTAACCCCCGGAAGCACGAACTTCTTGTGATACTTCTTTCAAGTTTTTAATTTGATTTAAACCTCGACGTTCCTGGTTTTTTCTTGGTCATTTGATTCTGAAGAACAGTAAAGCAGTGATTTTTTTGTAAGTTCCTGTTGCGGGTTTGCAGCAAATTGGTTTTCAGTATGGTGCGTATTTTTTATATTTCATCGTTTATGTTTACAGGCTATTTATGGGACCCCAGTGGCTGATAATGGTGTCTGTTGCGACTGCAAGTCGGAATTAGAGTTGACTCTGTGATAGGTTTGTGGTGATTGTAGGGAGATCTGAGCGAGGAATAAGGGGAGAGATATGGAACCTCCGAAGGGGGTTTTGGCTACTGCGTGGAACTTTATTTGCTTTCTTCCTTTCTTCAGCGGGCTTCTGCTCCTGGGCACCATTAAAGGTCAGTGCCAATCTGTTCCTCGTTTTGGGGGGTTTTGTTGTTTTTTCCCTGCTTCTTTCTTGTTCTGGATTATTTTGCTTTTTTCTTCAGGAAAGAAGACAATTAAAAACGATCGTTCATAGACTGCCCGTGTATAATTCTCTTCTTGTTGTTCTTCTTTTTAAAAAAATTGCTTTTGTTTCTCTTATGATGTTCTGGAGTATATGAAATTAATAAATCAAAATGATAGCTTCAGGATTCTGCTTCCGTATTCCTGCTCATCTGACCATTAAGCTACGCCTTGCGTTCCTTGGTCTGGTTCCTTTTCCGTAGCATTTTCTTTACCGGGATTTGATTTAATTTTATAAGGCGGAGGGAGATGCTAGTACTCATTCAGGATATATGCAAACCAAGCATATATCCTTGAGGGTGATGTCCGAATATTTTCAGAAGTTAGAATGACCATTTTTGCTATTTTTACGTTGAAATATGTTGTAGGATTTTATAAATTACAAAGTAGCATTTGAAGCGTTGAGTGGTGGATGAAGATATATCGTCTGGACCACGAGCTACTTATCGTAAACACATTAAACTAATTCTTATTTCAGGTATCATTTTCTGCCCATTGGTATGCCTTATCATGACAATTGGAAATTCTACCATCATATTGGGTCTTTGGCCAGCACATAGTGCTTGGACATATTACTGCATCGCGAGGTGCTTTCCTTGACAATCCACCTTCCTATTGTAATTGCCTTATCAATTTGCCTTTTTCTTTTGTTGTTAATCTCTTTCTCATATTGTTGATTTCGCTAATGGGCAGAACTAAACGATTAGGACCAGTTTTGAAGCTAGTTCTCTGCATATGCGTTCTGCCTACGCTTTTGATTTTGTGGCTAGTGGTTGGTATTATTGGAAGTATCATAGGCGGAGCAGCATTTGGCTTTCTTTCACCAATATTTGCTACTTTTGATGCTGTTGGAGAAGGAAAGACTAATAAATTATTCCACTGTTTTTATGTATGTCTTCAATATTCACTTTTGGTGGTTCGTTATTTTTTATTTAAACTCTTGTGTTGCCTTTAAGAGATATATTTCTTTTTCTAAATTTTGTAGGATGGGACTTGGGGAACTATCGAACGGAGTTTCACCATTGTCAGGGATTTTAAAGATGTTTGTTTCCATTCCTACTTCTCATATATGGATGACCTGCGACAAAAAGGGCCCCCAGATGTGACCTATTATGAGATTAGGTTTTCTGTCTACTTCTGTTCTTTACATCTGTGCTTCTTGTTTGTTCCATGTTGCTGCCAGAAAACCTTACCCTCAAGTAGAGACTATATCACTAGAAATAAGTCCTTGATGGCCAATAGGCCTAATGGACCAATATTCTCCTCCTCGTTTCATCAACTCTTTGAGAGTTCTTATGTTTCACATTTCGGATTTGTAATCCATGCAATAACTTTATTTTTGTGATGGATGGTGCAATCGGCGGTAAGAATAGTTACACTTTTCTTTACTTGTTTTTCTTTCATTCTCCATCTTTTTTGTGATGGATGGAGTGGAGTCATTAGTGGTGGAGTTAGGATCTAACTTCAGGGGGAGGGGTAAAAAATACATTATAAAAAAGAAAATTCAAATTAAGTTTGCCATATTAGTAAGTTGTTGTAAGCCAAAACACTAGTTCGGTTTGGTTTTGATTCAATTGTGATGTATAAAGTAATTCAATCTTCAAGTAGTTTGACTATATACATATGCAGTTTCATTATAAATCTATTGTCGTTAACCAGATGAGTCTGATAATTGTTTTTTTATAAGCTGGTATTGGTAGTTATACCAGTTAAATATAGTTAGTTATTCCAGCTATGTACGTCTGTTCCTGGTTCCATGTATGCACTTTGTGGGTTTCTTTCCCCTCTGTTCTCTTTCTTTCTGTAGCACAATTTAGTATAACACTGGCTTGATAAGCGCAGAAATTCTTTAGTTTATACAACTTTTCAAATGATGACGGTCGTTAAGCTTTATGCCTTATGAAATGCTTTTGATGCTGAACTAATTTTATTTTATTGAGGTATTTTATTAAATTTCTTGCAGATTGCTTTATCTTCCTGCTGCAATTATAGCTGGAGTTCTTGGTTTCATCATTGATTTTCCCTTAATCTCATTCATTGCTCTATGCAAAGGCCCTTTCATGCTCTTTAAGGGATGGCACCGCTTGTTTCATGACCTTATAGGTCGCGAAGGTCCTTTCTTGGAGACAATATGTGTGCCTTTTGCCGGTCTTGCCATCCTACTCTGGCCATTGGCTGTTGTTGGGGCAGTCTTAGCCTCCATGGTAGCCAGTATCTTTCTTGGTTCTTATGCTGGGGTGGTTGTTTATCAGGTAAAACTGTGGGATTGATGTGGCATTGATGTTAATTATTAGTCATTTAGTTAATTTAGCCTTTTTTTAGTACCGTTTTGTGATAATTTTTCATTTTGAAATTCCATTTTAGCGAGAATGGAATAATGCCTTCAAAGTGATTGCTGCTATGGTTAATTATTGCGTTCTTGCTGTTAATAGCTGTTTCAGATTAAAATTATGATAAATTGCAAGCTGTCTCATCTTTTAGCATTTAGTCTGTGTTGACAACACTAATGTGCATGTCAGACGATATATACATTGATTGTTGTCTTTGAATTACAGGAGTCCTCCTTATGGTTTGGGCTTTGCTACATTGTTGCATCGTTGTCCATATATGATGAATACAGCAACGATGTTCTTGACATGCCAGAAGGATCCATCTTTCCTAGGTTTTGTTCAACATTCCATGCTTCATGGTCTTGATATAGATTCATGCACTTTCGACATGTTTTCATATGACTCTCATATTAGCAGGCCACATTACCGAAGGAAGCGTGACCTGTCACGGAACACCTCTCGCATGTCTTCTTTATCAAGGCCCAGCTCTTTCCGTAATCCTCCCTCCCGCACAGGTTCACTTAAGCATCCTATGGTTGAGTTGAAGCCATTTGAGGTACCTTTGCATTTGAATTTAAAGGAATGCTTCTTTTTGGAGTAAATTTTCTGCTCTCTATTTGCATGTGTTTGACAATGCTTGATTTCACTGACCAGTTCTGATTTTGAAGACACCTAAGTTTTTAGCTTATGGTTTATATGCTGAATAAAAATTTGCTCTCAACTCTTGTAGCTACTTGATGGCTTATTCAAGGAGTGTCAACGCCATGGGGAGAGAATGGTTTCCGAAGGACTAATAACACTTCAAGACATTGAAGATGCCAAGTATCATGACAGTAGCAAAGTTATTAGCATTGGATTACCAGCTTATTGCCTTCTTCAGGTGCTTGTGCGCTCTGCAGAAGCCAATTCCATGGGTTTACTGTTAGGTAATTAAAGTGCTTTTTCTTTAACTGTGCGCGTAGAAAAGGAGCCTTCTTTCCCTTTTTTTTTTTTTCCTTTAATCTCTTCTTCTTATAGTAATTTGATAACAGTCTTGATGGCAAATAAATAAATGTTTTATGTATTTGATTGGTGTAGCGGACAATGTTACTGAGATCACTAGCACAAACAGACCAAAAGATACCTTCTTTGATTGGTTTCTTCAGCCACTTCTGATCCTTAAAGACCAGATTAAAGCTGAGAACCTTTCTAAGGTAGAAGAGGACTATTTCTCCAAATTAGTCTTGCTGATTGGTGATCCTGGGAGGCTGAAGAACTCGAATATTGGCTCGCCACCTGAACCCGAGCGTAAACGAGCTGAACTTGATGCACTAGCTCGAAGGTAATAAAATGAAAGTTGTACATTTTTCCTTGCAGTTCTGTTTCATACATCCTCTTATTTTTATGATGCAGGCTGCAAGGGATCACCAAATCTATCTCAAGGTATCCAACTTTTAGGCGTCGCTTTGAATTTTTTATCAAAACCATATCCGACGATCTTGCCAAGAAGAATGGTGAAAGCAGATCAAACAATGGGCCTAAATCAATTGCAAGATCAAAGAGCACCTTTGTACGAATGTTTAGCCAGAGATCTTTTAATAACAAGACAAGCAATCACGGTTCTGATCAAGAGTCACGACAAGCTGTAAGAGAGGTGGAAATTTTGTGACAAAACAAGTTTTAATAGAATTTTAGTCCTGGAATGTAAAGGTGGATTCTTAATTCGGTTGGCTCAAGTGGTAAAGACTTTTAGTGTTGGTGGTATGCTCCCTGCAGATCTAAAGTTTGTATTGGTGCAAACAATTTCAAGAGGCCATGGGGAACTTTTTCTTTGAATTATTTCAGGTATACTTACGGGAAATTCCTTTTCGATAGTCTGTACATTTTCAAGATTAGTCTGGACTTAATGGTGTATAAGATAATTATTTTTTTATTGACAGTTGATTGTGAACCCCACTAATCAAAAAAGAAAGATACACATTCCATGCATGCATGAAGAATTAGAGATGTGTGTTTCATTGAATCCATAGATATTAATCAGAATCTGGCAATTCCGATGAATTGTCACTTCTTGAAAAAGATTAAAAAAAAAAATAATCAACAAGTATGTAATGGTGAATCCATTATCCACGTCTTATATCTATTCTGCCTGTCTGCTTGTCTTTCCTCCTTCATTACATACACTGATTGGCAACATGAACGAGTTTTAACGGAGTAGAAGTATCATGTAAATGAGAGATCGACTGCCATTTATTTCCTCACAGTCAAAACCGCCACTAGCTAGTCGGTGTTCAGAAACAGCAAAACCATTTTTTCTGCATCCAAAAACATAACAATTAACATTATTTTAAATTTCTTGTAATCTATTTTATATTTTTTTCAAAAAAGGCAGCTCGACGAGGTTGCAAAAAAAAAAAAAGAGGAGAGATTTTTTTACGTAAATCTTGTTTTTTCTTTCAAAGCTACACGCGCTATGTAGCTAGATCTATACAAATCATTTTACCGGTTATCGTACAGTTACCGTTTCAGGGGACTGAAAATGTTCTTGCGATTTAGATTGATTCTCATTTCTTCGTTGCTTGGCTCCACTTCCAGCAGCTCCATCAGATTTCTTCTCATCTCTAGCTTTGCTGAATATGACGGTAAACCCTTCCGCCGAGGCCGGGTTGTTCACATCCCACTCACCAAATTTAGGTAGAGGCCGACCTTTATCCTGCTGCATGCACGTACATTATGACAAGCTTTTGATGTTAGCATATCAAGATACATAGATAGCTTTGTTTAAAATCTCTACGTACGTAAATTGATCGAGTCTATGAATTCAGGTATAGATATATATCTGAGAAATTTAATATATTATACATTCTTCATGGAACAAATTTGAATCTAAATATATGCATTATTACGATATTACGGATTAATCCATTCCAACATACTTCACAACTTGATTCCCAACATTTTCTTGTATATCGAATCTTTGATCTTTTGTTGCAGATCATTAATGCACGCAACTCATTGAGAGAGAGAGAGAGAGTAATTTAAAAGCAGAGAACAAGTAAGCATACCAACGACATTAAAATATATCGCAGGGACTTCCTCGACGAGAATGGAAAAAAGAGAACAAAAAAGAGAAATAGGCAATGAATGAGGCGAAGAAGCAGAGAGATAGAGATAGAGATGGAGAGAGAGAGAGAAGAGGTCCAAAAAAAGAGGAAAATGGAAAGATGGAGAGAGGGAGAAAAGGTAGGGAACAGAGAAAGCAGCGGGTAGGAATTATTGGTCATTGTTGAACGAGGTACACACAACATTGGTAACGCCTAACCCCCAGCTGTTTTTTTTTCTCAACACCCTCTCTTCCTTCCCTTCTAGTAGTTTTATTTTTTAACTCTTTTATTTCATTTAACCATCATATCTTTTAGCAAAAATAAACTATGTGTCATTTAATGTATTACACCTAATTATATCAGTTTATAAATTTTCTCTCCAAAAATAGACTTACAAAATATCTAATTCTTCAAGCACATTCTAATGTATCGATATCTAGGCACTTGTTTCATGCAAATTGTTCTTAAAAGGAAATCGTATAAGGGGGAGACTTTAGGCCTTAAGAGGCCCAATTCAGATCACATAAGTCACTTGCTCATGGGGTAAAATTTATCTGAAATTTTCTTATAGTTATTTATATATAAATTGCGAAACATTTTATCTGGGAAGGGAATAGATTCAATTAAGAATGGAAAAATCTATTCCTAAGCCGGTTTATTTTATCAACACCACACACCATGACGTGGCGAACCTGGTCTGGTCATCACGTCATAGTTTTTCACTTTCCTCTCAGATGGGGTTCGAACGCATCTGTCTAGTTGAGTTTTCCTTCAAAAAATTCCTTATAATCCCTTCCTCCCCGTCTCCCGCACTTCTCTCTGTCCGTAACCCACCTTCAAATCCTTTCATCTCCTTCTTCGTCTCCCTCACGCAAATCAGATCCCTATTAGATCTCAAAAATTTCCCTCGAAATCCACTTCACGATAAAGTCCTAACACTGGTCACCATTTCGTTTATATTTTTGTTGGGATAAAGAGATGAGCTGCTGTGTGGAAACGCTGCTTCCGTATCACACTGTCACTGCTTCTGCATTGCTCAACTCCATGCTCTCCGCCTCTCTTCGCAACACCCAATTGGAGTCCTCAAGGTAATTTCAATTCGCATCACCCAGTTGGAGTCCTGTGGTGGTGGAACTACTTTTTTGAGTTATCATTAGTGAAACGCTTGTTGTTCTAGTGGCTGTTTTTTCAATTTTGTGAGACATACATGTAAAATTGACTTCCCACTGTTATTGGGACTTGGGGATGTTCTGAAAGCATTCAAACTTCAAACTTGAGGTTCTACTTTTTCAATTTGAATTGACTTGTGGAGGAAGACAACAAACAGTAAAATGTTCGTTTTACTCGAAAGGAAAAAAAAAATTGCCACATCATCCCGTGTGTGGTGTTAGAGAAGTGAAGGCAGATATATAGCTTTACTCATTAAGAATAATACTAATACATCCTCTTATTTTATCTTTTCATTTTAAACATTAATATATTTATTTATCTTTTAATTTATTTTTGTTTACTTATTAAAGAATTGACTATTGTATTCATATTGTTTTTAATTTTTAAAAATATTTAAATATATATTAAAAAAAAAAAAAGAAGAAGAAAGAAGAAGAAAAATTTTGCCGCGCTCTTAACAGTTGACGGCAGCCTAGCATCGCTCTCCAATTAATGTGGATGCCGTGTGCATCTTTTCCTTAGGTTGTATTACCGGTCCGAGAAAGCGACGGTGACAATTAAGGATCAAAATGACTGCTCCACGAGCAAACCACGATATCAATAACAACCAACGGCTTAAAACCCTCCACGTAACGGGCATTATTAACTCTCCCAGTGTCTCCAAATTGACCCTGCTTTCTTTAGCGTAATCGCCTCCTTAAAACCGTTCTTTTCTATAAATAAAACCCATTTTGGTCCCTTTGTGACGTTATTCAAACCAAGCCCAAAAGAAAAAGACCAACCTATCGGAGCCCATTTCTTCCGTCTCTCTCTCTCGCTCTCTCTATCTGGGACTGAAAAAAGGCAGCAATGGCGACGAGTCTGTTCAGGAGGGCAGTATCTAGGGTTTCGACGGCGAGATTCGTGTTGGCTCGGGCCCATGCGAGCGAGGCTCAGGCGCAGCAGGTGGAGCCGAAGGCACGCTCCTCCACGACCCTCAAGACCTTCTCAATCTACCGGTGGAATCCAGACAGCCCATCGAAGCCGGAGCTTCAGGAGTACAAGATCGACCTGAAAGAGTGCGGTCCCATGGTCCTCGACGCCCTCATCAAGATCAAGAACGAGTTCGACCCCACCCTCACCTTCCGCCGATCGTGCCGAGAAGGCATCTGCGGTTCCTGCGCAATGAACATCGACGGCTGCAACGGACTCGCCTGCCTCACTAAGATCCCGTCGGCCGGATCGAACACCACGATCACGCCACTGCCACACATGTTCGTGATTAAGGACCTGGTGGTGGACATGACCAACTTCTACAACCAATATAAGAGCATCGAACCCTGGCTTAAGAGGAAGACCCCGGCGTCCGTTCCGGGGAAGGAGATACTGCAGAGCAAGAAGGATAGGGCCAAGCTGGATGGGATGTACGAGTGCATTCTCTGCGCCTGCTGTAGCACATCCTGCCCCAGTTACTGGTGGAACCCCGAGTCTTATCTGGGACCCGCAGCTTTGCTCCACGCCAATCGGTAAACTTCTCTATATTTTTTTTAACAATCTACTGTCATTTATTTTGAGTGTTATTTGTTGGTTTTAGGCGAGTGTGATTCTGATTTGTTTACTGTTCAAAATATGGTTGGCTTACACTTGCTTAGAAAACTAGGGTTCGTTCTTCTTAAAAAAAAGAACAAAATTGATTAATCACCCCCCCCCCCAATTTTGCTGCAAATGGCATTGCTTTTATTTTTCTTCTTTTTGTCTATGATTATTTTTTTGCTTTCCCTAGTAAAAAAGTTTTTTTTTTCGTATTTTAGTAATGTAGTCTCTAGCCTATGCTGTGGAGAATGTTATCTGTTCGATGTTTTGTTTCCTCGGCAGGCTGTGTTTGGTTGTTGGAGCCAATTAAACTCATTTCAACTCATCTCAAACTAATTATTGATGACTTACTACTTTTCTTCGTACATTTAACTTAAAAAATTAAATTTATCTCAATTTTAAAAAGTTAAACCTATCTTAATAGGACCTACAAAATATTACTATTCATAACTAATCTCAACATCCAAACACAGCCTCGAACCGGATGAGGACCCTCTAGAAAATCTAGGTAACCCTACCATAAAGTAATGGTAGATTGTCAGACCGGCGTTTATAATGTCTAAATGATCTTAGTTTTGCCTGAATTCACTGTGTTTCACCAAAAAATAACCCATTCAGGAATTCTTAATAAAGTCTCTGGTCTCGAATATCCATTGAATTCAAACCAGGGTCTTATACACTCGTGATCTTATCGATAAGTGTACTCGTTAGATCCATTTTCTTTGGCTGTTAGCCTGTTAGGATTGTGATCAAAATGTTACTTGAAGCAATATCTGAGTTCTACCTATACAATTGGAAATGCATTTGATAACTGAAATACCTATGTGATAAAGGGATGGAGTTCAAATCTTGCTATGTGTGTGTTTCTCTGTGCATGTCCTTGAATATCTTTGTTTTGTCAAAAAATATATGGCATGGTTGTTAGTGATTGGGAAGTTGTTAAGATTTTCATGTGTGGATTGTACATGCTGCTGCAGGTGGATAAGTGATAGTCGAGATGAATATACCAAGGAAAGGCTGGAGGCTATAAATGATGAGTTCAAGCTCTACCGTTGCCATACCATACTCAACTGTGCCCGTGCCTGTCCGAAGGGCTTGAACCCTGGAAAACAGATCACCCATATCAAGCAGCTCCAACTCACTGGTGGCAATTGAGTTTCTAGCTTCCTCTAGCACTAGCTGGCATCCTGCTGATGCGCATTTCCCGTTATTCTGGGATAATTTTGATGATCCATGAACTGTGTAATGAGTTAATAACGTGAAGCATCGAATGTATTACCTTATCCCATTTGTACCTACAGAATTTGCGAATCAAATTGTGTTTGTCTTTTGCTTTCGAATAAAGGTTAATGGAACTCCGTGGGTCCACCTGGAGCTGTGATCAGATGGTTTATTGAATCTCTCCATGAGTGCCAAAACTTTGTTTTTATATAGAAGTTTACTTTTGTAAGGCGATTGCGTGGACCAAGCAGTTCTTTCCACAGAAAAGAACTAGCAGGAATCTGTCCTCACACTGTCCATTTTGTCATAGAAGATAATGGAGGCGTGGTATGCAGATGCATGCGAAGCAAATTAGATTAGGCACAGATTAGTCCTGTTTTGTTCTGCAAAACCGGTTCAAGCAAAATACTGATGATAGATAAGCCGAGGCTAATGATGAACATAAACTAATCGTCTCATTCGAAATTAAAGAAATAGAACAAGCCTACCAAATATTGGTGAAGCTAATCTTATACCAAACCACATTGACTGTATCAACAAGAAGGTGAAGTTATCTGCAGATGCAGGGCTCTTGATTTTCATGGTCTCCGTTGAGTTACAGACCAATTTTTTTCAAGCGAGAACTCGCCTTTCATTTGTCACGGACTCTCAAAACCTTGAACCGTTTTACGTCACTGTAACAGGCGATGTAACACTGTTGTTCCCTCGCGTCCTGTGCACTTTTAACTTCGATTTGAGACCAGTCGATTTGATGAAAAATGATATAGGAATGCATGCACGCCAATGGCATAAACATAGGAAGGGCATCTGCATTCACTTGGTATGGCAAAACATAGGATTGTAACAATGGACTGGCTTCAATAGGATGCAACAATGACTGCGATCCAGCATGCTGTAACTGTGACATCAGGAAACGGCCAAGAATAACCTTAACACGCAGGTATGTTTTTAAGGCACTGAGACTTTTCTGCAGGTATGTCATGTCTCTGCACCTCATGCAACCAACAAATGGACCTTGTGTAATTGTCCGAGAAGCTGCACAATATAATTTGCTTTATCAAAGAAAGAATTTTTCTTTAAGAGAGAGAGAGACAAATTCCCTAATTGTAGAAGTAAACAATTGTACAACGAATGCTCTCTATTATCTACGAAAAAGATGAATTACAAAGCATCCACATTTCAATGTCAATTTCCATCCACCGCAAAATATTCTAACAAAATTCTGAGCATTCCATGCACAAAGTCAAGATTTATAACTGCAAGAGAAATGAGTCTAAGACCTCGTTTACTTTCACAAAACTTCTCATCCCATCTAATTATTACAATTTTTTCAAATTCTCACACAAAGTAAACTAAACAATTCAACTTTTTCAAATCCTAAAACAAAAATAATATTAAAAAAATATATTCTAATAATATTTTATTCAACTTTCAACTTTTATCTCAATTCATCTCATCTTATATGCGAAAACAAACTAGGCCTAAACTTAAAAGCTAGCTTTTAAGTCAGCAATCGAAGAAAAAACTGTACAAGGGTTATGTCCTGCGAGAAAGACCAAGGAATACAGCAGCCGATGAGATTTGTACCCTAAGATCAGCAATATCCACATCATGTCCGCCTTCAACAAGACCCCACCTGTCCACCTACATAGAAATAAGAAAAAGCTATCATAATTAATTTGGAAGAGAGCCACGGGCTACATCCTAACGTCAGCAATTGCTAAGGTCTATTGTGTAAGAAAGAGAAAAGGGAGGTAGGGGGGTGGCAGGAATGCCATAATAGTAATGAAACCTGCAAATCTTCTTCAAGTCTAATCAATTCAATTGCCTCCTCAATCTGCAATTTCCCATTAGAGATCCCAACTGCAATAATCAAAGAATGTGCTGCAGATGCGATAGCATCAATTGCTGCCAATTCACAGTCATCTGTTTTCTTTAGAAGCTTATCTATGGCCTTAATGAGACCATCTTCCTGCTTTCCGCCAAAAAAGCTGGAGTAGACGACAGGCTTAAAGCCAAATTCGGACTCTACCCAATCAAGTAAAGGATCAATTTTCTGCACTTGACATTCTACAAAAATATAAGGCATGATAGGTTAGACATTTAAAATGAAAAGATCCATTTCCAAGAAAAGACCGTATGTGTAAAGAAGCTATATGAAAAACACCATATTAGACCTAATTCTTGTCAATTTTCTTAAAAGAGACCCAAAAGCCTTGAAAGGTATGCAGTTTTCTTCGAGGGAGTCGGCATTGATGACAAGCTAGAGACTTCTGCAAACGAAACTTTTCAGGCTTTCAACCATTTAACCATACAGTTCCTTACCGAGATGGGCAGAAGTAAGATTATTTTGTATGGGGAAGTAATCTAACTAATTAAATTAGCAGATAGGTACATATACTCTCCCTCTCCCTCTCCCCATGTGTGTGACCACCCGGTTATGTAAAACAAAAATAAAAAAATCCTAAAATATAATTCGCTAGTAAGTTGTAAGTTATAACTAAAAGCCACATATCTATAACATCTATCTCATAAGAGAATTTTCCTATCAAGTATTGAAGTTTCAAAGTTTGCCACAGTAAGTCGTAAAGTTTGTTTCTTGTAGTATTGCAGTCATCAAAACTCAGCAACCAAATCTAACATCGACAGACCATAATTAAAATGAGATCGAGAAGATATAGTGGGGCTATAGAGGGTTTTGTATAGCGTTTAGATTTTTTTTACAAGTAAAAATGGTCTAGCGTTCGAATTTTTTGTAGGTTGTATAACGTTTATTTCAAGTGGACATATAAGCATGGACATTAATGTACGAGACTTTGAGAATTTTAGAGATCCTATATTAAAAAGCCTTCTATTCTGCATAATTCTGAATTTTTCTTTAGAATTAACCGATCAGAATTCACTTGTCAAAAAAAAAAAAGGGATCAAAATTCGAAAGGACTTGTCTTGGAGGGGTCAAAAATAAACTCCATTGGCACCTACTTATGGCCGTCAACAAGTATTCATTAAAGAAGTATCGAACGAAGTCAAATACAAATTGATAATTTAAATGAATACGGAGTTTAAAATTGCAATCACATACCATAGACGCCACGTGTCAGATCGTTATCTTGCGGAGCTCGACAAAAGACCAAATCTTGATTAAATTTCTTCATCAAATTCTCAATAATCTTTGCTCGCGTAAGTGGAACTCTATCCAGTGCAGTACAAGCAAGTTTCATTAGAGGCATTGTAAAGGGTCTGATCCCATCTGTTTGCTACAGCAATTAACATACAAGTTTACCAAAAAAAATTCTTAATTAACACAAGTATAACTTTATGATTTTTTTTAGGACTGAGAAAAAACAGTTTTGGACGAGAACCCATTTGATTTTAAGCAAATCCAAAAAGACCCGAAAGATCTTCAGTCCACAAAACAAAGAGACCAAATGAAAATTCAGGAAAGTATACAACAATCACAAGAAAGTTATATAAATTTAGCTCACGCACTAACCTGGTACTGCCACTCAGCAGCAATGGCCTTAGCAAGAGGCAGAGTAGGGAGCTTGAGGGGCCTCTTGGAGGGCGCCTTAAGAGTCCGATAATCAAGCATCACCGTCCACCCAATCCCATCATCGGCCTCTCTTATCTTCACGTCGTTGTAGAACTTCCTACCCACTATGGACCCCGTCATGAACGACATCGGCATTGTCACAGTCGACGCCATTTCAGCCTTCGAGCTCGACGCCTTGACGTAAATGCTGTCATCTTTGTCTCCTTTGATGTTGTTGCATTTATTATCACCGTCTTCTGGGACGTCAAATGAAAATGAGAATGATGAAGAAGGGTCATCGGATGGGGAGTCATGGGCGGTGGCGATGGACGAGCTGAAAAGACGCGTGCAGGGTTGTGACGAAATTGCTGTGAGAAGTTTGGGGTTTTTTCTGAGTGAGTTGAGGGTTCGGTTCATCAGCGAATTGGCCATTGATTCAGGATTATGGATTTTTGCCTCGGAGCGTACTTGCTAGAACTGTGTTCTTGAGCTTGCTAGGGTTTCGGCTACTTCGACTCTTGGAGATGAAACTGGGCTCTCTTGGCCCAAGATGAGAAATCAAAGTCCCAAAAGAAAAAAAAAAAATTTTACTTGGACGGAAAATCGATTGGTATTTGGTCATTTAATGGCATGTTACAGTACCGTCCAAACAGCACCTTAAGGTAGCACTTTCGTATAACCACTAGAAAATTGCCACGTCAATACTAAAGAATTTCGCAGGACCCACGTGCGGTTCCATCCGTACGTATTTCCCCTCCTCTTTCTCCATTCTCTCTGAACGAACTGCTGAGAGGAGCCCTAGTATCTCTACAATTCTTCCGATTGCGGTGCCTAGCCAACGCATCCGACTATTCACCAAGACCACAGCAAATCTGGTCCGTTGAAAAACATCAGCATCCGCCGGAACATCACAAAGTTTGAGCCACCGTCGCAGCGGAATTTTCCCCACTTTCCCTTCGCTTTCATCTCTCAGGTTAACCCCCCTTCTCTCTCTCTCTCTCTCTCTCTCTATATATATATCAATTCTGGGATGAGAACTGGAATATATACAACATGGTGCTAGTTGGCTAATTCATTATATACCGAGTGAACTGAACTGAGCATAATATAACCCCAATCAGCATGGCCTTTCTTGTTGTTTAGTTTGTAATTTATATTGGGTTCTATATGGGTTTTTTTATCCCTTTCGTGTTTGTTGCCGTAAATTGCCGGTTTAGTTTTGGGTATAAGAGTTTGCTATATATGCATGCGTACAGAGTCTCAGACATTCGTGTCCATGTTGGTCTTCAGGCCAAAAAGGAGGAAAAAACTAGGAATCAATTTGGTTCTTTTCTTTTTTTGAGTAATCTGCCGTATATATTTTATCTCAGTTTGGTTCTCAACTCCGCCGAGGGGACGTGGTGGGAGTAGGGTATCTGTTCTCTGGAATTTGGCAACAATGTTATGTGGTTTCCTTTTACCCTATACTTCATGAAGTAGAGGGTAGATGATTGATTCCTGTTGCACTCTGTTTTTGAATCTGCTGGTTATGTTCAATGCTAGACTATATTTTACATTGCATAACTTCTGATAAATTTGTTAAGATGAACCATGAATGATTGTACTTTTTAAGTTGCTGTTGTATGCTTTTCTCATTTTTTTTTTAATTTTCTTGCGCCTGCATACTTGTACTGAAGTTCATATGAACAGTAGTGAGCCTGATATAACAACTCATGCACCGGAAGAGGATATTGAAAATGAATGTCAAAGATCAACTGTATTGGCGATTGATACGGGGCAGGCATCTCAGAGCCCCAAATCTTCCTTTGTTGAACAGATTCAGGTGGTTAATGGTGATGAACGTGAGTATCAAAGTCCAAATAGCTCTTCTGTTGACAAGAGTCAGGTGGTTAGTGATACTGAGCATGATTTTGAGACCCCAAGTGTTTCTTCTTTTGACAAGAGTCAAGGGGAAATTGATGGTGAGGCCAGTCTGACCCCAGATGACTCCTCTGTTAACAAGTTTGATATGGAAGTTGTTGGTGAGTTTGAGTGTCAGAGCCCAGATGCTGTCTCTGTTGATGTATCAGGAGTTGGTATTAATGTAAAAGGTGAGAATGATGGATATGTGGCACCAAAAGTTGGCATGGAGTTTGAATCAGAAGATGATGCATACAAGTGTTACAGTATATATGCTGTTGTAGAAGGTTTCAGCATTCGGAAAGATTTTGTAAACAAAAGTAGGATAAGTGGTGCAGTGGTATCCAGAAGGTACACTTGTTATAGACAAGGTTATCGGCCCGCCAAACATACTGGAAACATGAGGAAATCCTCCCGGCAGGAAACAAGAACTGGTTGCTTGGCCCATATGACCATTGCCCGTCAACCCAATGGCAAGTTTCGTGTCACTCATTTTGAAACAAAACACAATCATGAGTTTGTAACGCCATCTACAGCTCATATGTTACCATCACAAAAGAGATTAGATTTTGTTCAAGCGGTTGAAGCTGACTTAGCCAATCATCCTGGAATGGATGGCATACCAAAACTTGGGATGGGATTTGATTCAGAAGATCATGCATACAAGTTTTACAACACATATGCTGGACAGATAGGGTTCAGCGTCCGGAAAGATTATGTAAATAGGAGTAAGATAGATGGTGCTGTGGCATCTAGACGGTTTACTTGTTTTAGAGAAGGTTTTCGACAGAAAGACAAACGGGATTCAAATGTGAAGAGACCTCGAAAGGAAACAAGAATTGGCTGTTTGGCACAATTGGTTATCTCTCGTCAGCCTGATGGAAAATATCGTGTCACTCACTTTGAAGAAAAGCACAATCATGAGCTTGTGGCTGCATGTAGAGTTCGCATGTTGCGATCACAAAAGAGACTGGCCGTAGCTCAAGTCATGGATGACAATTTAGTTTCTGGTTCTAAGATTAAGCCAAAATCAGCCATTGAATTGCTATGTAGGACAGTTGGAGATTGCAAGGATCTTGGTTATGATCCCGTTGATTATAAAAGTAAACTACCTTTCCGACGTATGAGGGAGATGAAAGAGGGAGAAGCAGAAAGGATACGACTCTATTTTCAAAGCAAACATTTAAAAAACCCTTCTTTCTTTTATGCCATCCAACTGGATGCTGATGGTCAAATAGCTAATGTATTTTGGGCTGACGCAAAGATGGTGGTGGACTACAGTGACTTTGGTGATGTGGTTTGCTTTGATACAACTTGCAGATTATACAGAGATTGCCGACCTTTTGCATCTTTCATTGGGGTTAATCATCATAAGCAAATGGTGATCTTTGGTGCTGTACTTTTATATGATGTAACTGTTGAATCTTTCAAGTGGCTGTTTCAGACTTTCATTCAAGCAATGTCTGGAAAGAAGCCAAAGACTTTCCTCACAGATGATGAGGCAACAATGACTGAAGCAGTTGGTTCAGTATTGCCTGAAACGCATCATCGAATGTGTGTGTGGCATGTGTACCAAAATGGGCTTAAACAACTGAGCGACTTGTTTGTGGGCTCAGAATCTTTCGTCAATGATTTAAGCTGTTGCTTTTTTTACCACGAGGAAGAGGAGGATTTCATTAATGCATGGAAGGCCATGCTAGACGCATATGGGCTTTGGGAAAATGAGTGGTTGCGTGAGATATTTGAATGTAGAGAGAAATGGGCTGTAGCATATGGAAGGCATAACTTTTGTGCTGACATCAAAAGTGCACTACTTCGTGAAAATTTTACTGCCAACTTAAAGAAGTATCTGAAGTCTGACCTAGATGTGCTTCCATTTCTCAAACATCTTGGAAAGGTGGTGAATGATTGGCACTACAAAGAATTAGAAGCTAATTATGATATGAGCCAACGAATGCCAAGACTAATGGGGGATGTGATTCTGTTGAAGCAGGCAAGGGATACTTACACACCAGAAATTTTTGAATTGTTCCAGCTAGAATATGAAACATGCCTCAATATTCTAGTCAACCAATGCACTGAGAATGGGTCATTGTTTGAGTACAAACTCAGCATATATGGACAACTGCGAGAGTACACAGTTACTTTTAATTCTGCTGATGAGAATGTTTCCTGCAATTGTATGAAATTCGAGTTTATGGGAGTTTTGTGCAGCCATGCATTAAAAGTGCTCGATTATAGAAATATAAAGCTGCTCCCGACCAAATACATCTTGAAGAGATGGACAAAAGATGCAAGAGTCTGAATTAAAACGGCAATTTGGAGCACCGCATTTGAAGATTACAAGTTGGCTGAAACATTGCTGATAGAAATATCTGACTTGTGACAGTTGAATTATTTGCAATGGCTGCTAGCTTTGACTTGAGCATTTCAACTTCCTTGGAGAAAACTCAATGTAAAGAGGGAGCAGTGTGTTGACTGAATTTATGTCAATACTGTACAATATCATCCCGTATACCTTCTTCTGGCTGTATCATGAAAGCTTGAATGAATGTGAAGCTCTCATCTTCTGCTAATCTCTCTCTCTCTCTCTCTCTCTCTCTCTAGTACATCCATAGCATAACCATTTTCAACATTCAATGGGGCCGTAATGTTGGACTTCGACTTTGCCCGATGCTGCAGATGAGCATTTGAAATCAGCGAGGGCAGCTCTTCACACTGGCACTCAAAAAAAAATGATTGTTTCCGTCAAGTGAAAGAAATGCAATAATCATTGAAGTGCGTACGACAATTTCACCGTTTTGGGCATTTTCCATTTCCAATGGAAGGCGGATTGGCTATATATAAGTATATTTCCAAAGAATTATTCGCCCTTTTTCGCATCATCCAATTACGGATATCCATAATTTCTACACACCTGCATCATCTACCCAAGCTCTGTGATTAGATTTCTTTTAAGATGTCCCTTCCTTTGCTATTCAAATTATTACAGGGGCCACAGTAGAATCAATCCACGACTATCTAAAGTGTGTTCTTATTAATTCAACCTTGGTTCGAGTCGCCACGAAAATATGTTGTTTCTTTTCCCAACTATGACAGGCTTGATTTTTATCTGAAGTTTATTAATAATGGCTGCTCCATTCTTGGAGTTTGGCAACAATATCTTTTTGTCTCAAAATGGAGACTTAAAAAATAAGCCAATACTTGGGTCATTTCTGTTCTTTCAACTAAGTGAATGTTGTTTTTCTGCATACATGTGAAATTTCTCTATAAATCGAAGGTCCCATATCCCAGACATTTACTTTTTGGCATGCTGGATTATCGCACAAATGTGAAACTCTCTCCAAGCTTTAAGTGGCGATGGTACTATTGAATTGCATTCAATATTGTTCGATGACATTCTGCTCTCTAGATCTATGTAACATTTGTGTTTCCAGCCATCAATCTGAACATTATATTCTCGTTAGTATCCACTACAGTTGTGGAGTGAATGAATGAGTTGGAGTTCAACAATCCTCTCCATGAACATGCTTGGAGCCATTTCTTTTGATTGAAGGCCTCTGAGGAGGTAGAGGGGATGTGCTCTCTACCATGATGTGGGTGGGCTTTCTTCCTATTTTGGGTGACTGCAGATGTGTCAATGAAACCTGCATGAACGAAGAGATTGATAATCGTAATTTTTGCAGATTAAAATAACTCCACTTTGCGTGGACATTTAAGTTCTACTTTATGATCAGTTGCGAGACTTTATTCCAAGAATTTTCTAGTCTCCAAAAATGACCGAGCCACTATAATTGGTGCTGCAGCAACTCTGCTTAATGGCACAAGATGTCATACTAAGGTAACATAAAGAGGAAAGATACCTTCTTTATCTCATCCTGTTGCTGTTTTCTTTCCTCATAAAAATTAGGCAGTGGCCTGGCTTTGAAGCTAAGGCTTTGGCGCAGTTTTCTAATTTCTGTTTCTGCTTTCTCCTGCACAAAATGGTCATAGAAGTCATGTCATTGACTGAGCTAAGTTATATAACGCAAACGCGTCTATAATTTTCCCTCCATGCGCATGAAGCTCCACAGTGTTATAATTTATATGAAAGTTCTGCCCGTAACTCAAAATATTTTTGAAATCAAATGAAGCTTGGTAATGAGATAATAACCTTGAGTTTTGTCTGCAGCTGCAATTTTTGTGCATCATTAGCATTGAATTTGTCCTCTAGCTTCTGGAAGCAACGGGGAAGAAATGGCAAAGACAAAATTCCGTAAGCTACATAATTATAGTCCACAACATGAATTCATTATTATATAAAATTATGAAAAAAAAAAACCACGCCTTGCCTTCTTTCTTCTTGCAGCTCTTTCCTCCGTCCTGAAGCTGAAAGGGGTGGATAAAGTTGGGGACTGCATTTTGGTTCTGCATTCACTCAAATAGTTGAAACAACTCGCGTTAAAATATAAAGAAAAAAATATTATCAGAACTCAAGGGCATTTAACTCCTTGAAATGTAATATGGTCCTATTATCACTACACTGAAGGTTTGATTTTATGGACATGGCCTTCTTGAAAAAAGACAGAACATGGTTTCTTTATTTTAGTTTCTCCTTTGTTAAATCTTCAGATAGGTCCTTATTCCCATGAGTAGTTCCATTAGTAGTAGACTGGGGATTTGATATGCTGATGCATGTTATTTTCTTCTGTTGCATTCTATCCCTAGTTCCATTCTCCATTGAATGGTATCCTGAATTATCCGTGTTAAAACAAATTTGACAGTTTCTGACGATGTTAGAGAAAGATGCATACTCAGTAGGGAGCAAGCGCCATTTTTGGCTGACTTTTATACTTCTAGAGGCTGAGGGATCAAGCGGTGTTGTGGCCCTGTGATTCATATGCATCGCCATATTTAGAGAAAGGAGAAACGTTTTGAAAAAATGCACCATCAGTTATAAAATGTATAACTTCCAAAAATTTTTGAATTACTTTCTGAAAATTCAGGTACCTTCTGGCCTCTGACCTAGGGGTAGCTGAGGGATGCCTTTGTACCTCATTCCTAGATACCTGCAGTTTGAAGATGAACTCATCTTAGCATGCTTGACGATAACTGCAAAGTTGGTCGTTCATTCAGCTTAAGAAATGGTCCATGTAATTGAGAGGAAAAGTGAGGGAAAATAAGAAAAAGCACCGTAGTTGGGGTCCTCAAAGGTGTCGAGCAGTCTTTAGATGCCTTGGAAGAACTAGCACCTACTTTTGAACTTTCAATCTTCCGGTTAACTTTTGAAGATAACCTATTAATTTCTCTAAGTGGAGTGAAAGTGACTGACTTATGTTGTGATTTTGGAGTTGATCTCTTCTTATCTGCGGAGTATACTGAGGACTTCATACTCATGGGAGTAGCATTATGATCCTTTTTGGAAAATATAGGAGGGACCTTGATTGCTCTATCATGAATCACTGACTCTAAGGAAGAAAGTGATGGTTTTTCCTTGCTCATCGATGACAAAGAATCTTGATTTGAGCTTGAACTCTGTTGCAATAACAATTATGTAAATACCAAAACCTAAAAATCAAAACCAAAACTGATGGTCATAAATAAAAAGTGGTACCTTCAATAGAGGTTTCTCCATTTGGTGTGTTCCTTCAAGATCTGTTCCAGTTGTCTTTTGATTATCAACATCCCAAAGGAGGCTTGATTGTTCAACTTCTAAGTGATTGGTCAAAATAACTTTGTTTTCAGGTACAAGATCAGCTTTATCCACAATTCTACTTTCAACTTTATCCTTGTTAACGTTTGAACTATACACATTGTCATTGACATTGGAATACACCCCAGAATATGGAGCCTTGACCTCATGTTGTTGGTCAGCAACCTCGTTGGAATTTGGACTCGCCATCTCCGAATCATGGGTACTAACATTATTAACTCCACCTTTTTCAGCTGGTTCATTCTTTGATGCAGCATTTGCTTGTTCAAGCAAGGCTGCCGCCTTTTGAGCAGCGATTTTCTTGTAATGAGCTTCAAAGAAAGCTTTCTTCTGAGCTACTGAGCCAGGCCGGGAGTACCTTTCAGCCTCTTCAACATAGCGGTTGTGAGAGAAGGTAGACCATTTGTCCCAATCTAAGGACTCTGACATGAACCTCCCGAATGAGATTGAATGCCCCAGAGCATGCATGGGGTTTCCCTGAAGCAGACAAAGATTTTTAAATGAAGCCTTTTACAAGACATTGAATTACAGTCGGGAAATTATCGATGGAAAGGTAAAGGAATGGGCTTGGTTGGTGTGGAAAATTGCGGAAAGGATATGAATTTAGGCACTCTTCCCAGATTTTACTCGCTGAGAAAATTTTAAGGATTGCCAATTGAGCCTTGTACAATTTGCTTTTGTTTTCCTCGGTTTTGTAGCAACCATTTTTTTTTTTTTTTGAGAGAGAAATGGGAAAGAAAACCGAAGCGAAAGCCTTTAGCTGATTCAATCTTAAATTTATGCAGATTGTTTCAATGAATCGTAAGCATCCAACATCTTCAACTAGAAAAACAGAAGTACTAAAATTATGGTGTAGTTTCATGAACTGACCTCATTGGCTCCATTAGGAATTCCAGAAGTGTAGGAGAACGGTTGCATGAGACAAGCTGAGTCTCCCATGCTTCTTCAACAGCTGTTGAAACCTCAAAGAATCCGAACTTTTGGAACTCCTATGCGCGTCTATTGTTCAGGTTCTATGCGGTCTTTTCCTCTTTTGTAGACCGTTTAAATTTGAAATTCAAATGGAAAGAAGCGAGCCCACGTTGTTGAAAACTAGACCACAAGCAAATTGAGAAAGAGCAACGTAGTGTTGAATCTTATTTAAACAAGTTCCGTACTAGTCATTGTAAAAAAATAGATCTTAATTAAAAAAAGTGAAAAGAAAAAAATTATTTTTTATTAGTAGAATCTACATTTATATAAAAAATTTGTACGAAAATTAATATTCTAGAAATTTTTACCTGCCATTCTCAAAGAAACAAAATCTGCAACGTTCACTTTGTGGTTAAATTAGAGGCTAATAACTCATTTAGATTTGGAATGCATTTATGAAAGTGTTGATGGCTGAAGCAAATGCTCGCAGAGGACAGACACGGAAGGGAAGATGGGGAAGATGTTGAAATGCAGCAGTTGCAACGTTACCATAACAGCTGTGATGCTCTCATAACTTTGTTCTTTAGGGGACATAGCCAGAGGCCCAGAAGTCAGAACTCCAGAAAAATTATGTACGTATCGGTATAAAAGCCGCTTTAATTCTTAGCATAATTTGTTGGGGGCTGGGCAACTTGCATATCCACGTAAAAACCCCTTAATAACTGTAGCAGAAGTAGCCGCTCTTGAAAATTAACTACAATCAAAATAACTTTTAAGTCTTTCAATTTTTTTTAACTTCATTTACGTACTCAGATGATTTAAATTGATATATAAATAGTAATATTTTATAGATATAATTAAGATGTATTTAAATATAAATAAGTTGAGATATGTGTGTAAATATATGAAGTAAGTTAATATGAGTTTAATTATTTTTATAAGAAGTTGAAAAAATAATGGCCTCATCAATAATTGATTTGAGATAAATTGAGATCACTCGACCAATCAAATATAGCTTAGTCGTTCATTAAGATTGTGTTTGGATGTTAAATTGAGCTGAATTGATTTGAATTCTTTATGAATAAGAGTCGGGTTATTCTGCAACCTAGAGTAGCCTGCTTTACTTAACCGCTAGTTGCTTTTATAACTTTTTTTTTTCATTTTTCTATTCACATTTTTTAATATTTTTAAATATTTAAAAAAATATATACTAATACACTTAAAATCATTTCTTTAATTATTAAGTAAAAATAAAAAATAAGTTTTTTTTCCCGAGCGGTCAAGTAGAGCAGTAACAATTAGTGGGTAAAGTAGCTTTTTCCTATAAATAATAATGAGTTGAGATAATTGAGTAAGTTTTGTCAGGCCCACTTAAAATGAGTTTAGAATGTGTTTGGATGTTAAGATGAGTTTAGATATATTTATAGAAATTTGTAAAATTATTAGATCCCACCATAAATATCTACTGTTTTCTGACATTATTATCTCTCTACAGTACGCCGAACTTGCAAAAAAATAAAAAAAAAGTTTTCTACACTTCATTCTGGCCCAAGGATTAAGGAACAAATGTCATACTGTGAGTTTGAGTTGTAGGGTCCAACAATACATGTCAATTAATAAGGTACTTGAAACATACTATTCAACCGATTTCAATTGTTAGCTCAAGTTGGGGAACCATAAAGTCTATTTTGGTAGTTGCTGGTACTATTTACGTTGGCCTAGTCAACGATTTCAAATTAAACTGTACTTATTTGTGTATTTGGAAGTCCAAAGCAACTTAAAAGTGAAGTTCACTTAGTTGTTTTGTAAATCCAAACGGAGCATTTAAAAAAAAATTGGTTGAAGAAGTGAAATAGTACAGACTGTGAGACAGGACTCTGGGACTTCTCCATGCGTCATCGCTCATTGACTGAGACTCGTTCCAAGGCAACATTTGATAGGGACGACAATGGAGTCGAGGATGTTGGGAATCGAAGGCAATGGCTCATCCTCAATCGGAAAATTTATTACAGTTTGGACCAAACGGCGTCGTGCTCAAAACAGGCCCTTGATTAACTTGGGCTTGAGTAAGCATAGCCCAAAGTAACATAGGCCCTACTTAATTGGGCCATATTGGGCTATTGGCAAATCTGAACGAGATATAAGTCAAGGGCCAAGGCCCAGAAGTCAAAGAAACAGAGATCCTATGTGGTAACTTTCATCGGCAAAGGTGAGCGCCTAGACGTGGCGGTACATTGTATAAGATCAACGTCATTCGTAAATGGCCACTAGTGTCGGAAATGAAGATGGGTAGGCGGTCGAAAGGGATCGCGTTTTGCGTTCTCTGCATCTCGCTTTGTCTACTGATAGTTCAGGTATCTTTAATTTGATATTTTGTGTGTGCGTGTGTATTTTTATGTATGCTGCGTGTTGCCTTTGCACAGCTCAAGAAGTATGGGTTTACGTGCAGAACTTTCTTGGGGTTTTAGAGAGATGACAAAAAGTTACTTTGTGGGTTTTGACTGCTATTCACAAATACATAAAACTCGTTAAGATATGTGCCAATTTACTTGAGCGTGTGCAGAGCGCGGGTTGTCTGTAACGTTGTGTCCTGATTTTGTTTACTTCCAAGTATCAAAAAGAAAGAAATCAAGGCCGTTTTGTATTTTAACAATGTTTTTTTTTTTTTTTTGGAGGGGGGCGAGTGTTGGACTGTTTGTATTTATCTACATTTGAACTGATTACTGAAGTAATGGCTCTTATGATTTTTTATTTATTAATTAATTGATTCGATTTTGACTTTGGAGTGAACTGGTATTCTACAATGTTTCCTTAGGTGGGATTATCCTAATTGTTTTTTTTTTTCTTAATTTTATTGATTTAGCTTATGTTAGACCAGTTCATATTTATTTGTAAATTCTGCAATATTTTGGGACCCAGCTTTTCATTTTCTTGGTAATAATGATGTGCCTCTTATGCGTAGTTATTGCTAACCCTTTTTCTTTATCTATTGCCACAGGGTTATAAAGAATCTGAAACCATGCGGTAAGCAATTTAGAATATTAAACTTCAAATTTTGGTCTAGACTAGCTACTTTTGGTGTCTCTGTGTTGCTGTCACCTATATTCTTGTGGCAAGGAGTTTAATTAAGGGGGACATAAATCGTGAATGCAACCTGAAAAAATATGGTGTTAAAAAGACTCAAAATTTTATAACTGGACCAAGCACAATTAGTAAGTGGTTGTCTTTGGCGTCATGTGGGATACATTAGTTTATTGTCTTAGTAATTTTGTCTATGTTTGTACCTGATATTATTTTGATGTTCAAGAACTCTTAAGCTGGAGCAGGAAGATTCTCATGAGGTGCATTGTTCAAGAGAAAGGAGCCAGGCAGCATGGAAGATAATTGAGGAGGTATAAGAAGACTCTGATGTTTAAAATGTCTAAAGCCTAGCATTGTAACAAAGACATTATTCCTTGATGTTTGACGCAGTATCTAATGCCCTTTGTGGAGAAAGAACGATATCAGATTTCAAGAAGGTGTAGGCTTCACCCAGACAACGACCTTTACAGAGATCAGGAACAACACAAGATCCACGTTGATTTAAATGAATGGCAATGTGGATACTGTAGGAAAAGGTTTTATACGGAAAAATACCTTGATCGGCATTTTGACAATAGGCACTATGACTTGCTGAATACGGTATGTGATTCTATTTTCCATAGCACGGATGGTTATTGCTGTTTCATATTTGGACTGCATCTTTTATAATTTTGCTCGATAATAAAATTCCTCTGAAACTTGCCAAGCGTGGTCTTTGACTCTTTCCATTGCTTTAACTTGATTGGTGTATTGGTAATTGAATCGTGGGATACTTGGGTTGAATCCAGAGTCACAGCAGGTGCTTGGCAGATGTATGTGGTGCATTGCATTGTGACCTTGTGATGGATTCCATGCCTCGCAAAACTAAGTGCAATCCTGCTGCTGCTGCAAGGAATCATCATCTGTGTGAGGTGGCCTATAAGTGTGTCTTCGACATTTTTGACTCTACCATTCTTTCTATTCATATTTTAACAACGCTGTGCAGAGCCTTGCTGATAGTTGTTTTCCAGTCAATCAGGGTCCCTCAGCAAGCCATCTTCATGGTAGAGTATTTTATTTTACATTGTCATAATTGCACCTTTGTGATGTTACGACTTTTTTTATCAGATAATGATATGTTTTTTTTATGTTATTGTATTGTAACAGAATTTTTCTTGCGACAATTCTGTGATGCTCACACTTGCACTGGAGGTCAGAAACCCTTCTCTAGAGGGCACAGGGTAAAGTTCACCACCACGTTTCACTTGTTTGTTCTCTGTATGTTCAGATAGACTCTACAAGCATACAAGAAGTAAGGAATAGATAGTGCTTTAAGTATTGTCTTTAATCTCCTACAAGTCCATTTTTAAACTAAAAATAAAAATAAAATAAAAGGTTGACATAATGTTGAGGAAAATGAAAAACATGCATTTCGTCTACATGTGTTCCGTCTATAGGCTTTCTTTCCATAGTAAGTTGAACTTTAGATATTTGGAATCTCTGCAATTAACTCATTTGAATCAGATAATTGAAGTCGATCAAATTAATTTATCTCCCTCATGGGAGCGCTCCCCTGTGGTACACACTCCTTACATTCAATCTACAGTTTTCATGCTTATAGATGATACATTTGGAATCTTTCTTATCTTTAGCATTTTATCTATGTAAATGTATTAAACCGCGAGAAGACACTGGAGGAGCTGAAAGTTTTTTTCCTTAAAACATTGTTCTCATGAGTGGGGGCCATTGCTTGTAACAGATTAAATGTCCATGACTTTTTACTATCAGTTGTAAACTCTAGTTAGGTATTTCTCATGTATACTCCCTGTGTACTTGGACTTTGCCCATTCTTATGAATAAAATACCTTGATTACCGATAAAAAAAATCTACGTAAATGTGTAAAAGCTATCCTTACATTTAATAGTTTCTAGCAATTCTTGTTGATTATTCTCTTCTTTGAAGCCATGATATTTCATTTGTGCAGAAGACTGGGAGTATATTCTACCTTTCTATTTCCATTTTGACTCTGGTGCTGTTGCCACTTTTCTATATCTTCATTTATATGCACCAGAGGTATATGTCTCTCTAATTTCTTTGTTGCCCCATTCATGTCAGCTTTTTTCTGGCTTCCCTTCATATTTTTGGTTATTTTAACTTTGCCGGGGAATAAAAGGGGGGACAGTAGAGCTGAAGCGCATCTCAAAAAGTGTGAGAAAGAAAAAGCCCTCTTAGTTGGTGAAGTTTTCTGTACGAGGACCATGAATAGCACTCGATTCTTTTTCTATTGATGGTTTAGAGAGAGAGAGAGAGAGAGAGAGATTGCTTAGTCCAAGGGTCTCTAATATGATATAGGTCGTCGAGTCCCATATATTTCATTAAAGAATTAATAGCATGGTTAAAAGTTGCCACAATGAATTAGTCTTCTTGTTCTTCTTTTTCCTTTTTCTTCACCTAATGTATAAGATAAACGTGATACTCTTGTGGTCCAAACTCATATGTTCGTACTAATCCTTTAGCTTTTATAACCTCCGTTTTATCAAACTAATAGAACTTGAGACGGGTGGGTAGTTATTATATGAGTAAAGAAGACTTTGGCCTTCTTTGGAAGAAAACAATGATGAGCATAAAGTAATGGCAATTTGCTTTATAGAAAATGACCTCCAAACTTTGTTATTTATTATTATCTTTCTAACTTATTAACTATTGCTGAGCAATGATGGTGGTGGTGATGTTTGTAAGAAGTGAGATGACGCAATGTATTCGCTTACTAACTATGTAGCAGCAAGTGATATGGTTTTGTCGCTGCCACGGGGACCCCAAAATACTTAATATTATGAAATATTTAATGCTATCAGGAAATCACTTATTATGTTTATCTCTATCTCTCTCTCTCTCTCTCTCTCTCTCCAAATTATTCAAAGTATTTGGAATAAATCATTGCAGAATACAGCCTTGATCCAATAATACCAGATTTTTAATAAATTTACACCACAAATAGCAGAAGAAATCGAACTGTATAGTGATGAGTTCTTGCACTATCAAGTGGGCAGAAGGGCAAACCACGACAAACCTAATAAGCCAAGTAAATGTATAAGTTAATGCAGTGAGTATGAAGCTCGTACGTACGTGCGGCCGCTTGAGCTAATTGGCACGAGAGGATGTGATTGTTAATTGTTTTGGTTTAAACTGGAACATATTGACCAGAGTATTGCTTATAAAATTCCATATAGATTGTATGAGCTTGATCTTGTGAATCGAAGCATGCTATGAAGCCAATGAGCCTGATCGACCTCGTAATGCCCAGAAGAGGCATTTACAGGTGCATGCATGTGGATTCTTTGGCTGTTTCTATCTAGCTACAGGTGCATGCATGTAAAATAAAGAAAGAATGCTGAGGTTCCATATCATGATTTTCAGTGCTTAGCACGACCCTATTATTTACCAATAAAAAACAATAATCACAAAGTTAAGCAGTTGATCATATTATATTGAATGGACAACTAGTAGTCCCAGCACAGCTATTATATCCTGGACAGAGTGATCATGGAAAGAAGCATAATCTCTGCAGACACTCGTGGCCGTACTATAGCAATCTTTTTTGTTTCCTTTGGCCGCATGCTCACGTTTTGTGATGTCACATTTAAAAGAAGACGACTTTCATTATGATGTATGACACTAGGGAGAAATTCAGATTCAAGAAACATGAGGGCAGGCAGTCGGTTAAAAGCTTTAAGCCCAGCGCTGGTCGGAGGTGGATCAAAGTGAAAGAAAGGAATGAACAGTTTCTTACTGGATATAAACACACAATTATCATCTTCACACTAACTTCCCTTACAATGTTCTTGCTTAGTGTTTACAAACTAACGACACTTTTTCATACAAAAAGAAACCAAAGATGCTTAGGGGACAGATGGGAGTATATTCATATGCTGGTTTACAAGAAGAAAAGGTCCTGTTCTAGATAACTGAAGCCATCCCATGAGAGTATGGAATCCACACTTCCATTCCATTCTTGTAGAGAGGGGGATTCACCCACAGAGGGGTTGCTGGAGTTTTCCAAAGAAAATGAAGGACTATAGGTAGTATTAGTGTTCGTTTCTTGGTTCATCCATGATCCAAAATCCAAGCTACCCCAGCAAATATCATAATTGTTTAGCAGATCATTAGTTTCATCCAAGTTTAATTCCACTTTATCCCTTTTCTCCTCTGTTCCCACAGAATCCTTCTTAGTATAATTATAATTATCCATGGAATTAACCTCCATGCTATCCTCTCGTCCTTTTGGTGAATTTGATTCTAATGCTGTCTCATTTTTGTCACCACTATTTCCTTTTTTCTCAATTGGCTTGTGAGTCACAGGGTCTAAGCCAAGGAGCTTTAACCTCTTCTTGATTCGCGTATTCCAGTGGTTCTTGATTTCATTGTCTGTGCGGCCGGGAAAATGTGCAGCAATCTTAGACCACCTGCAAGAAGTTCAATTGTGTTAGGAGAAAGTACCAGCTCAAAAACAACATAGTATCCTATGGCATTCCTTGCAAACACTATCTAGCAATATATCTTGTTTTGAATGAAAGCATATTATACCTGTTACCAAGACGCAAATGAAGTTGAATGATTTCATTCTCTTCTGCTTCTGTGAATCCGCCTCTCTTAAGATCTGGCCTTAGATAATTAATCCATCTTAATCTGCAACTTTTCCCACATCGTAGCAATCCTTCACGATGACACATATATTCAAGCATGAACACAAATTAAACAAAGGTTTGAGAGCTCTCATGAGGATAGGGAAGGAATGGTCATGAAAAGATACCTGCAAGCCTAGGAACCATTCTCCAGCAATGGATGCCATTGTTGAGGATGAAGTTAATGAGCTTGTGATCTTCTTCAATTGTCCAAGGGCCTCGCTTCAATCCAACCTTATCGCAACAAGGTTGCCTTCCCATTTTTACAAGCTCTACCAAGCAAAAAGTGAGGAGCCCCCCCAAGCCTGCCTTTTGCTGATCAGCAATATAAAGGGTTGCTTATAAAGAGGCATCTAGACCAAGCAAAGATGCTTCCAGGTCATTCATACATTTAAAAAAAGAGCAGGATGTTGTTCGTGGGGGGTGATAAATGATTGGATGGAAAAAGGCACTTTGAGTTTATTGCTAATAAAGCATGGAAGGTTGTGATTATAAATTGGCCAGTTTTTTAGAAACAACACAGAAAAGAAGAACCTTTGCTACCAAAAGTATTCTCCTATTGGTTTTATTCTCCACAAAGTCAAAATAATAGTGATAATGATAATAATGATAATAATAATAATAATAATAATAATAATAACAGCAACAACATTAATAATAATATTAGCAAATTGATAGGATTCCTGATTCTTTAAAGGCTGGCTAGTTTTACTCCTTTGCTTGAAGGCTGGCCAGTTTTGTCGTTTGGAGGCAACTCTTCTCATATTTTAGTTTGAAGGGGTTAGATGCCTTTCACCACAACATGAAAGTACCATAAAATTAATTCCGACCACGGATTCATTTGGAAGCCAGAAACTCCATTGAATCTATGTACACTGACAAGATGACGTTGTTAACTTGGGAGTTAGCGTTAATTGATTGAATCGAGAAACTACAAAAGCAACAAGGAAACAAACAGAGTTTCTTTAATCTTGACCTGGTCATCAAAAGATCCTATTCGTTCCTGTCTTACTACCAGAATTGTCAGTCCTCTGAAGGGTAAAGAGATTGATCAAACACCAATTTTGTAAGACATGTTGAAAGATGATCCTGTATCAATATGTAACAGAGAGTTGCATTTTCATCCTTCAGAATTTGGAATACTTCATATTTCAGAAAGACAGAAAAGCATTCACTGCCTTTAATTTGGTTCATGCATTAGAATATTCCTGCAAGCCTTTTGGTTTCCACTGCCATCCGATATACAAACATGTGGGCCATCTGACCTTCATCACAATTATCTATTTATTACAATATATAATAAGGTAAGGGGATAGAAGACCAAGTTGCTCAAGCAAGTTTTGGTAGCTTTTAACTTAGTTTTTGTTGGAATATTCAAAACCCAAAGAACCCTATGGCAGAAATCAGATCTATCGCAAGCTATGACATCTTCCTTGGTGCAAGAAGTCAAGAACAAAGACCTACTGGATGATGACAAAAGCCTCCCCAAACTTGAACCATCTACTATTCTGCCAATGCCAGAATGGTCTTACCCAGATAACAACTGCAGAGTCAATGCAAAAGAGTTTACATAAGTTGCACAAAGATGCCTAGCTAATACACACAAAAGACAATAATAAGGATATCATTAGTGAATTAGAAAATCAATTAGCAAAGATGCTCATAAAATTATAGGGATGACAGAAGCTCGAGCAGGTTTCACAGTAGTTTGGAGTTCACAATCAGTAGCTTTCATTGTAAGAAGGAATTATGAGGTTCCATCGTTTTTCGGGAGAAAATGTTTTTATTGGAATGCAAAATATTGTATCTACAGGTGTAGGCATCATAGAAAGCATAAACTGAAAGGACACGTCTCCTTGTGGGAGAATTAAAAGGTGGCTTACCCTTTTAAATATATTATATATATTTATTTTAATAATTTTATATTTATATTAAAACTCTGGATAATTAAAAGTAAATATACTATTCATTTAAAAAATCAACAATTATATTCTTTAATGAAATGAAGTAATATGTAGAAAACAATGGATAAGAGTCTTAATCTATCTATATATAAAGACCTGTAATTCTCCATCAATCACATTTATTAACGTAAAAAAGATAAGTTGAAAACTCCTACCCAATAAAAATCTATGAGAGTTTAGAATTCAGAAATAATCGGTTTCTGCAAATACTTGATCAACGATAGCCAGAGATTAGTATTCTAACTATTCTTTATTATTATATTTTCTCCCAAATCTTACATAAACTACATATCCATACATAGAACAATAACCTCCTCAAATTATCCTTTATTTTTAATTTATACCTAAAACTTTCAGAACTGTGCATATATACCTCAAAGTAACACTTTTTGACAATTTGAACCATCAATCATAATTTGGCCGTCACTAATATATAACATGTACCATGCCCAAGTAAGGATTGGCTTCTTTCTTTCTTTCTTTCTTGTTTTTTTTTTTTTTTTTTTATAATTTGAGAAGACTAATGATACGTTTAGTATTTTTTAATAACTATTTTACAATCCATTTTACAATTATTCAATGCGATTTTATAAAGCTATCTTCCATTTTATATAGAGTTGTAAGATAGTTATAAAGGAATTGTAAGTGGATCCTTTTTCTTTAACTTATTACGTCAAAAAAATACTTACTGGTGTTAATAAATAAGTAGTACTACTTTTCTTCCTAATCTCTGCCATTCTCACTCACACCAGTGATGTGATACGTTTTAAGTAGTTTTTTTTTATCAATTATTCAAATGGCATTCACTTAAAATGTGTCACGTCATCACGTATAATTAATTGGGGATGATAAATATTAAAATAAGTAATACTAAATACAAGAATGGGCAAGGCTTGCATCTTGTTATAGAGGAAATGCGAGAGAAGAATATTTAATGATTTTAGCCTGATCATCATCGTATGCAATTTTTAACGGAAGAAAAATGCTTATTTCCTTTTCTAGATCACCGTACGATCCAAGCAGCTGATGAGGATGATTCCATAATTTAATGATATAGCCGTTGGGAAGCCAAAACGACATCCAATTCAAAAAAACCAACCGTTAGGAACTATTACGTCACCACTTCCTTCTTTGCTTCCTCCTTCATTTTTAAGGTTTTTTCCTTCTTCTATTTTTCCCCTCTGGCTTCCGATTTCTGGTCTTTCCTTCTCACATTCAGAAACCCAACAGAAGTAGTGGAAAAAATGGTGAGCAAAGATCCCAAACCAAGTCCAAAAGACCCAGAAAACCCAGATGAAAATGGGCAAAACGTGGACGGTATATTCAGCCCCAGATTCAAATCTGTGGCTGCCATGGCCGGTTGGGATGAAGAGACCCTTCTGAGTGCAAGCCTTGTTGTCGAAGACACCCCCGACCGAGAGTCTAAGTACAAGAAACGCTCGGATTCCCACTTCAAGACCCCACCCACAAATTCGAGAAGGTACAATGTTGTCAAACCCAACCATTAATTAGAACCTATTTTTAGTTGGGAAAATTTATTAATCACCCTACCGAAGGCTATTAAGATTTTAGATTTTCTTGTTTTTATTTTCTTTTCTTTCATCCATTTTCTGGGCAATTAAAGGGACGCTACATGCTCTTTCTTTCAGAAAACGCAGTGCTCAGAGAAGAAGTCCAATTTCAATCCCAGCGTCCGTTCTTGATCTAGATGAAGAAGAAACTGCAAGAAAAGGTATTAAATATGGGTTTTTTCTTTAAAGATATGGATTTCTGGTACCTTTATATGTTCTTTTCAAAGATCTCCAGTTTGACTGGGAAAAGCTGTAAGGCAAGAAAATAATTGTTTGTGTCTGTTGAGACCATAACAAACTCTGCAGAAGATAAGCACAAATCACATGGTGAAGATGAAAATAAAAGCCTAGATAATAGGAAGAGTGATAATGATAAAAGTGTTGAATTAATCTGTACTTATCTCCTATGTTTACACTGATCTATTTGTAACAATCTCCTCTATAAGTAATACATACGGCTCTGCAATATGTATGCAAGCCAGATTTTCTCACTACTCTGTTATGTAATATTCATGCACAGAGAGTGAGAAAAATAAGTCCGAAATGAAAGCTTCTGTAAATGATGAAAAGAAACTCGGAGCAAAGGAATCACCTGAACAGAACACTCGTGTTTCACGCTCAAGTTCAGTTCTTCCTTGCATGGATAAGCTTAAAGAAGAGTTATCTTGCGCAGTAAGAATGCTTTCGATGGTTCAAACTTTAAACCGTTACTGGTTCTGTTTTTTGGCCAATTAAAAGCAAATGATGTTCATTTAACTTTAATGGGTCTGATTTTTCTTGCAGATCTGTTTAGAGATTTGCTTCGAACCAAGTACCACTGCTTGTGGACACAGGTAGACTCAATCTTTTAAGTTAACAAAGCAGAAAATTTGAATATACCATAGGCTAGAGGGATGCCCTTTTCTCTAATGCATTTGTTCCTCCGATTTTTTTCTTGGGATTCAGTTTCTTTATTATCACATTCTTAAATCCAGTGTTCACCAATTAATCCTGTTTAGTTCTCTTTAATTGTAGCTTTTGTAAGAAATGTTTGAGATCCGCTGCAGACAAATGCGGTAAAAGGTGCCCAAAATGCAGGCAATTGATAAGGTAAAATTCTCAGACGTCAGACATAATTTGAAACTAATCTATATATTATCATTGGGGTTTACTATGTTTTTATACATCTTTGACTTGAATTTGCAGCAATGGAAGATCTTGCACCGTGAACACGGTTCTTTGGAACACAATACAACTTCTCTTTCCACAAGAGGTAGAAGCAAGGAAGGCAGCAGGTGCCTTGAATGGTCGAGAAACCGTGTGTCAAAGCCCAGAAACAGCCTTTTATGAAAACCTGAATCTAAGTACAAGAGCATCAGGTATATCAATCAGAGATACGAATGCCAGAAGAAGAAGAGGGATTATATTGAGCCAAGATGAGGATGATGCCGAATCATCTGCTCTAAGATCACTAAGATCACAGAGAGGAGTCGAGGGTCAAAATCAAATCCCCGAAAGAGGGGTTCATAGAAATGTGAGGAACCTGAGTACTCGACCATCCAGGGTTTCAAGTAGAGATACAAGGGTGACACGAAGAAGAGGGATGCTGAGCCAAGATGAGGATGCGGCATTAGCACTAAGGTTGCAGAGAGAAGAATTCCTGGAGGTGTTTAGCGGAGCTGATGCTCAGCCTAGCAGACCTCTTTACTCGGCCAGAGCAAACCTTAGAGCAATGGCATCTAGAGCTGTTAACCTTCGAATTATAGGCCGGCATCTGTAGTTTAGTCTTTTAAGCTCGGAGATTGTTACCACAGATTTCAGTGTGATTTGAAATAAATCATAGATATGCCACAATTGTTACTCAGTCCTATCGGCCATGATCTTTGGCGAAGATTATTATGTTGTACCAATTTGATTAAGATTGTTTTTATCAATGAAAGCCAAGGAAATGGTGGTTCTATGGTCTATGATGTCTCATGTGACATGAATGATTCCATACACAATCAACCATGTGAAACATTTAACGAACCCAGAATGATTTACTAGTTAGCATTTGACAAAATTTATTTTAGAAAAACGCTAATTCTTAAGCTGCTTGACGATGAGAAGCTTCACATTCTTTCATTGTATGAAGAATCTATAATTGAAATGAGCAGTATGAGAAATTCAGAAACGATTTTAACGCATTGAACTGTACTTTTAATACAAAGCTACCTATAACAAAGGATTCGTGCCACCTAACTTGTAAAATGTATCAAGCTTACAGAAATACAAGAGATATTTTTAGACTATTTCCCAAAGGCAGAGTTTTTCTGCGGTGGGACACTCAGCATGATAATGTAATGTTGTATGGTTGACTAGATCGATTACTCTAATAAGGAAACCCCTCCAATAATGTACATCAAGCAAGCTCCTAGGCAAGGAAGATTTGAGCAGTAGGCATGCCTTATACTACTTGCCCTATGACCTCTGCATTTCTATAAAGCTACCACTTCTGATAGAGTAGGCTCACTCATTGCCTGAACTCGCAAGAAATTATGGTGACTAGAATTGTAACGCTTCAATGGAAGGCCCAAACTATATGATCTATACTCTAAAAGAATTAGTCAATGATATAATTAGAGTTTTATTGAAACTTTATAAAGAGCAAAAATTTTTCGTTCCCAAGCAATGTGGGATTTTATTCACCACCTACCTTTATTATTATCATATGGGGTATCACAATCTTCCCCCCTTCAATTCCCGACGTCCTCGTCGGACTTGTCCGTTATAGGGTGGGGTGGCTCAAGTCCCACATTTCTAGTTGGAATAGGCTCTAATACCATTTGTAACGTATCAATGGAAGGCACAAACCACACGGCCTATACTCCAAAAGGACTAGTCAATGATACAATTAGAGCTCCAATGGAATATTATAAAGAGTAAGAAATTCTTCTTCCCAAGTAATATGAGATCTCATATACTATCTACCATTATCCTTATTATATGGGGATCACAAGAATGCTTTGGGTTGCTTTGACTTCAACTTGCTTGATGTTTGCAATGCTTTCAGCGGTGGGTATGTGTGATTCCTTCTGGCCATACACGCACTCATCCTTACCAGCTCCTTCTCCAGAAACCAGTGCCGGAGATGGTGGCTCAGCCACTGCTAATCTCAATGCTCATCTGATCACAACAACAATATTGGAGTCCTTGGCTTTCTTAATACCATTATACCTTTTTTTCTTCTACTAATGGTTTGGGAACAGTACTACCGAATCTCAAAACCTGATTATGTTTATGCTTGTTTGCTGTTTTGTACCAATGGATGCATGGGTGAGAGTGAATTCTTCCTGGTTGCTTCATATTAAGGCAATTACAGCTGCTACCTCAGGAGAAGGACGTGCACCTACAACTGCAGCCTTAGAAGGCAACTCACCTATTATTAAGGTCGTTACTTCTGCTGCCTCACAAGGACAAGGACACGCACCTACAGATGCAGCAAACCGTTTATCCTCTGGCCTACGTGTATATGCAGAGCACGCAGATAAGAAGAATTCCAGCAAAATTCCAAAGGCTCCAGAATGAGAATATTCTAGGAATAGGATCTGATGTGTACCAATCATTTGCATTTGGTTGTTATTGAAAAATCTATAAATATAGACTCTATTTTGTATCAAGGATATGTGAAAAGAAAATGAATTCTAAATGAGAGAAACCTTCTTTGTGTCATTCTATCGAGTACCTCCTATGCCTAGTTCTAATATTCAATATGGTATCTAGAGCTTGGTAAAGGCTCACGCCTACACTTTTTTTTTTTCGTTTCGTTTTCTTTTCGTTTTCCATGGAGTCTCCTAGCAACTCTTCAGTCAACAAGGGGAACACTACCCCACCTCCTCATCATCCTTCCATTGTCACTTCTGCTACGCATTCCGTCACTATCAAGCTCTCCATAGACAACTTTTTGTTATGGAAAGCTCAGATAGTCCCTTTTCTTAGGGGTCACCAGCTTTTTGGCTATGTTGACGGCTCGATCACCTATCCTCCTCCCACTCTTAATGATGCTCCTAATCCCGAATATTAGCGTTGGGTTCTTCAAGATCAGCTGCTCATTTCGATGCTCAACTCATCCTTAATAGACACTGTTTTATCTCAGGTCCTTGAGTGTACCACGTCATCTGAAATCTGGTATGCTCTTCATAATATCTATGTAACATGTTCTTCTGCCCATTTAATCCAAACACAACTTCAGTTGGCTAACCTGAAAAAGGGCTCCGAATCAATAACTGAATATTACAACAAAGCAAAATCTCTTTCAGCCTCGTTGAGTGCTGCTGGTCATCCTCTTTCTCCATCCTAGTTCTCTACCTTTTTACTCGCTGGCCTGGGCTCAGAGTATGAGTCAGTGGTTATCTGTCCTCTCATCAAATATATAGCTATCTATTGAATCATGAGTCCCGATTGGCACACCAGTCTCACTCCTTTCTCTCTGGCTCTTCACTTTCGAGCCATTCCCTTGCTTTGCATGCTACTAGTAGACCACCCACACCCTACTTTACATAGAGGCAGAAACACTTCTGGACGTGGGGGTCGTCGAATGCGTGGCTCTGATCGAGGTCCTCAAAATTTCTTCTCCACCCGACTTGAGTCTCGTCCCACTTGTCAAGTCTGTCGTAAAACTGGTCATTTGGCCATCTCTTGTTATCACCGATTCGACCACTCCTACCAACCATCACCTCCCTCATCCTTCACAGCAAACTACTCTTCTCTTCCCAACCCAGGTTCTTCCTCGGCACAGTGGTTTCCTGATACTGCGGCTACTAATCATTTTACCTCAGACTTTGCTAATCTCAACATAGACTCTACGCCGTATCTTGGCCCTGAACAAGTCAGCATTGGAGATGGCTCTACGCTTCCAATCCAGATTATTGGCACTGCTCAGCTTCAATCTTCTTCTGGCAACTATCTTCTTACTCAACTACTGCATGTTCCATCAATTACAAAAAAATTACTTTCTGTACGTCAATTCTGTCTTGATAATTCTGTTTTCTTTGAATTTCACTCTTCATGTTTCTTTGTGAAGGATTTACAACCAGGGATGCACTTCTTCAGGGACCCGTTAAAGATGGCCTTTATGTACTTCCACTAGATCCTGCGAGCTCATCTACACAGTCTCCTTCTTCCCCTCAGGCCTTCCTTGGTGAACGTACCTCAGCTCCGTTATGGCATGCTCGGCTCGGTCACGCATCACGATTACATCTTTCACTCTTAAGCAGTTCCAACTCCCAATTCAAAATAAAGAAGGCTTCCACACCTGTGCTGCGTGTTCTCAAGCAAAAGTCCATGCTCTCCCACATCTCCCATCCCCTTCCCGATCCACTAAACCATTTCAATTGCTTTTACTTGATGTTTGGGGCCCAGCACCCGTGTTATCTACTAATAGTTATCACTTTTATTCTCAATTGTAGACGATCATTCAAAATATATCTAGCTTTTTCCACTTCAAACTAAGTCAAATGTGTCAACTGTCTTTTTAGCTTTTTTGCAATATGTGAATAATACCTTCTCTACAAATGACATTTCTGTTTAATCAGACTGGGGGTGAGAATTTTGACATCTTCAGTCTTTACTTAAATCATGTGGTATTTCACATCGGCTCACGTGTCCTTACTCTCATGAACAAAATGGGTCTGTTGAGCGTAGACATCGTCATATTGTAGAGACAGGACTCACCCTTCTTGCACATGCCTTAGTCCCAAATAAATATTGGTCAGAGGCCTTTCAGACAATAGTCTTTCTAATTAATAGAATGCCTACTGCGATTCTTAATTACAAATCACCTTTTCAAACTCTCTTTAATCAAACTCCTGCTTATAATTTTTTAAGAGTTTTTGGTGTTGCTTGTTGGCCTAATCTTAGACCATTTAATAGACATAAAATGGATCAAATATATCAATTGTGTGTTTTTATGGGTTATAGCCCAGATTACAAAGGCTATTTTTGTCTTCATCTCCCTACGGGCCGTACTTACATCTCAAGAGATGTTAAATTTGATGAAGCAAATTTTTCATTTACGGCTCATTCCAAGTTCTCCTACATCCACTACACGGTCTAGGCCTAATCTCACTCCACTTCCACCACCGATCCATCTCATTTCTCAGCCCACTCACGAGAACTCTAACTCATCTCCCACAGCCTCAAGCCCATCACTCGCTCCTCTCAATCCCAACCTTACCAACTTGAGCCCTACCCAAACACGTACTCCATCTCTCAATTCTAACCCTAGCTCTCCTGATTCCCTCTCACAGCTGTCATCAACCTCATCACCTTCAAACCCTAGCCCTCTCGATTCTCACTCACAGCCAACACCACCAGATTCAAATCCTACTCTCCCGCATCTCTCCACTTCTATTCCTCCCAACTCCACGATTTCTTCTCTTCATCCAATGATAACCCGTGCCAAAGATAATATTCACTGTCCTAAAATTCGTTCGGATGGCACCCTCCCATGGCCTACCCAACCATCTCTGTCCACCACAGTTACGTCTGCATCCTTTCTCATTCTCGAAGAGCCAACCTCCTATTCGGAGGCTTCAAAATTTCAAGAATGGCAAACAGCCATGGCTCTTGAATTTCAGGCTTTGTTGCAAAATAAAACGTGGTACTTGGTTCCCGCATCTCCTTCCTACAATGTGCTATGTGCTAAATGGGTCCTTAAATCGAAACGCAGGGCGGATGGTTCCCTTGAGCGCCACAAGGCCCATCTCGTGGCCAAAGGGTTCCATTAACAGCCCGGTGTCGACTACACCGAGACATTTAGCCCCGTTGTTAAACCAGTAACCATTCGTTTGCTTTTGTCCCTTGCTGTGTCTTGCAGATGGCCTTTGCACCAGTTGGATGTCCAAAATGCCTTCTTGCATGGGGAACTCGAGGAAGATGTCTACATGCAGCAGCCTCCAGGTTTTGTTAATTCTGATCTTCCTCTTCATGTTTGTAAATTGCGTAAATCAATTTATGGTTTGAAGCAAGCCCCTAGGGCTTGGTTCTCTAAACTGTCTGATTGTTTGGTTTCTCTTGGCTTTCAAGGTTCAGTTTCTGATTCCTCCCTTTTTATACTTCAACATAAATCTAGATGTAAATATCTATGTTCTGGTATATGTCGATGATTTCACAGTCACAGGTTCAAATTCTGTATTTATCTCTGAGTTTATTTCTGCTTTGAGTTCTTTTTTTCCTATCAAAGATTTGGGTCCTTTGCATTATTTTTTAGGCATTGAAGTCACTAGAAATTCTTCTGGACTTTACCTGTCTCAATGTAAATATATATCTGATTTATTGCTTCGAACGAATATGCATAACTCAAAATATATTTCCACTCCATTATCTGCCTCTGTAAAACTCATGGCTCTTGATGGCCAATCTTTTGAAGACCCTCAACTTTACAGAAGTATTGTTGGGAGTCTTCAATATCTCTCATTTACCCGACCAGATATTTCTTACGTTGTTAATAAAGTTTGTCAGTACATGCATTATCCCCAGTAGCCCCACTGGCAAGCTGTCAAACGAATTCTTCGCTATTTTAATTCTATTAAACATTTTGGTCTTCATTTTGCTGCCTCTTCTGTTTGTAAGCTGGCAGCCTTCTCTGATTCTGACTGGGCAGGTTGCCCAGATGATTGTAAGTCTATGGGCGGATTTTGCATTTACTTTGGGTCTCATTTAATCTCTTGGGGTTCAAAAAAATTACCCACCATAGCTCGGTCTTCCACTGAAGCCGAGTACAAGGCAGTAGCTAATGCTACATGTGAAGTTCTCTGGTTACAATCTCTTTTAAAAGAACTTGGTATATTTCTCTCCAATCCTCCAACATTGTGGTGTGATAATTTGGGTGCTACTTATCTTTCTCTTAATCCTGTTTTACACTCATGTACTAAACATGTTGAGTTAGATTATCATTTTGTTCGTGAGAGGGTTGCGGCCAAAACTCTTCAAGTCTCATTCATCTCAACCAATGATCAGTTAGCTAATATCTTCACCAAGCCCCTGTCCTCTGCACGCTTCTCACAGTTACGATCAAGCCTCACCTTTGGATCAGTGCCGCTTGACTCGCGATGGAATATTAAGGCAATTACAGCTGCTATCTCAGGAGAAGGACGTGCACTTATAGCTGCAGCCTCAGAAGGCAACTCACCTATTATTAAGGCTGTTACATCTGCTGCCTCACAAGGACAAGGACACGCACCTACAGATGCAACAAACCATTTATCCTCTGGCCTACGTGTATATGCAGAGCACGCAGATAAGAAGAATTCCAGCAAAATCCCGAAGGCTCCAGAATGAGAATATTCTAGGAATAGGATCTTATGTGTACAAATCATATGCATTTGGTTGTTATGGAAAAGTCTATAAATATAGACTCTGTTTTGTATCAAGGATATATGAAAAGAAAATGAATTCTAAATGAGAGAAACCTTCTTTGTGTCATTCTATCGAGTACCTCCAGTGCCTAGTTCTAATATTCAATACTTCATAGCAAGAAGTTACCTGTACTCAGAATGAATTTGGATATGGTTTTAACTAATGTTTCGTGGAGTTTCTTAGATAAATTGATTATATTGTTGTGCAAATAGCCTGTTTGGATAAATTGATTATCTTGGTAATTTTCAAAGCCCGACCCACCCAACAAAAAAAGGAAAATAACACGTTCGAATTTTTTTTAATAAAAGAAGTTTCCAGCCCTATATCAAGTGGGAAAAAGAGAAAAATGAGAAAAACAATAAGAAATATGTAACTCATCAAAGACAGTTATAACTAGTTAATGATTTGATGGTGTTACTTGTACATCTACACGATGTGATGAACAAATCCTGGGAAACATCAGGCGGCCAACCGTTGCAAGTTAAGTTTGTTAGGTCCTTTCATAGTGCAAAATCGTAAGAAGGCTTTATGGTTCATAGTACTAATGTCCTTGCACACAACCTTAGAAAATGGGTTACCCCCACCACTTCAACAGAAAACATACCTATTTATACTAATGTCCTAATTTTTTCCCCTATGAATGAAGATTTCGGAAGAAATAAAGAAAGAAGAACAAAGGTGTTTTGAATTTGCATCATGAACGGCATGTACAGAGCATGCAACCTATACAACAAATCCCTCCTCCAGTTTCTGTATAGTTACACTTGTCTCATCCCAAAAGTTTAAGGTGATAATAATATTGATCTTAGATTTAACACTCATTCTCATGTGTGGGTCAAACTTTTTTTCAAAAAATATGCCTAACACGTTAAATATTTAATTAAATGTCATAAAGTCTAGAATAAAGGTTTGAACTCAAAACCTAACTCTATTATCATGCATGATGAAATCACCGCTTACCTCAAATCCATAGTTTCAATATATTTTAACATAAAGTATAAGCTCGTGAAGAACGAAGAAGTTGAGGAATTTAGTTTAATATAGAGTCAATATTGTTATCAGCTTCACCGAACCATTCATTAGGACCACAACATATGCAAAGCTTGAGGAATTTATTAATCCTACTTGACTTCATAATTTACAGCATCGAGCAGCTTTAGAAACATCAGATTTCCATTATTCTGCATTAATTGAGCTGCTGCATGTAGTACGTACAAGCTGATCTGTAATCAATTTTGTTGCAGGCTGGTAAGTGGTTTGTCCAATGACTTCTATTATCATTTATTATAATTAATCTCCAAGGGGCAGCAGGGCTGCAGGAGTTTTCATTATTTGTTGCTGTGATGAGGACATTTATGGCTAAATAATTGACTTTTAAAGCCGTCAGGACTTCTTGATCCTCCAGCAGATATGATGCAAGATATTGAAATCTTGGACTGGCCATTATTTTTCCACGAATACCAATTTAATGACAATAACGAGTTACAAATTATTGAATAATAATATAATGTCTGACTGACTAACAATAATAATGTGTGGTACGGTGGTCTGAATTCAATGAAAAAAGGCTCGAGAGTCTAAATTCAGATAGAGATAAATTATAAATAAATAAAGTAAATTTTTCAATATTTATTATTTTTCATATGAATTTTTTAGACATCGTGAATATCTTAATATGCCGTCAAATTTAGATAAGAATTTGTTGATCCAAATACACAAATGCCCGGTGTTATAGAAGGCAGTGGTGGATAAATTAAGGAAGATTTACGACACATGATCTATCACCCTTTACTTCTATATATAAAGCTAGCTACCACGTACTTTGAGACAATATAGGCTCACTCTCATTGCCTGAACTCGGTGGCCGGAAATGGCAATTACCAGATTGCAATGGCTTCCCTTTGCCTCAGTTTGCATGATGCTTGCAATGCTTCTAGCCGTGGGTATGTCTGAGCCCTCTTGGACATATGTGCAGTCACCCACATCGACTCCGTCCCCTAAAACAGGCACTGAAGATGGTGACTCTGCTGCTGCTGCTCTCTCTCCTCATCTTCTCACCACAACGTTATTGCTTGCGGCCTTGGCCTTCCTTTTGCCTCCCTGCCTCTCAGCTTTCTTGTGTTAGTTGGTTGAAAGCAGCAAGTATTAGGATCATGATCATGCAGTTGTGTTTGTGCCTCGTGCGGGTTTTGTTTACGGGGCCAGAATCATCTTGGTTGTTTCATGATTTGAATGCGTTAAGTTGAACTATTGTAACACGGGAATAATTCTAATCACAATATATATTATGGTATTCGCCATCAATGTAATTTGGTTTCTTCTTTAGAATTATAAGTTGATCGCTGTAAATGTTGTCTGAAACATCCTTATCCCTTTCTGAAAACACTAGGGGTCCAGTACTCGTGGTTTTAACGTTTTAGAAAGTGTCCCTTCGATTAAGGCACTGAATTAAGTATCCCTTCGTATAAGTTTATGGTTTGATTAGTTTTGATTCTAAACACATCTCAAGTCATCTTATCTAATCATTACAATTTTTTCAAATTCCAATACAAAATATAATAAATAATTCAACTTTTTCAAATTTCAAAATAATAATAATATTAAAGAATAATATTCTAACAATATTTATTCAACTTTCAATTTTCATCTCAATTCAGTTCAACATCCAAACGCAGCCGCTGCGAACTTCAAATTTTGGAAAAGGATCCGCTACCGAGTCGAACGGTCTTGGGTCAGATCGGATTTTCGGAAACGATTTCAAAAAATATTATATACATTGAATGATAATAAATGAATAATAAATGATCTTCTAATCGTTAGACGGTAGTATAAGAATTACGATAAAAACGATTGTGTATAGCACTTCTCTTTAATAAATCATATGTCATTTGTTATTTTTACTTCGGATCAAACACAATGTTACATATTTCGACTAAAAGCCGGAAAGTTAATTATCTTTTCAAAATTGAAGTTGATACAATGATCTTTAATTCAAATTTTAACTCTACATCTCATTTTATTTAAATTAGGAATTTCATATGTGTGGTCCATTTATTTAGATGAGTCTAACCCACGTATAAGAGAACGATAAAATATAAATATAAATTTTAAATTTATGAATTCAAATTATATTAAATTTTTTTAATATAGTAGGAGCTAAATTGTGAGAGGAGCTTAAAAATTTGTGTGGAGGGTGCATTATTTATTCCAACTAAGTAAAATGATTGATCTATTTATGATCTAAATAAAAGTTTTCAAAGCATGTGCACACGCACGTGCACAGATACTCTTAGATACAGGTGGAACGCAGGAAAAGATGACAATGCAATCATAACCAAGAAATGTATTGCTGAACAATCCTGCTTCTAGGAAAATGTCCTCGGGTTGCTTAAATTTGCAGTAATTCAGTTTTGATGCCTGCCTTTATAGGAAAGGTAGGCAAGTCCCCGAACGATTCCACCTCATGCTCCTGGTTCTTACTTCTTACCATGCATGCATGCGATGTGACCAAAGGATGCCTTCGAGAACAAGGAGTATTGCTGATGGTGCGTCTTCTTTCCCCCTTCTGCAGAATTATTTCTGAATATGCTTGAAGTGGAAGGTATACAAAGGGGTTTCCACGTATGTTGTGAACATTCTCAACTTAAATGAATCATGTTATGGCCATACGCAAACTATGTGCCAAAGATGAAAGAGCTATTTCAAACCGTAGGGCTTGTAGGCCAAGAGCCATGGCCTAAGTACGCCATATGAACTCAATACATTGATATTTCCAAAATACAAGTAAACAGCAAAAGAGAGAGAGAGCATTTCATTGCATTGAACTCGATTGATGAGTGACAGTAATACACAGGAAAATTTTGACAAGAACGTCCAAATGTGGCGTTCATTACTCGAGCAAAGGTAAATGCACCTCACAGGCCCAACTAAATCCTACCCCGACAGTTTCTCTATCTTACAAAAAGAAGAGGAAAATGAGTAAATCTGAATATAAATAACAACCCAACAGCTCAGGGAGCCAGATATAGGCTACAGCAAGATAACCTAATCCCCAGGTAATGGCAGCTCAGTATCTTGATCTCATCTATTAACAGAGCACAGTCACAAGAAAATGATCATCTTGCTGCAATGTATATCTTGATTTTCTTGTATCCAACTTAATAAGAGAACTCATGACCTCGAAGTGAAATGTATTTCTTGACCCAGATGGCAATGTCCTCAGCACATGCCTGAGCCTGTGGAGTCTTGAGAAGCATGTCAAGGGTCGCAAATTCATGAACTGCATCCTTGTACTCAAGAACGGGAGCATCTACATTTACCTTCCGAAGCTCCTCTGAGTAAGCAATGGCCCGATCTCTCATCCAATCAAGTTCTGCCACCACTGTCAACGTTGGAGGCATGAGCTTTAAAGGAGGCCCCCGTCCTGGGATAAGAGGGTTGGCAGCTGGGTGGTCAAGATTAAACTCCTCCTCTGGTAAGAATAGTTTCCACGCAAGTATGCACATTGCCTTGTCATAGAAATAGGAATTTGCTAACTTGATCTCAGAATGCGTGGGGACACTTCCAATGAAGAATGGGTACATTAAAACCCGAGCCACCACTTTGACAGGATCAACAAGCCTGCCTGCCTCAACAGCTTTCCGAGCAACATAATCAGCGATGTTTGCACCGCAGCTCACACCAAGGAGAACACATCTGTTTTCAATAAATGAAAATGGCTTAGAGATTTGATGAACGGCATTCAAGATCTTCTGAGAGGGTGGGTTTCTATATGATTACCTTTTAGTTACATAATCAGCATTAGAAGTTAATTTTATGGATGCTACCTTATGTGGCTATACCTAAAGCTGGCAATATATCAGGTCTACAGAATATCAAACAACCCATATACCTGGGCTTTTGCCTATTCTTATGATCAACAAACCAAATAGTCTTGCATCAACCAATCCACACCAGAAATCAAGGAGCTCAGATCTATCGCATTACAATTAGATACCAAACTAGTCCTTCAGAACAACCAATCTAGTCTTTGCAGAAACAATATCGCCATATGATAACCACAAGTAGTGCCTATGCCAGCAGGCTCAATTGCCAATGGAACAATTACAAATATCAAAGTTCAAGATGATCAGCTTGAAACATGAGTAATCAGCAAGTGAATCCAACAAGCTCCAAAAAATATAATGAGAAGCCTCACATTCTAGTATATGAGGATATTGGAAAGACAGAAACAGAAAATTGTTGTAACTTCGGACAGAAGCAAGCCAATAGGTTCTTCTGAAACAAAAGCCAAAGACGAATCATCCCTAAAGATTCCCACATCCCTTTCCTCCCAACTGCCCCAAATAAAAGCAAGAAAGCAATTGTTTTCACGGAGCTCGGCTTTCAACTCAATGACATTGTTAAGAGCAAGGGTGGTGTTCCATTGACTAACCCAAGAAAGTCCCACGATATAAGAGAGGCAACAATACATTTTTCATAAGCACAACTTATTGCATCTGAACAAGCAACTACGTGTTCTCCTTTAATCTTTACAGTCATAGAATATGTCAAACAAAACGAGAAGGCATTACAAAAAAATAACCTTTGTATGATTCCTTCAACTAATGTTTAGACTAACTCACACTGGTGCATGGTAGCCTGTGTCAGTGATAGACTAAAACAAACCAGCTAGAAAAACAGACCCAAATGAGACATCGCCGCCAGGCACATCCTTGAGAACAATATCATAAACACTATCATAAAACTCATATTCAATTTGTATCACCTTTTTCTTGAATGATTAAATATCCTATTTTAAGTATGGGTAACGAAATTTCAATGATGTGGTTCATTCAACAAACCTATATGACAGTTACGACTTCTTTATCAATTTCACTCACATTCATTTAAAGTTTACACACCACTCCAAACCTGCAATTTACACAAGCAACACTTGTAAACTTCTTAACTTGAATATTCTACCACGCAATAAAGATCGCATCTTGTACCGAATTAATTTCAATTGTCATAAGCAAACCACAACACAAATTCACCAATCATATCAATTTCTGAACAATGCCACACAGAAATGCAAGCATTCTAGAAAAGCACAATGAGATTGAAATTGATACCTCGATGGATCTGCGTGCGCTGCCAACCATGGCTCGACCATTGACGCCCCGAAAGTGTCCACAATCTGAGACTTCTTAAACTCGCCGCCTCTGCCGCCGCCGGCACCACTGCCTCGCGCATTCCCCATCGACTTACTACACTCAGCCAAATTTGCCTGCTTCCCCAGCCAATTCAATACCTTCAGTCCATCTTCAAACGCCGCCGGGTAGCGATTCTCAGGAGCAAGCCGGTAGCCCACCGCTACAACGATCACGTCGCAGAGCTTTGCGATTCGTCGGCAAAAAAAATCGTTGGCCACAGAGTCATTGCTCCCACTGACCCATCCGCCACCGTGAAATTGCAACATCACCGGCAGTTTTCGGCGACTCTCAGGCGACGGAGAGTAGCCTCTGTAGACTCCTCCCACAGAACTCGAAATCAAATTCAAACCGTCCGTGCCATCGGCGGGACCGTTGCAGCTATTCCTTCTAGGGTCTTCCTTAGGGTTGCTGAGGATGTTGGGAGGGCCGTAGCTGTTCCGGCGAGAATGATAGGGAGAATTGGAGGACTCAAGTGGGGGGGAACTGGATCCGGAATCTGGATCGGAATCGGATCCGGGTGGTTTGGTTCTTGGGAGACGGGGTTTGGGTCTGGGAGGGTGGTGGTGGGGTTTGGAGTCTGTTTCGGGTGGGTATAAAGCGGAATCAGGGAGGAATATCCGTATTGAGAGGGAAGTGAAGGGGTCTATGTGGATGTCCTTGGTGGCGACACCGTCGGTGAAGAAAGGTTTGGCGGCGGCGACGGTCTCATCAGGACGGGAGGTTACACCGAAGGGGCTGGATTCGTCGGGCGGTGACTGGATCCGATTCTGCAACCGGTGCTTCAAGAGGAACTTGAAGAAGACGCTATAGAGCTTCACAGCTACGCTTGGCATTTCTAACAAAAACACGCTCTTTCTCTATCTGTCCTTGTCTCTGCGATTGTCCAGATACAAAATTCAAGTTATGAATAAATTCATAGCCAATACAGAATTATGAAATATCGGTTCATCCTACCGTTCTCCAAAGGGGGATCGCATCACATGAGACGGGTTTTGTAATTAAAGATTGCTTGAAGCTAGCAAGGGCTTCAATGGCGTTGAGAGAGAGAGAGAGAAGCTTTCTTCTTTATAGGTGCGTGATGGGTTTGGCCATACATGCAACTTTACGCTGTAAATTTTTGCTTTTTAATATATATATATTTTTGGTTTTCCGTGATGTGTCGGGGGCTTGTTTCAATTGGCCTGAATCTTATATGGTGTATTTACGTGCAACCGTACAATTCTCTGTTGAATAGAAGCGTAAGCCGTAAGCCCATCCAACAGATTTTTATGTTTGGGTGACAAGTCTGCATTGGAACAATGACACTAAAACCCATTTCAAAAATTTGATCCCATAATTCAGATCTTAACTACTTATCTATTATTAAAATGATGACACGTCTTATTTTGAAAAATATAAAAATATTTATATAAATCTTGTGCGGATCCTTTATATATATATATATAAAATAAATAAATCTACTATGAAAGAATGTAAAAATATTATTTTTATTTTTTTGACTATTGGTTAATATAAAATGGTAACATTTTTAGTGCAATTTTTATTAATTGTGTTTAATTAGGCATGTAGTAGTAGTGTATTATGTATATTAGAGAGAACGTCAATTTTGACCATATATATATTTTTAATATATTTGGAATGGGGTTTCGAATCCAAAACTTCGACAATCAAAATGACAATCTAGAAGTTCATGTCAATTAAAATGACAATCAAACCACATACCTCTGACAGTTTTGATCATATTCTGCTAAATTTTAGAATGAGGAAAATGAAATTGAGGTTTATTGAATAATTCCAACCATCCGTAGATTTTTCAATAACGTGAGTGGATTGGATCAAATTTGTCAACGATGTAATCTAGAAGTTCATCTGCAGTCTTAGCTATCTCATCAATTAACGTTGTTGATACAAGAAGAAAAATAATGGATTATGCGAAGAAAAGTTGAAAATTGGGGAAACCGATGGATGCTGTATTCATATCAGTGGCTACAAAACTCTTCATCTTTAAACAAATATTATGTCAAGCAATATTAGAACACTCGTAAAAACACAACAAAGTTTTGATGATACATATTAATAAATCAGAAGATCGAGCCTACTTCCATTGAATCAAATTCACAAAAACAAAAATGTAGCTTATACAAGTCAAATTCGAACTACTCCCCCCCAACCCCCCCAAAATCCTTATCCTTTCCCACCTACTTTGCAGGCTAAAGCTTCAATGCCAACGCGATTTGCAGCACCCATTTGCTTGCTTTGTCCATCCAATTGAATATATACAATCCAGGCGTGTTAAACCAAAATGCAGCAACTCTGTACCCCCATGCAATAGCATCCTTGACTTTGTGGGTCAATCACCTGATAAATCAACAATTCAGAATCAGAGCAACCAACGAACTAGTAACATTTTTTTTCCCATATGACTTAAATCGCAATGTCTGTTCATAGTCAGCATACCAATTTAAGTTTCAAACCACTATAATCGACAGCAGAAATAACCCTCTAGCCGGAAGGTGCACGAGTGACTTTTTTGGAAGAGACGAGCACTGCTTCTTTGATGGAAGCCTTCATTGAAGCCATCTCTTCTAAGCGTTTCCATGTGGCTTCACGTTTCGACTTAACTTCCTTATCTTGTGCCTCATCTTCCTGAAACTTGAGCAAGCACTCCTCAAAAAGCTCAGGGTCAGTATCTGAGAAAATTTTACGAACATTTAGTGTCAAGTTCTGTACGGCCAGGTTCCAGTGGTTTCTTGAATTTTTCTCCAACGCGGGGAAGATAATTGGCAGTATAATTTTGCAGTTCTGTCTGATCAGGTTCTCAATGTGATCGTTGTTCCATAAGAACAAAGCCCTCTCTGCCACCTGCAAAAAGAAGATCAATTAAATGAGAAAGAGGATAGCACACAAACTTGAACGTGAGTAGATCTAGTTAATAATTCCAATAAACCCAGAACATAAGAATATCTCAACATAGTTGTATGGACCTTATTAAGTTGGTGCAATTGGATATTGGCAGACCACATAATAATTTGGTATTGCTACATAAAACTGGTATACAGAGCATCTAAATTAAACAGCCAAAATAATTTATTTTGTTTAAAAATGTCAGGAAATAAAAGGATGCCAACTTAAAGCCAGCCAAGATACGAGTACCATTGCTGCAATCCAGTTACAGCACCATACCGCCAACCAACACCATACCGGCACTGGTTCCTTGTTGCAACTGCAACAATACTAGCATCCCACAACCCTAAGACTAGCCCCATAATCAGAGTCTAGTTACCAGGACCATTTCCACCAACCAACATCATCACTGCCACTTGTTGTTAACCACCCCCAAAATCCAGCAATGCCTTTTAGACTGGACTAATATGGCTATTTACACTATGTCCATACATGGACAAACCACTTTTACGGCAATAAAGATGTGAAATAATTACTTTGGATATCCACCTTACGCATATTCCTCAATTCAATCACCCAATATCTGTGGTTCATCACCCTGCCTGCACATGCAATGGGGATATTGTAGAAATCCTCCCTCAATGAATATCTATCTATCTAGCAAACCAAAGCTTAATATTCAGATATGTGCCACATGTTCAAGAGTGGTGGTTTGGATTCAGAGATGAGTTGAGATTAGTTGAGATGGTTTATGAATAGTAGAATAAAATATTGTTAGAATATTATTTTTTAATATTATTATTGTTTTGAGATTTGAAAAAATTGAATTTGTTTATTATATTTTGTGTGGGAATTTGAGAAAATTGTAATGATGAAATGAGATGAGTTAAGATGAGTTAAAGTGAGTTTTGAATCCAAACCACCATGTGACCTTTCTAGGAATCCTAAGACTAAAAGGCAACAACGTTGCTCCCAGAAAAATTAATTAACAGATTTTATAATCAGTTCTATGACACACTTCATAATATGTCTGTGCCAGACAGCAAAAACATGGAATTCCAAAAAATGATCGATAATTTTCAAACTCCTTGAACAATCCTTTTTTTTTTCCTTGATCAGTCAAACTCCTTGAACAATAATGAAATTTGAAAGCTAGGCTGAGGTTCTGTTTGGCAACACAATTGTTCTAAAGTATTCTGAGATATTTCCTTCCCAAACATCACTCAAACACAAAACAATTTGAATTTCAAATCTTCAACTTTTTCATCTAATCATTACCTAATCATATTACAATTTTTCCAAACTCCTAAACAAAACACAAAAAACAATTCTACCTTTTCAAATTTCAAAGCAAAAACAATATTCAAACAATTTTTTAATTTTATAATATTTTTATTCAACTTGTTCTCTCTCCTTTACCAAAACCCAATAAAACATCTTAACTCAAACCATTTCATTATTATTCACAGATATCCTGAGATATTTAAGTATCCAAATGGGCCCTAAATTCCCACAGATTTTTTTTAATAGCATTTTAGCATAGAAGCATCCCACTGCTTTACCAACTCAGCTAAGGCCAGCAAAACCCCCAGAAACTCTCTACACACAAAAAAAAAAACTATCAGGGCAACGAGAGAGAGAGAGAGCCAAATAGCACAAGCATTTTCACCTCATCAAACTTCTCCATCAATTTCAAATGTAAATTTTATTTGGCAACTGCCTGGAGCCAACTTAAGATTGAAGAGGGTATTGATTTTTTTTTTTTTTTTGGGGGGGAGGGGGGAGAGAGAGCACCTGAGGAGCGAGGATAATGAAAATATATATTACAACCCATTCTTTTTTTTAATTCTAGTTAGTCAATTATCAGTCTTAACATTTGTATGACGTTCTATGTTTTGCTTAATCTAGTCAATCCCAAGACAAATGATTGTCTACAAATTTCAGATTCGTATAATGAATATTAAATGATTTTATACCAGTCTACCAATGCTAAGACTAACAAAGAGTAGCATATGGAGCAAATCCTTGCACTTAGTACATGTTTGGGTTTGAGTTTGGAGGCTTAAAAAGTGCTTTTAAGGGGGAGAAAAAGGGGGGGGGGGGGGGGGAAGTATGTTTGGTAAATTTATAAAAAGTGCTTTAAGCACCTTAAAAAAAAAAAAAAAAACTGAAAATCCACTTTTTAAAAAAACACCATATTGAGCTTTTGTTGAAAAGCTCCTACTAATGCCACATTTGAAAAAAAAACCATCGCAACTAACTTAAAAAGTGCTTTAGGTGCATATTTACCAAACAATAAATAACTTTTTAATAGTAGAGCTTTTTAGTAACAATAAATTTTCCCAACCTCCCAACACTCCACACTCCATTTTTTTTTTTAAAAAAAATTTAATTTTTTTTTATTAAATAATTTTTATATGAATAGTGAATAAAAAATTTGAAATAGTTTTAAAAAAAAAATTCAAAAAAAAAATTTTAAAAATATTAAAAAATGTGAAGTGTGGAGTGTGGATGAATAGTAGGAGGTTGTGTAGCAAAACCCTTTATCTTATTCCAAATTGAAGTACCTCAAAGTTTAAAGCATACGGGTATAGCTTTGACTTGAATTTCTCACATCTGAATGCTTTCAAAACTCCCGTACTTCCGGGTACTCTTTCTTTACCTTCTCCATTCAATCTCAAACCCTTACCTAAGTACCTTCCTCCCTCTAATGGCTACAAATTCTACTCTAGAACCATCAGAAGCACTGGAGTATCAGGTATATCCTTGAAGACAAACCCTCTCAGTATTCTTTCTTATATTTTTCTTTCCTCGCTGCATGTTTTGGCATTTCAATGCCTGCTTGCTTTGTTTTTTCAGACATGGGTCTTGAAGGTTTCTCTCCATTGTGAAGGTTGTAAGAGGAAAGTCAAGAAAGTTCTGCAGAGCATTGATGGGATATATTGAACAGAAATATGAAAACCCTTTTATCATTTCATTGTTGAGAAAATGAAGTAATAGACAAATATATCACTTGAAACGTTTAAATTCAACACATTTTCTGTTTTTGAGTACCTATGGAAACGAAAATATATAAAACATAACTGAGCTACACAGAACTGTCCGACTTAATGTAGGCAAGTTTTTCTCTTTTGTGAAGCCCAGAACAGAAAACATTACGGCCTTTAAGTTTCATTGTTCTTACGTTCGATTTTCTAGTCATCCAAACAATGTTACAAACATATAATCTGGGAGATACATCTCTATACACGTTTTCGGAATGGATTTTGCTATGCAACCTCTTACTGTTCATCCACATTCTACACTCTATATTTTTTAATATTTTTTTAAAATTTATTTTTTTAAAACTATTTCAAATTTTTTATTCACTATTCATATAAAAAATATTTGATAAAAAAGATTAAAAATAATTTTAAAAAAAAAGATGAAATGTAGAGTGTGAGTGAATAGTAAGAGATTATGAAGATTATTTATTTCGAAATTCTCTTTTGTTGCACAGAAAAAGAAAGGGTAAGAAGGTAAATCCCAACCCTTCACGTTAGCAATCATGCCAGTGCTGCAATAAGAATAGGATAAAACAAAAGTTGTCAGTCGTGTGGTGTGTGCTAAGATTAGGAGGCTAAGTAGCTTTTCTGTTTAGTAAAGTTCTACGATTAAAAGCACTACAATCCCAAACAAGCACTTAAAATGACAGTGCCAGCTTAAAGACCCGTTACATAAAGTCCACTATAGAAGCATGTCGTCAGTTCAGAAATTTTGAACGGGAAAGAGTTACTAACAAATAGAAACTGAAGGAACCGGTAAACAACCTACCTGAAAATGTGAACTGCTCACGCAACGACCAACTTGGCGGAACAAGGGTACCATACAGCGCTGGAACTCAGCAGGCTGAGTTGCTTCTAAAACTTCCTCCAGCTCACCTAAGAACATGACCTCCTTAGAACTATTTGTAATTGGCCAATACTTCAGTAGACCCCGTATAATAGTATCAGCAAGCTTGCAGTCTTTCTCCACAAATTGGGTTATGCAGTAAGATAACTGCTGGTGGTACATCGGTATGCATTTTGGTTTATGAAGAGGAATAAGTGCTCGAACAAGAAAGAGTTTGTGCTCTTCTTTCAGTGGCAGAGCAAACCCATTGATTATACTACCCAGAATCTCCAGCAGCTCTGCAATCCCATTATGCTTCTCAGTCTCAAAAATAAAACGAAAGAAGATGTGGTTGATTGATTTCCTGATGAATGGTCGGTGAACCATAAATTTCCCATAAATACGGTGCAGAACTGTTTTCAAGTAATCTCTCTCTCTGGGGTCCTCCGAATCAAAAAGATCTAACAGCCTGAGAACAAATGAGTGATCAACATACCGCTTGGCCAACTTCGCATCCGTCTCAGGTGAAGACACAAACCTCAAAAGGAATTCATAAACACCTTGCAAGTGAGGCCATGCAGGGTCCATTGATGGTTCCTCCTCTTCCAAATCAAATGCTTCCAAGACTTTATTCTCACGGGGTGGAGAAGTGAGAGTTCTAAACAAATTTATGGATACCATCTTTACCATCTCTTGCATAACTGTTTCAGGGAACTTCCCATTAGCAGAAGCAACATAATCCACAAGTTCAACCAATATCTGTCGCTTGATGTCCTTTTCTTTAAGGTCCTTCGTTGGATCAGAAAAGTCAAACAGAACACAGCATAAGTTGAGCTTTCTAATAAACAAGTTCTGCTTCTCAGTATTCGGAACATCTTTAAAACCAGGCAAAGCCTCGTACGGGGAACCTGCCAAATTCCCGTTCGGCTTTAAATTCACAGCTTGCATAAGCTTACCACCATGATTTAATCCTACATTTGACGAATCAAATCCTGAGAAAGATGTAATGCCTGGGTTCGCATAGAGATTACTTGCTGAATCACTGCTTCTGGAACTGGTAGAAGCATTTGAAGATGAGGTAGAGAGTCCCCCTCCTTCACGATGTTCGGCTGACTTAGAGGACTTGCGTGGAAGCTTATTAAGTAACTGTTTGATCATAACTTATGTTGGAAAATTAAAAAAACCTTCCTCTTGCAGTTTAAGAACCCAATATGGAAAAATAAAGCTCCCTTCTGCAGTTAAAGAACCCAACACTTGTCGAAAACTATCCAACCAAAACACAGACTCAATTATAGAGAGAACAGACCAATCTCGGTCGAGTAATATATTAAACCAAATTCAAGCCAGAGCTAGCACTCCGCGTGTCCATTGAAGAGATAATCAGCCTCATAAGTTTGTCAATCTTTTTCTTGATTTTGAAAATGGTCCAACCGAAACGAGGGAAATCTGGAATAGAAACATCAAACCCACTTTCCGTGATAAGAAATTAATGCTACAGAGACATCCCAAGCTTAGAATCACACGGCGTACAAAAATTCCCAATTCTAATAAACTAATTACAACAAAAACACTAGCTAGATTTCCTCATTTCAATAAAGTGAAATGGGATATTTTCCAGGGTTACACCGAGAGAAATGTGACCTTCGGAATTATAATGAACAACCCAGATGAAGAAAACCAATTTAAACCAAGCAAACAATAAAAATGAACAAGTCATGCGATTAATCCTCAGAAACTTTGACTTCTCGGATCAACCAACTTAAAAGGGAAAGCGATAATGAATATTCACCTCTTTTCCTCTCCCTCTCTTTTCTTCAGGTTTCCCAAGATGTGCATGCTATTCAGCTCGATCGATTAGAATTGAGATCTGGGTATGATCTAGAAAACCCAGATAGCATTCTCCATTAAAAAGTAACCTTAAAAAAGAGAAGACGAATTACGAAAAACATTAAATTCGGAGTTGTTAACGCAAAAATGAGAACCAGATAAGAGAAAGAAATCGGATCAGAAAAAGAAAAAGAAAGAAAGGGGGGGAAACAAACCACAATAATCTAAAGAGGATTGTTCCTCCATACTCACAGAGAAAGTACAGCTACTCCTTTCAGAGGGTGAGAGAGAGATAGAATCCAAAAAAAATAGAAAAAGTGGTCTCAAAGAACAGAAATCTCTGGCTGTTGTTGTTGGTGGCGTTGTATTTTTGTTATAGCCAAAATTATTGCTGTTGATATTTCCTTTTTTCTATCGTCTTTCTCACTTTTTCCTCTCGACTTTCTCGGCAATATCTTACCCATCAAGATCGACCTTAATCGTGTTCTCTTTTTTAACTCTCTCTAGGATCAGATACTTATGTGACTAAAATAACCCCCAATAACTTCCTACAGAAGCGCCACTGGAGCGAAAGAAAAAAAAGGCTAAAACCGTACTTACGGTTTAACAAAAAAGAATAGAAACAATCCACGCGCCACTCCAGTGGTTGTGGGTTTTGTCAATCCATTGTCACTGCTAGGTTCCGGAGTACGAAATTCCACTTGCGACTTCAAAGGCCTCTCTACCCTACAAAGCACGCGCCAAGAGTCTGAGACTTTAGAAATGGTTGGTTTTGGGTAGTTTTTAACTTGAAAGTATGATTAGAGCCTTGAATTCTAATCAATGATCATTATTCTTCGAGTTATATCATATCTGAATATAAGGAATTAAAGTCCGGTTTCCATACTCAAAACATATCATCTATTCTCATCATTATAATTTATTTAAATTTTTATATAAAATATAATAAACAATTTAATTTTTTTAAATTTTAAAATAAAAATTATATTAAAAAATTATATTCTAACAATATTTTATTCAACTTTTAACAAAACATTTCATCTAAACTACATAAGCAAACGAGGTTAATTCTATTATGATCTGAATATTTTAATTTCATTGAAATTTGGGCATTTTAAAAGATAATTTATTATTTTTTGCAGACTAACAAAGAGATTTTACAAACATTTTTCATTTAAATTGTCAGAATTCCTATCGAATTGAGATAATTTAATTATAGCGGATACAAATCTATAACAATTAGACTATGTTTAGTCTCATGTTTTGTGTTCTTTTGTGTGTGTATATATATTATATATTTGAAAGGTTCCTCAATTACCTTTTTACATACGAACCAACAAAAAATCCGGATCTTTTAATTACTATGAATAATTCGAATTTCATATATTGTTTTTTTCCTAATTAGACTATGTTAATTGGAATATCTCGTATTTATTTTCGAATTACAAGGAAGAAACTTTTGATTTAATCAAGTGATATCGAGATGACAATATGATAAAGAAAGTAAGTAATATATTACAAGAAATTATTAAAATTAATATACTGCATGTTTTGATTATAAATGATTATTAATTAGGATTATCCATTTAGATTTGTGTTCAAGATTTTGATACATCATCTTTATATATATATATATATAAGGTCTTAATAATCCGAGAGAAATAAAACAAAGCCACGCACTGTAATGACAATGTATGGAACCGAGGACAGGGCAAAAGCAGATGTTTGACATTCTTGTCTGAAATCACAGATCAAACCCAAATTTACGAGAATTTGGAGCCATATATATATATATATATATATATATATATCCTGGATATGAGGCAGCCTGCACCTAAGAATCGTCGTTCCGACCAAAATAATAATAATAATAATAATAATAATAATAATAATTACCAAGTTGTTGAGAAGACCACGTCAGGAGCACATCCAAGACCGTGCCAGCCATAGAGGGAGGGGTTTCAAAGTCAATCCCCCTCAATTCAGAACTCTTGATTGAGAAATATGGAAAAATATATATATATACAATTTCCTTTTTGTTGTATTATATTTGTTGTTTGTCAGAATCTCTATTTTTATATTTCTCTTTTTAATTTAAATAAATGTTGCTTGCATAAAAATAAAAATAAAAATAAAAATCAGAACACCCGTATGCTACGCCAAAGCGTCGGTCAAACTGGGAAAAGTATCTGGCAGGCAGCCTATTTGGACCCAGTGTTGAATACAATTCCTCTCACGTAGCCTCGCAAGTAAATGACATTGATTACTGATAATTGTGATGACCATTTTCAGAGCAGTCACCCTCTAGACTCACTCCCCTGTGTATGGAGTTGACCAGCTCCTATGAACTCGTAAATGCTATGAAATTAGCAAAATAACTAGAATTTGAGGCAGTCGACAGCCCTAAAAAGGTTGGTTAATATATTCAGCAATATTCATGCGCTACACATCTCTCAAACACAACAATCAGTTCATCGACCATCAATCTGGACCGTCGAAACAAGATGCTAATAGAATGAGTGTTAGGGTAAAAAAAACCAAGCTTCACCTTCTACCTCTGGCCATGGGATGCCGCATTTCTCTTATTAAGTAGCATTTACAAACAATACTGCAACGGATGGTTTCCGGACTGTATCGGTCGGCTTTGGATTTTGCCCTTTGAGAACCAGGTCAGCATCCCAATATGTTTGGACCATCTCACTTCCTGCATCTGTCAAGCATGTATAAAAGTGCCGCCATTGGCCTATAGTTCGCTCCCAACAATGGGATAAAGAAATGCGGTGAGTAAGTGGGCAGAATTTACAGAACAGTAAGGAAGAGAGGCATCCTACAAGCACCATGTCATACAAAAATAATGCGGAAAGAATATGCCAACACAGCAACTAAATCATCTGGCTGGAGAACATGTGGAAGGTTGCCCAAACATCTGTTTCAACGCTCCATTAAAGCTGTTTCAGTTTCTGACAGTGGAGCTGTGACACAATGGAACAGACTTTCAGAACAATGAAATCTCGAAATGGGAAATAATTCGGACAAGTTTTCCTCACTAAAGTTAGGCAGAGGTAAAGAATGGGAAAGAAATGTTAGTTTCGTTCGTTTATTGTTTTTGTTTTTGTTTTTGAAGGGGCAGTGGTTCTAACAGGATCACAGTACAATACATGCATATGCTAAAAGTAAAGCATAGTATTAGAATGAGCTGAACTAGTGATAAATCCACACGTAAATTTCTACCACTGGAACAGTTTGTGGCCAAAACAACATACCAAGTAAGTCTTCATAAGAATCTGCTAACAGTGACGCGTCCATTAGCAAAGGAGGCGAGAACACCTGCTTCTGAGACTCTTCAAAGTCATAAAACCACCTTTGTGCATCAGAAGCTGCACAATTTGAGTCGCTAACAGAGAGAAACCCACTTACGCTGTCAAATTCATTGAGTGAATCCAAATCATTTAACATGTCAGGAAATTCATCATACTTGCTCTTGACACTACCATCAGAAGCTCGATTGTCTGCTTGAGATACAAACAACCTTTTACTCCTAAAAGAAGACGCTTTGTTTTCCAGGCCCAGATGAGAAAATCCAGTCGTTGAAAGAGGTACAAAGAAGTGCTCAGAGCTTTCATCAGAATGACTGTCTTGTAACGATTCTGAATTGCATGACTTCATCGATAGAGCAGCTTCTCTTACAGATCTCTTCAAGTTCTGAACATAAGCATTATCACTATCTGCAAAAACATCCATATTTAGAATAAAACCACAATATGTCTAAAGTTGTTTACAGACAAAGGTCTGTTTCTAATAGGTAATAGAATGCCTTGAAAGCAAATAAGCTTGTATTTCATAGGGGCATGAATGGAGAAGCAGGGCAGATGCAGTAACCTTGAGGTGTATTTTCAATTAGATTTCTTGCAAGAGGCTGGTCAAGAGATTTCCTTTCGGAAAAATTTTCGATTTGGTTTGTCTGATGAGCTGAAGTGTTTCTTTTTTGCATATTTCCACCTTTTCCAGAAGAATTTAGCGTCAAGCTAAACAACTGTGGGAGCTTTAAAGCAGGAGGGCTGGCTGAGACCTTGTCAAGCAGAACGGTAGACATTTTCGTAGTCACCTCAGCAACATCATCAGAACCATTTTCCTGAATATTCCAGAAGATAAAAAAAATAAAATTAATATTAGTTATATAGGTAAATTATCAAGGTTGGATAAATTAAAGTAGGTGAAAAAGCTTTCCACAATATACATCACTCATTGAAGAATTACCGATGTTAAAAAAAATTACCAATGTCCTTCCACTGCTTTGAGCCTGAATAGGTGAGATTGATTGACCATGATGTCTGGTCATAGGAGGCAAAGTGGAGGATATACTCTGGACTTTCTCTGTACACTCTGATATTGACTTTTGTATAGCTGGAGCGACTTCCTTCAGTTGGTTAATGAGCACCTGCACATGAAGAGTATTTGAAGAGAAAGTCTAAATTGGTAATAAAAAATCAGCAGAGATGCATATATCCCTCTATCCCACAGTTGTATTTCTTCGTTCAATTGTGTCCTATTAGAGTTCACCATTGAAAAAGAGAAGCATTATAAATATTCACTTTCTTACATTATGCTCTACTCCCAACATTGCTACAAATGCATAATAAAATAAAAAAGCATAATGAATTGGAAATCAATGATAAAATAATGATTCCAAATTATTAAAAACAAAAAAGGAAAACGGTGAGACGTAGAATACAGATTGCTTCTTCCCAAGAAGTGGACTCCTACAAAGAAAGCATTCTACTAAGGCACAAGCTTCTCTACGTTCATAAACCAAAAAAGAAAAACGTTACCAGCCATCTAAGGTTCTAAATGTAAATTTCAAAGGACAAAATAACTTGCCAGGTAATATGCATTTCATATCTTCACCTCGACTAAGAAGTTCCACTAATCAATTATAAATTCAGGCTCAAGGAAGAACTAAGGCATCATGACATCAAACATGCATCGAGAAAGAATAGCATTGAGAACATAAGCATACGCATTTCAGTTTACTATACTCCTTGGGGATTCCTATGGCACAACATGACAATTTGAAGTGGAGGTACAATGATCATAAGAAAGGTACGGTTAAGGCGTACTATAAAATCTTGTCGACACAGGATTGTACTCCGTTTCCTTGGAAGAATATTTGGAGGTCGCGAGTGCCTTCTAAAGTAGCCTTCTTTGTATGGAATGCTGATCTTGGGAAGATCCTGACCACGGACAATTTGAGGAAGAGGGGATGTATTGTGATGGATTGGTGTTCTATGTGTAAAAAACATGGAGAATCTATGGATCACCTTTTATTGCACTGTGAGGTAACAAAGTTGTTGTGGGATGAGATCCTTCGAAGGGTCGATATTGCTTGGGTTATGCCTTTGAGGGTGGTGGATTTGTTTAGGTGTTGGGGGAAGATGCAAGGTTGTCACCAAGTGGCAGCTGTGTGGAAGATGATTCCGTTGTGTATCATGTGGTGTATTTGGTCGGAATGGAATGCACGTTGTTTTGAAGATAAGGAACGAACTATGGAGGAGCTGAAGAAGTTTTTCTTTCACACTTTAATGCTTTGGTTTTTTGCTATTTTACTTAATGGGAACAATGTTTACGATTTCTTGTCTTTAATTTCTCGTTCTTAGAATGTACTTAGGGGTCTTTTCGTATACTTCCTGTGTACAAGGGCTATACCTACTTATTTCATATCAATAATATTTATCTCTTACTTATCAAAAAAAAAAACATAAGCATACGCATTACAAGCCATCTTCAACTCAACTAAGAAGTTCAACTAAACCTTATAAATCCAGGTCGAAGGAAGAACTAAGGCACCATTACATCAAATACACATCGAGAAAGAATAGCATGGAGAACAGGTGTGCACGAATACCTGAAAGCTAGCTAAGTGTTGCTGATGCTCGGAAAGAGTTGCAGCCAATGACTCTGCATGGCCACTTGTACCACCATCCAGTGTGCTTCGTAAGATTTCTGGACCCTCTCCATTATTAGCTTTTGCCTATTGAACAAACATTAAAATGGCAATATTTCAGTTAAGGCAAATTAATGTCTTATTTCACAACTAGCAACAGAATCTAACCAACTCATTGGGATGGTGTTCTCCAAATTAATCTTTTTAGAAAATGATTTTTTGGATACCAGAGGCCTATCATATTTACATACCAAACTATTGTGTATGGTACATTAAAGAATGGAATCTTCCAAGTTCAGACAAGAGGCCTTTTTGGTCCACTCTGGAAAATATCTCCATAAATAACAAAATCGAGTGAGCCAATCTCATTCACCATTAAATCTCCAAGGGGTGATAAATTCGATGATGCAGTCCAAATGTGCAGATTAATACTAAAAAAAGACTTCTATAAAGCGTATTCCTAGAGAGTTTTACATAACATAAATGAGAGAGAAAGTGTACAATGGAGGCGGGCTTGAGTGGGTGTCGCCATAAAAACAAAGCTAGTGGCTAATAAAGAATTTTCCATTGTGGTAAAATACTTGAATAAAGAAAACAGCATACCAGATGAAGTGACTGCTTATGAATACGCTGTAAGGCGTGTGTCCACCGCCTGATGATTTCAGCCACATCAACAGTGGGCTGCGCTCTTCCACTTCTATCATCTACTCGAGAAAGCATTTCATCATTTACTTGTGAATGGGATGAATCTGCATTCTTCTTCAGCCTTCCCCTATTTACGTTGACATATGATCCATCACCCTGCTCTTTGTCATCCATCCATGTTGAAGGTAGGTCACAAGGTTCCACAGATAAGGCATCTGAATAAGGAACTTGAGAACTCTGATCCATAGCTGCAAGCAAAGATGATCCTGAGATGCGGTACCTGAAAAGGGAAACTTTATGGATGAGTAGGTAAGTTGGAGAAAGGGGGATCTATGAGACAGACTCATAATGATGTGGGATGCTTAATTACCTATGCTCACGGTGAGCTATCAAGTCCTCAATAGGGCCCGAAGCAAGAACTTCATGTTGACCTGTACACGAATGTGATGATCAGAGAATAATTCTGAGAAAGAAGGAAGGTAGTGTGAGAGCCAAAAGGAAAAACAGAAAATTCTCAATTCTTCTTGTTCATTCAGAAGCCAAGAAAAAAGAAAACGAAAAAAGATTGTTTCTCACACAAATGTCAGCCTACATGGAAAGATAGTTCACCCCATCTTCCAGTTATTCCCATGTCCTTACAGCCAAAACATTGATGATAAAACCAACCTCAGAAAGACTCCAGATAAATATGATAATGAACAATAATAACCTCAAACAGAGACTACAAATAAAATAATTACGAGAAGAGATTGAAACATTATGACCAAGCCCGCCTTCTTAAACTAGGATCTCCAGCTCAACTCACACGTCAACAGGCACAAAACACTAAAGAATGTATCATTGTAGTTTCTACTAAGTGTACGAAGAAGCTGATATGAAACAAGAACTTAAGAAAAAAAGGACAATAACCAAATTTTTATTAGCGACAAACTCTCCCCAGCAGCATATAACTCTGACCACTACAGATCTAGAAAGAAGGAAACGCAATTAATGGAAGGAATACAATTTTGAAGATGTAAGGATTAATCCTTCCATACGTGGTATAAATTGCTAAACGATATGGATAAACTTCTTCAAGAAATTAACGACCCAATGATATAATTCGAAATTTCTTACTAAAATCAGAAAAAGCTACAATCCTACAGTACTTACTTTTTCGAGCTAATATAGAATCCCACAAGCGAGTAGCCTTTGAAACTAAATGGGAATTCTGGCTTGAACTAGATACAAGGTCATCCCAGAGTTCCCCTTCCAACTTCACTTTATTCCTCAAGTCATGCAGTTTTTCCAGCTCTTGCTGTAAATAAGCCTAAGTCCAAGTTTTCCACAGAAAAATGTTAAAGGAAAAAATCTAAAGCGGCATGCAAAAAGAAGATATATTTCTGGTTATTAAACAAAAGCCCGCTCCAAGAATGTGAATGAGTTTCGATATACCTCTTCAGCACAAAGACCACGAAACTCTGCAGTCATTTCATGAGCCAAATTGGACCACATGGCCTGTCGTTGTACTGCGGTTTCTGCATTCTTAAGAAACCTCCTCCGTTCAAGTGCTATTCTTGCCTGTTGAAGACATGAGACTCAGATTACTGCTATTGAATGTTGAGTGGAAGCTAACAAGAGAATAAAGTTAAAATATTTTCTTTCTTTCTTTTTTTTAAAAAAAAAGGAGAGATCCAACGCCTACAGTACAATGCATATCTTGAGCACACGTGCAACTACATTATTCGTTATCTGCCCTTTTATATCAATAGAAAATAATTCAACAAAAGGCTATAACATTAGAACAGAGAAAATAAGATCTCCACAAGAAGAATGAGGGGAAATGAGAGGTCCGAATGTATTTCTTTTTTGAACATGTCAAATACCTCATTATGACACAAACCCCACAGAATATAGCCATACTTGTGAATTTCGTTAATTCAGAGACTACCACTCCGGATACCCGCCATCACTGCCTTCAAGTAGTTCATGTGGTGATGAAAAATAAAAAATAAAAAACAGTAGTACCTTTGTTACAGGAAGTAGTGTGGCTGCATGTGAAAAGGCTACATCTGTCAATGATGCAGGCAGTGGATTAGAGGCTAAATCAGCTGCAAAAGTCCGTCTATGAACCTCTCGCAGGGCATGCAAAGAAAGCTGCCACAAGAGCTCAACAAACCTGCAATTAACGAGTGAAGCTTATGATCCATTTCACTTGTATCAAAAGCTAACCTCATAGAAACACAAATTTAAGCATTTTAAAGTTCTCAGAGTATATTATACAAAAACAGAGGCATGAGTGTCTATGTGCTTGTTCGCAAGCATCATGATAATGAGATTGGGGCTTTCTAGCAAAAAGTTACTAAACAACAATTCAGTACAAACTAAAAAGTGATTATCCAACCTCATCCATTGGGTTATTCAAGGGACCAAAGAAACTCTTAGTGACTGCTTCAAATCATAAATGAGTATCTGGCATAATTCACATACGTGGGCTCGGCTGTTATTTCTCACTTCAATGCCAAAACAGCAGCCTCTTCTTAATTAAGAAGATGGTCTAGTTAAGTTAGAGAAACTTGCAAATCATAAAATTTTATCTGGGACCAAAACCAAAACTTCCACTTAATTGAACCTAATATAACCATCTGGCTAAGCCGCAATCGGTAAAACAGCGTAAAGAATTTAGACCTTCGACTTTTACTTCCACATGCTTTTACTTTCCTCAGTTTTCTCACCAGCCAACAGCAATTCTACTAAATCCGAACATAACTTCAAAGCAGAATGCGCACAGAAACCATAAAAAATAAAAAGCATCACCAACTAACCTCGGTCCGCAACACGTGGCGAGCGAGGAAACCCTCGAATTGCTCCTCGGAAGCGCGCCTTGAGATTCGAGTTCGCTAATTACCCCTTGCACAACCTAAGGCAACCAATATCCGAGAAATATGTCAGATTCCAAACAAAATAATGCAAAAAAAAAAATCCAGTAAAAGAATAACAGCTTTCGTTACCTTTCGGAAATCCCTCGATTGCGCGGAGTCGAAGATTGGCCATACCTTATCGAAATCCTGGAAAGATCTCCGAAAGAATTAGAGAAGCAGAGACAAAAACAAAGCAGATCGAACTAGCCAATAAATACATATATGAGAATAGCAGATGTAGGTAGCAGTGTGAGAGGCAGACGGTACTTTGGCGGATTGAATTGGGCCACGGAGGGAGGAGAGGATGAAGTAGAGGAGCTGCTCGCCCAGTTTGGGGTTGGAGTGGCGGAAGAGTCCGACGCGAGGAGTGCCGTTGGAGCCTCCGACTCCGATAACGGCCGGATCCAGCCCTAACAGCAAGCAGTTAGTGTACATTGCACTCTCTAACTCTATCTCTCTCTCTTTTTCTCTGTCCATCGTCATCACCTTCACCTTCACCACCAACCTCACTCTCTCTCTCTCTCACTCTCTCTCTCTATCTGCGTTCCGGTTGGGTTTTGATTGGAGCATTTGTGAAACGAAGGTCCTTGGGGAAGTGGGTAATTTCAAAAGTCGAACCACCGTTTGAACAGATAGGGGCAAGTTTTTAAATGTTTGCAAAATTATAGGGGCGATCTATGAATTGCTTGCTTTGTTGCATCTAAACGATGAAAATTTGGACGTATTTTAAATAACTATCGTTAAAATATGTCACGTTAATATTTGTAAAAGTTTTGTTACACAACCTTCACAACACTCTACATTTTATATTTTTTAAGATATTTTTTAAAAAAAAAAAATTGAGTTTATTCTTTTTAAAATATTTTAAATTTTTTATTCACTATTCATATAATAAATATTTAATAAAATTAAAAATTAAAAAAATATGATGTGTGAAGTGTAAATAAATAGTAAGAAATTATGAAGATTTTTTGTATATGTAATTTAAAATAGTAAAATTTAAGATGAAAGGTATCATTTTTTTTTTAAATATGTCACATCAATATGAATCATTAATAATATTATTATTTCTTAAAAAATAATAACATAATTAAAATTGAAGAATACTGTTACTTTTTTTTTTTACATTTTTATATAGATAATGTTATATACAATTTTAGAGTATGCAGTTTTCGTGTACTCTCTTTAAAATCATTTTTTTATATAAATATAAATTTACTTACTTTTTTAAAAAAATATAAGCGAGACTGCAAATAACATTTATCTTTTAATAAATCATCTCATAAATAATCAAGGAGTTTGGCTTACATCCTATTGAAATTTCACTAGACACGTCATGTTCAAGAATATGAATGAACAAGGTCGTTTTCGAATGAAAAATTAAGATCCCATTTGGATAAATAATTGGTCTCGTCTCATCTTATTTTAACATTTAAATACTATTAAAATACGAATATTTTTCAATTTTTCTTTTATACTTTTTCATTCATTACAACTTTATAAAAATTTCATATAAAACATAAAAAACAATTGAATTTTTTCAAATCACAAAACAAAAATAATATAAAAAATATATTATAACAATATTTTAACTTTATAATATTTATATTCAATTTTGTTCTCTCATTTTTTAAAACTCAATAAAAATCTTAACTCGAATAATTTTATTATTATTCACAAATAATCTCACTATTATTCATATATTTTTCTCATATCATATGATTATCCAAAAGAGACCTAAGTAAAATTTTCATCAATCTTTTAATTTTGTTCATTCATTCTTCATTAGGAGATATATCCGGTGAAATTTTAACAGCAAGGAAGCTAAACTTGCAGTTAAAAATAAGATGACTATTTGCCGGAAAAGAAGTATATAATATAGCTAGAATATTAGATCAATGATCTCTCTCGTAATCATACAAATATTAGAGATAAGATTTCAAATTTCAAAATAAATAAATAGAAAGGAAGTAACCATCTCGTTGTCACCACGTTTAATCGCCAACTCTGAAAATTAAAAAAAGATGATGGTGAGAGGGGACCCACTGGCGGAAGTAATTGTTGCCGGCCAACTCTGATTTAGATGATATTTAATCGAGTTGAGATGAGATGAATTAAAATGAAAATTAAAAATTGAATAAAATATTATTTTTTAATAATCTTATTATTTTAAATTTTAAAAAAAATTATTTATTATATTTTATGCAAAAATTTAAAAAAATTATAATGATCAGATGAGAAGAGATGAAATAAATTGAATGTCTTCTTATATCCAAACTAGGCCAGTAGTCTATCGTTTGGATGTTGAGTTGAGTTGAGTTCTTTATAGATAATAGTAAGTTGAGATAATAAAGTGAGTTTTGTGAGACTCAATTCATCCCAACTCATCTCAACTCATCATTACACATTTTTTAAATTCCAATACAAAATATAATAAACAATTCAATTTTTTCAAATCTCAAAACAATTTTAATATTAAAAAATAATATTCTAACAATATTTTATCATCTCAACTCAACTCAACTCAACTCAACTCAACTCAACTCACTTCAACATCCAAACTCAGCCTTACTTAAGATGAGTTTAAATATATTTAGATGTTAAAATGAATTTTTATATATTTATAAAAAGTTGGAAAAAGGTTGTGAGTTTTGCGTGTAAAGAGATGTTGAGTTGAAAAAAATTGTGAGTCATATGTATAAAGAAGTTTTCAATTAAAATGAATTTAATAATTTGAGAGTTTATTATTTTAGATATTAGACTGAATTTATAACTATACTAATCTCAGTTCAGTCCAAATTCGAGACTTTGGACTGATTGGATTTAACGCGGGGGTTGATACTGATTGGATTTACAAACCCATGGATTTCCGAGGCTTGATTATTGAAAATGCAGAATCAAAGCGAACCACTTGAAGATATCGACAAAGTTAGATAAAAGTAGATGCAGGAAACTGTATTTTGTTGCTTAGCTTGGATGCCAATTATCTTTATTTAAGCTAGTTAGCTTCTAAGTTCAGATGGATGCTTAAACTGAACTGCTACTTGATTGTGATTTGAGAATTAAATATTATATTCTCTTCATATTTTATAGTTGAAAAAGAGTATGATTAGGCACCTGAAGGCAATGATGAGCTTAAGATTATCATTCATATTATTTGGTTAAAATAGATATAAACTCACCTTGAATCGTGTTTATCCCGCACAACTACTATTATCAATTTATCATTGTTATTAATTATTAATTACCATGTTGTTGTCGTGCAGTGCTTAGAAATTGAGTGGGGCTTTGTCTATTGGGCTGGTTTTAGATGAGTGGGGAACCCGACGTTACACGGAGCTTCATAAGAAGGCCCAAATTGTCAAAGCAACATTATCCTGAGCGGCCCATAATTGTCATGATGCTGGACACAAGACAGCAAAGCCCGGTCCACTGTTGGGGAATCTGTACACGTGCAGTTACCACGTGCAATCCGAATGGGGGAGGAGATTATTGAGTGGGAAGCAAAAGGCCTGAAGGATAAAATCCAGGACAGGAGATATACAAAAAAGAGTTAAGTTAGATTGTAGTCGTTATTCTCTAATGGTTGTTGATGCTCCTGCTCCACTACCTTTGAAGAGAAGAAGAAGGCTCACGAACGTTGATCCCATGGAGTTTGAAGCGGCTAAGGTATTTTTCTTTCAAAACTGTTCCTTCCTGTCAGATTTGTATTTGTAAATATGCAATTATTTCTTTTTTTAATTTGTATCTACATACTGGCTCAAGTATTTGTTTTTGATAGAGCTCTATCTGGGTTGACTAAAGACACTCTCTTTGTGCTTTAATGATTGAATTTTGAAAGGTCATAGCTCGGGGTTTGTTGCTATTATTATCGCTCTTTCAATTTGATGTGGTTTCGTTTCTATTCTTTTTTTTTTAATTGGGGGAAGTTGGAAGTGATAAATAAATATTACCTCATGCCCGGATTTTTACAATTAATACTAAACTTGATTTGGGAAACTGAATTGAGTGACAGAAGATGTTATGAACCTGCTTGTGAATGTTGTTGTAATAAGGATATGATGGGAATGGAGATCTACGACTACTGTAATAAAACACAGAGAAATATATGGAATTGATAAAATGGAGTGTGTTGCTATAATGGTGTTTATAAGATGTAAGAACAGAATGTTGGAAATGGAAATGAACTGAATTCTTGTATTGCTACGGGATCTTCGAGGGTCCCTAACCTCCAAAAGAGTAAGTTCAGACAATAGCTTTTCAAAGATGGAAAATGTACTAGCTCTCTTTCATCCTTATAGCAGTGGATGTCCGAAATTACAAAAGGAACCCTATAACTGCTTTTATTCTTTTTCAGCTAGAAGACAAATAAGCGTGTAACGGATCAGCATCACCACAATATTCTTTCATGATAAAACGACAACTTATCACCATCTTCATAGCTTCTATTAAACGCAGCACTTCGCAACACTTGACTCCTTCAGTAAACGATGTCGTATTACTCAGGGTCATAACAAACTCCTCCCCTTAAGGAACCTTGTCCTCAAGGTTTTGAGCATTGATAGCCTCTTGAATCATCTAGCATGGGAAGCTTTCCAAGGCATTAAGAAACATGTCACCAGAATTTTTTTTTTGCTGGAGCTGCAGCACCAATTGTCATTGTAGCTAAGGCATAAACATAACCAAAATAAATAAATCAACAAGCCTTGAGCATCGAACCCATGGGTGGATTCTAAACGAAGCAAATTTCTAATGGCATCATCCTGAGGATTACAGAAAATAGTAGTGAGGTAACGTTATCCTTTCTCCTTACTGCAGTAAAAATTTGTATAACTCCCATGCATTGTAGGAGGCCTGGACATTCTAAACAGAATTTAGAATCCATTCCGGGACATGGGCTGCATTTTCTCAGAAGTGATAATCCAAATGAGATTATCAAGGAGACAAGACATGCTTCAATTACCTTGACTCGGTTCCCCCTCTTATGGAAATGATTTATATGCCAATAGGATATATAAAGAGTAAGTTGGTCAAAGAGTGCGCCCAGCAAACTTCTCATAACTCCAATAATTGACATTGGAAACAACTCCTCAAAAGAATAACCATCTTGACCATCTGATGTGTCCCATATTCTAACTACGGAATTATCAATGGTAATCAACTTTGGTTGTTCAGAATTTAGAGTACTATGCCATTTAATATCCAATATTGGGCCCCCATACCTGTGATGCTTAACTCGAGTTGGATAAGATGAACGCAAGGCATAGCTCAGCACCTTCCCTGTGCTACTTTCTATGGCCAATGGGAAACCTCCACCTCTGTCAAACTCCAACAAATTTACATCTTCACTATAAAACTGCTTGCTTCCTCTGCTCCTTAAAAGAGAAGACAAGCAACCACCGAGAAGATCCTCTCTAACAGCAACTAATTTTTTAACAGATGGCGCCGTTGCATGACCTTCACTCGATTCTCTTTCGAAGCTATTATTTAGTTCCAACCTTCCACTATCAAAGTGCCACCAGATTTGTTCCTTTAGCAAGTGATATTCCCCCAGTTTTAGAAGTTTAATCCCATAACACTCAAAAACAGCCCAAAGTCCCAAGATGGACACACTGTGCGGTCTGAAATCCAAAGATCTCTTGTAACTGCATTGTTCATTATTTTCCTCACCAACATGTTTGATGTCAATGTAAGGATTTGGAATTTCATATTTCATAACATCCAGGCCATCACAATCTATTCCAACAAGGTTTCCTTCCCATCCTGTATCAAAAGTCTCAAAAACCACTTTAAGTGGCAATATGTCAAACAGATAGTGAGCAAAAACTTTCTTCCCCTTACATTTTTCAGCAATATGGTGAGTATCTCCTAAACGCCCAAAAATTTCAACAACAGCTTCCTCTTTCGAATTACACAACTTCAAGGATTCAGCCACTTTCACAAAATAAACGTACCTGGGAGTAACCATTGAGTGAGGGTATTGAACTGGGCCCTTTTTGTAAGAAGGCTCTTGGGAATGAGTTCCCTTTACATGTGCTGGAGAACGAGGCCTCTGTATAGGTGCTTCACAACATTGAGCATCCTCAACCATGCGGAAAATCTTGGATATCGATGAGTTGGTGCCTGTGGAGGAGGTTTCAATCTTCAAAGGACCATCCCAATTTATTGTCCCAATAGAGACTGTGAGGCCCTTTTCCTTATACACGGGAAATGATTCTCCTACAAGCCAGGATTCATCAACAACACTTCTTCCCGAAAGAACTCTTCCATCTATAGGAATGGTCTCTCCAGACAAAACCAACAAAGAATCTCCGACTCGGATGTCATCCATTGGGACCTCAACACATAAAGTGTGAGTGATGCTCTCCGACGAATCTGGCCATGGGGGATGCCATACGAGGCGTACAGAAACAACCTTGCATTTATGATCAACCAATCTGCTAGGCTCGCCGACATTGTTGATGAAATGCATCCTAGTGATTAAGAGCTCTATCTTGGTGACGTCCATATACAACGGTGTGTTAATGGAGGACAAATACGAGACACAGAGTGTTCTGAGAACTATTTCCCTGGGCACTACTATTATCTCTTCCACCTCTATTGTATTAGTTTCCTCATTTGCTGTAACTTCTGCGCTGTCTTCCATCTCTACTGCCTCTTCATCTTCATCCTCCTGGTTGTCCCACTGCGTGAGAGATTCCTGCATCTTCTCGAAATTTTGTTGCATCCCGTCGAAATTTTGTTGCATCCCGTTGAGTATTTCACTCATATGATCTAATTTCTCTAAAATCTTTTCCAGCAGCAATAATTGCTGATCATTTAATCGTAGTACACCCATGAAGAATCGGTGGCTCTAGATACCAATGTTATGAACCTGCTTGTGAATGTTGTTGTAATAAGGATATGATGGGAATGGAGATCTACGACTACTGTAATAAAACACAGAGAAATATATGGAATTGATAAAATGGAGTGTGTTGCTATAATGGTGTTTATAAGATGTAAGAACAGAATGTTGGAAATGGAAATGAACTGAATTCTTGTATTGCTACGGGATCTTCGAGGGTCCCTAACCTCCAAAAGAGTAAGTTCAGACAATAGCTTTTCAAAGATGGAAAATGTACTAGCTCTCTTTCATCCTTATAGCAGTGGATGTCCGAAATTACAAAAGGAACCCTATAACTGCTTTTATTCTTTTTCAGCTAGAAGACAAATAAGCGTGTAACGGATCAGCATCACCACAATATTCTTTCATGATAAAACGACAACTTATCACCATCTTCATAGCTTCTATTAAACGCAGCACTTCGCAACACTTGACTCCTTCAGTAAACGATGTCGTATTACTCAGGGTCATAACAGAAGATAGGAATTTAGTTTGGAAATCATTGAAATAGAGAATAAGGGGTAATATGGGCTGAAGATATTGTGAATATATGTATGAACAATAAGCATTGTAAAGTATATGTATGGAAAGACGGTACCTTTTTAGCATAACAAGTTTAGACTTGTCGATCTTGGTACCATTGCGAGCTTAGAATCAATTAATGGTTTATTCACTATCTTGTTAAGCGTTTAATCAAGCCTCATAATGTTGCATCAATGTTGTTCAATTAATCTCTGTAATCTTATGCATTTAATGGAAAATAAGTGACTTTCTAGTTTCTAATACTGTGACCTAGATAGGCCTTATCTCTTGTATATCATCTTATGTACTTGGGCTTTGCCTATTTTTTATTAATAACATTATCCTTTAGTTATCAAAAAAATATAATGGAAAATAAATAAACTTGATTTAGCCAGCATCTCAGGTCTTGTGCCGCCAATGCTCTTCTATCTTCCTAATAGTTTAAATGGCCAGTAGAACTAACCTTTGGAAAGTTTTATTTGTCTCCATTTTACATCCTCGGTGAAATTTTCAATTACCACTCTCAGACCAAGCTGTATCATTTCAATCTCACATGGTTTCTGGCATAGTCTTTTGGTGTCATTATGCTGATGACATATTTTTCAATGATGTCAACCGGTCTCTTGTGGAGGTTTGGGGTGCGAAACTTAAGGCTCTTTAACAAAGCACTCATTGGGAAATGGCTTTGGAGATATCACATGGAGAGAGATGCCTTATGGAAAAATGTTGTTGAAGCTAAATATGGGAGTATGTGGGGGGATTGGTGTTCAAATGAAGTTAGAGGAGCGTATGGGGTGAGTTTGTGGAAGTCCATTCGGAAGGGTTGGGGGGATTTTTCTAAACATATTAAATTTAAGGTGGGGGATGGGAAAAGGATTCTGTTTTAGCATGATATTTGATTCAGCCCTCAAAATCGATTTTGCTTCTTTGTTCGGGATGTTAGGGATCAAGATGTTGTGGTAGCATATTCTTTTCTTCTTTATATAATAACATTCCATGGAATGTTGATTTTGTTAGAGATGTTAACGATTGGGAGGTGAATGTAGTTTCTGATTTTTTGGAAAGACTTTATAATTCAAAGTTTGTACAGGGAAGGGAGGATAGTTTATTGTGGGTGCAGGCAGGAAATTCCAGGTTTTCGGTTAGTTCATATTTTAAAGTGCTAAACTGTCATTGTGGTTTGGAATTTCCTTGGAAAAACATCTGGAGAGTTAAGGTACCTACGTACAAAGGTGGCGTTCTTCAGCTGGTTGGTATCTCTTGGGAAAATTCTGACCCTAGATAATCTAAGAAAGCGTGGCATGTGTATGGTTGATTGGCGCTTCATGTGCAAGAAAGATGGTGAATCTATAAATCATCTCTTTATTCATTGTGAGGTGGCAAAGTGTTTGTGGAATGAGATTTTTGGCTGGACAAGTATTGTTTGGGTGATGCCGAAGGAAGTGGTTGATCTTCTCGCATGTTGGAATGGTTTTGAGGGGAGAATTAGTGTGGCTGCCATATGGAAGATGATTCCTTTGTGCTTGATGTGGTGTCTTTGGTTGGAAAGGAATGGGAGATGCTTCGAAGGCAAAAAACACTCTTTGAGAGGCTTTAGAGATTTTTTCTTTTGTACTTTGGGTTTGTGGGCCAAGACTCTTGTACTGAATGATTATAATTTTCAGGATTTGCTTTTGGCTCTTTTTTGTTCCTAGTGTGATGTAGGTATTTCCTTTGTATACGGTGTACTTGGGCTTTGCCTATTCATGGTAATAAAATTTTCTTATTAACTATCAAAAAACAATTTTTTTCAATAATGTCAGGCCAAGTTTGCAGCTATGAAAGAAAAAGTTGGACGAGAAATCCGTGTATTTCAAACATCAGCACTTTCTCCATCCTCAAATGAAATGTCCAACAGTGGTATGTGGCATTTCAACTTTTATGTCTTTTACTTTAGGCTTTATAACACTTGCAAACAACTTTTTTTTGCATACCCTTATAATCATATCTTTATTTATTTATTTATCTTGGATGTTTTATGGCAGAGGAGACAGATGACTTCTTTGAGTTTACTGCTGAGGATTATTTTCGAATTTTAGCAACTAAAAAGGAAGGTAATATTGATGATGACTCGGTATTACGAGTTAATGGAAAGATGAGGTGATTCATTTATTGAACCATTGTTAAACACCTGCTTAAGTATTGGAAAGTCTAAATGCGATTGCAAATCATAAATGGTTTGATTGATATTTGACTTGAAGTTATAAATTTTGGTACCGTAAAATAGAACATGTATACCATGGCATGCTATGAATTTTAGCTAGGAATGGAGAATCTCCCTGCTCCCTTATTTCTTCGGCGTTTCGTCCACATACATATTTTCATGTAATTTATGTTTCCTGAGAATGGATACAAAAGTTGAAGAATAGGAGAAGTTCAATAGAACCTCTAGGGGCCTTTGACACATACATAAACACAAATATGTGAGTGCGTGTATGTGATATGTTGGATACTTTTTCTAAGGCTTCAATGGAATAATGAGCAGACAAATCCTTGAAGACACGAAAAATCCGAGATTCAGAAGCAGCGGCTCGCAGGTCAAAAATGACAAAGGTTCTCAACCCTTACTTTTTAAGACTTTTCATTTTTTTTATATCATCGGCCTCACCTAAAAAGGTTCTAAACAGATCCTTTCCTTTTAAGATTTTCGTTTTTCCATCTTTTTCATCCATTATTAGGTATCATACAGGGTAGTTTAAATATAAACTTATCAATGAATTTGTCTGCTCTTGTATGCAGGCTATCATTAGGGTTCGCTTTCCTGATCTTCACACATTAGAGGTCACATTTCATCCATCAGAAACAATTCAGAGCTTGATTGATCTTATCACAAAAGTGATTGCTCGACCAGAATTACCATTCTTTATATGTATGCCTATTTGAAATTAAAACCTATATAAGATTGGATTTCTTTGCTTGGAATAATTATCTGAAAGGCAGATTTCAACAAGGATTCTGAGGTGAAGTAACAAAGTGTAAATTTTTTCATGTTGCAGATACTACTCCTCCTAAGAAGCAGATAAAAGACATGGCACAAGATTTTTATAGTGCTGGCTTTGTTCCTGGAGCTATTGTGTATTTTTCATATGATCTACCAGCAGGTTGGTAATGATTTTGAGCGCCTTAATTCGATTGAAATAATATTCTGGCCTAGTATTCGTGACTAGCTGTAACTTCTGCACTTGACCATGTAATACGATTTAACAATATTTTCATAGCTCGTAAAAAAATTAATACATAAATAAAAACTTTTCTTGGTTTTTCTTAATGCTTTCGTGGGAATTTCTGCAACTTTGGTGCTTGGAGACTGAGACCTTCTTAAAAGAAAGTGAAGAAGTACTTTGAGTTGAAATCAACTTGGCCAGATTTTAGAACTTAAATTTGTATCATTGATAAAGACTATCACCCTCCCCCTTCCCCTTTTCTTCAGCTGTTTTTGACTTTTCTCTATGTAATAATGATGTGGCACTGACTAATGCTATGTCATTGTCTCTCTTGTATCATCATCAGGTGTTGATTCTACAGTTTCCAATTTAGGTCCCTTCCTTCAGGAAGAAATAATGTCTTTGAAAGATTTGGAATTCAATACTGAGCAGAGGCAACAAGCAGAAGCTGCTCAGTCTTCACCAGAATCCAAATCAGCTGCGCCCACCCCTGTCGTCCAAGACCACAAGCCTTCACAGAAAAAACCTGTTAAGCCCAAGTGGCTAAAAATGTGATATCGCCAAAGGTCAGATATTTTTTCCTTATGGGACATTTTCTTCCATTTTCCAACTGAGTCAATTTCCTTTCACCCGATTATGCTGAATCTGGGTTTTGGTTTGTTACCGCAGGCAAGCGTTAAGCAAGTAAACCTCAGTATTCATGACATATCTCTAGCAGTCTCGCTCCCTTGTATTTTTTCTAAGGTTGTTCATACTCTACAATGTTGTGCTGAGTGTTGATAACTATGTACAATATCTCAGTCTCAGAAGGTAGCAACTCTGGATCTTTTCATCTTTGAAATGGCTTTGCATATTGTTTGGCAATATATTCTCAACTAATGGAGGCAGTTGTTGTATAAATATCATTATTCTTTTCAATACATGCGAGGAATTGTATAAAATATGTTAGGAACCTGCAGCGCACGGTTGAAGAAATTAGATTAAACGCACAGCTTCAATAATCGGTGCTATACGCAGCGTTTGGCATCATGAGAGAATTTCAGCTTGTTATTGTATTTTGTCTCTTTCTAATAGTTAGTTGTTAGATGTATACGTGTCAGTCTTTCATTTGTATGGTTTGTTATTCTGCATGACTATATGAGAAGCGACTGAAGGGAAGGAGAGGCACTCTGGAACCTTTGTGAAGATTGGATTTGTGTATGGAGGTTGGAAACCCTCGAAGTTTTCCTTATCAATGCATATGAGTCTATGAGGCTCTTTATCAAACACTTTCCCTGCGTTTATTAATTCTTCTGCAATCAAACCATTACATTCCGCAGCTATCCTTATTACATCACAACAAATTGAGTAGAAATTACAAAGGTTACAAGGAGGTTCATAACAATTGGTATCAGCTAGCAGTCGATCCTCATGGGTGGGTTAAGATTCAACGAAGAGCAAACAAAGTTGCTTGAAAAGATTTTGGATAAGTTGTTGGAGGTGAAAGAAATAGTGAAAGGAATGCAAGTAAATCGTAAGAGAATGCAACAAAGTTATAAGGAGGAAGAAAATGGACCGAAAGATGAAGATGAACTGGTGGAGGAAACCGTAGAAAAGTCACCAACGGTGGAGGGGAATGTAATGGTGGACGTGTGTGCTGTTGGCGACGTTCCAAAAGGTGACATTGAGAAAAATGGTAGATACCAGGATTTGCTCAGAGAGAACAACAGGGTTGACGGCTTTTACATTTTCGTCGGCGAAAGCGCCTCTATTTCCAAAGATCACGTTCAGTTGTTGGATCTCAATGGGGTTGCCAAAGTCATGGTTGTTAGTGAAGATGGTGAAGACATGCTAGCTGAAGTTGATCGAATGGAAGTTATCGATATGATGAGAGTAATGGGTAAGAATTTTTTTACTCTTCTTTTACTTGATGTATTGCTGTTGAGGGGTGTGTTAGAGCCTTTTGATAGAGGACGAGAGACCTTTGATGTATCTCTTGCTTCGACTTGCTCAAAGATTCGAAGTGGGAGTAGAACTATGTTTGAGAAAATGGTTCGTAGGTATGTGAAATTTTGGGATGCTTTTCATGGTCTGATTAAACCAGAGGGAGAATCTATAGAATGGGATGGTGTGAGTCAGCATAAAAATCCGATGATCAGTCCAACTAATTCATTGTACAACAGTAATAGCTTTGTATCTAATTGCAGTGAGTATTCGGATGTAAATTCATATGACAAGATTAATGGACAAGAAATTACAACGAATGATGGTCAAGAGAGTTGTAGGAGGGAAAGCAACTCAAAGGAAAGCAACAATGGCGTTCATAGGCAAGCTGATGCTTCCCAAGAAGCACTTCAAGTTCTTGATATGGTCCTGTGTGAATTACCTACTATTAGGTACTGTCGAGTGGATCGTTCATTTTATTCTCCTGATCTGGGAAGGAGGCAGTCACTGGGTGAGGGATTGGAGAGTTGGCAGGGTTTTTATCAAAGCATTCGTCCAACTCAAATGGGGTTGTCTCTGAATATAGACAGTTTTTATCAAAGCATGGTGTTCGATTTTGGGGAGGAGACAAACCTGAGCAATAAGAAGAATTCCGCTCATCGCTTGCTTGATATAGTGCCACTTAAAATGGTGTTTAAGCCCTTTGAGAGAGGAGGGGAAATAAAAACCGATCACTATTTGCCCATCCATAGAGAAGCTCCAACATTTGTTGAGCAAGCACCTGAACAAGAAATCCTTGTTATGGGAATTAAGGTTGTTGATCTTCTTGCACCATACCAAAGGGGTGGTAAGATTGGTCTGTTTGGTGGTGCTGGTGTAGGAAAATTGGTGCTTAGCATGGAATTACTAAAGATGGACTTGAAACCACAAGAACTTATCACTCCAAAATTCCTACGTAATGTGATGGTTATTGTCATGGCACTAGGTGGCTCTACACATGCTGTAATACACTTAATTTCTATTGCAAGATCTGTTGGTCTGGAACTAACTCGTGACGATTTTCAAAAGGTCAGCGATGAGGTTCCATTTCTGGTAGATCTTAAGCCTTGTAGCAAATATGTCATGGAGGATGTATACAAGATTGGAGGAACACCCGCTGTCCTTCGTTACCTTGTGGAGCAGTGGCTTTTAGATGGGAAAAATATGATTGTCACTGGAAAAGAAGGGCTATATTTCTCTGATCCTGCACTTATAATTGAAGGAGAAGAATCCATGTTTGCAGCTATCTCAGAGGATCCTCTCAGCTTTAAGGGCAAGGTAGTTAATAGTTGCACCACCTCTATTGACCTTGTGGACAAGGGTCTTTTGAGGGGGAGAGGAGTTCTAGCTACTGCTTCAATACATGGGAAAAATATAAACTTAGCAAATCTTTGTAGAAATCTTAGTAAAGTGTATATTGGCAATGGAAAAGAGGAATTGGTCTCAGCTGCTAAAAAGGGTGTCTTTGTTAAAATTGAGAGTGAATTTGACTTGAAGAATATTGTAGCAGCTGCAAGAGTAGCGGACAAGAAGGTTTATATTTTACTTCGGATCAACCCAGACATGGACCTCAGGTCCATTCTTATGTTGCTATTGGGAATAAAAACTCTAAATTTGGCATTAGAAATGAGAAGCTGCCATGGTTCTTGGATGCCGTGAAGACACTTCCTAATGAGCTGAAACTTGTGGGAGCACCTTGCCATCTTGGATCCACCATTACTAAGGTGGACATATTCAGAGATGCAGCTGTTATTATGGTAAACTACATTGATGAAATGGGTTGGTCTTTCAGTACAAGAAAGTAGTTGAGAAGCTTCTAGGCCTTTACACACACCTTGAGGACAAGGTTCTTTTAAGGGGAGGAGATTGTTAGGAACCTGCAGCGCACCGTTGAAGGAATTAGATTAAACGCACAGCTTCAATAATCGGTGCTATACGCAGCGTTTGGCATCATGAGAGAATTTCAGCTTGTTATTGTATTTTGTCTCTTTCTAATAGTTAGTTGTTAGATGTATACGTGTCAGTCTTTCAATTGTATGGTTTGTTATTCTGCATGACTATATGAGAAGTGACTGAAGGGAGGGAGAGGCACTCTGGAACCTTTGTGAAGATTGGATTTGTGTATGGAGGTTGGAACCCCTCGAAGTTTTCCTTATCAATGCATATGAGTCTATGAGGCTCTTTATCAAACACTTTCCCTGCGTTTATTAATTCTTCTGCAATCAAACCATTACATTCCGCAGCTATCCTTATTACATCACAGCAGATTGAGTAGAAATTACAGAGGTTACAAGGAGGTTCATAACAAAATATGACCATGTAGAAAGGGCTCGAACTGTTCTATTCACTCTTCACCTGAATGTACCGGAGTAGCTGCAAGAGGATTTAGGGGAGGTCTCTTTGAAAGAAAACGAAGAAGAAAGATTCCAAAATAAACTAAGGACTCGTTTGAATATAGAAATCATCTCAACTCATTATTATAATTTTTTTAAATTTTTACATAAAATATAATAAACAATTTAATTTTTTTAAATTTTAAAATAATAATAATATTATAATAATATTTTATTCAATTCATTTAAAATCATCACATCTCATCTTATCTAACTATCTAAATGAAGCTTAAATTGAACCTGTAAACTTGGGAGGGAGAATCAAAAGAGAACAATATACGACCTCCTCAAACCACTATCTAATTTGCATTGTGCAAGAACCACAAATTGTAATAACAAAAAATATGACAAATATTAAATTTAATAAAATATATGAAAAAACAATTTGAATACAAAATTAATATTTTTGAATTTAATGGAGATTCTTATGTTTTTTATAACTTCTAGGAATAATTTTATCCATTTATATAAAAATATCTTATAGTCTTTTAGGTTTTGTTTAAATATAAAAATGATTTCAAATTATCTCATCTTATCATTATTATTTTTTTAAATTTTTATATAAAATATAATAAATAATTTAATTTTTTAAAATTTTAAAATAATAATATTAAAAAATAATATTTTATTAAATTTTTATCTAAAACTACCTAATCTTCTCCCATTGTCACTATCTAAACGGATCAAAATTGTGGTCAAAATTGATATTTTTATGATGGAAGAAAGTTGATATATCTCCCCATTGGAAGACACCAATTGTCAACATCGATGTATTTTCAACCTTACCTACCCATATTTTGATTATTAAAAAATAATAATATTAAAAACCAAAAAAACAAAAACAAAAACCTTACCTACCCATATGTTTAAAAAAAAAATCCTTACCTACCCATAATTGTAGTTGAAACGCGTGTTAACCGAATCATTTTCCTTGTCTGTGTATCCTCTCAACGCTCGATCTCTTGTACCGGAAGGAATGACTGAAGTGTTAAACACGTGTTAAAAAATACGTGTTAAACAATAAAAACAAAGGAAGTGTTCAGTTATTAAAAAAATACTTTATAATAAAAATAGATTTATAATATAACATATACAAAAAAATTACATCTTCAAAATTATAACAAACATAGAAAACAAGCATTGAAACAATACCTCAAAGAAGGATCTAGAATTCATCGTTTTCTTCATCTCCAAATTAGTAATAATTAGTTTATACAGCACCTCACATTGGGCTAATTAGACTAAACCCATGACTAATCTAAAAGTTTTGCAAAATAATTTTATGGTATTTTATTTTCAATAGTCTGATTAGGAAAATATATATATGGTATTTTAGAACAATAATAATATATGAAGAAATATCTAGAGAAAAATAGTTATTTAACAGTTAAGGAGAAACAATCATGAACTCTTATTCCTCCAATAGACTATCAAATTATGCAATAAGTATGTTAGAAACAATTATAAATTATGTAAATATTGTATATTTTTTTTAAAAACTAATAAGATTTATTATTAAAAAATTAATTTTTATATAAATTTTATTTTTTTTTTAAATAAATAGGTGATATTTATGCATTATATAAATGCAATTATCAAGATAATATAACTGTCGGTAAAAATTTTCTTATATTATTTGAACAATATTTTATATACAGTTATAAAGTTTACAACCACTATATAATTATTTTGAAAAAGAATAAATTTTATTATTAAAAAATTAATTTTAAATTTTTAAATTTATTTATTTTTTAAAAATTATTATGTAACGTTTACGTATTTACGATTGTAATTTTCATTCTCTTTGTTAAATGATGTACTCAGTTTTCTTGACAATGAGTAGGCCGGACATGTGGCGTGGATAACGCCAGGTGCCAGCCAAAAGTCGAGTCCTCTCTAGGACTAGGAGCTCGTTCCATCCTGCGTCTCTGTCAAAGAGATTTGGATAGTCTGACTTTGCTTCTCCACGATCAAAAAATTCGTTTGGATACTGCGGAGGGAGAAAATGAAATGAGTCAATTTTAGATCAATTAAATAAAATATTATATTTTAATATTATTATTTTATAATTTTAAAAAATTAAATTATTTATTATATTTTATGTAAAATTTTAAAAAATTTATAATAATAAAATAAAATGAAATGAGATAATTTTGTATCTACATTGACGACATAATTTAGGCTGCATTTTAGATGACGAGTTATCTTAGCAATAAAAAATTAGTAAATAGTTTATAAATATTAATAAATTTTTTATGAATAATAATAAATAATAATAAAGTATTTGTGAAAATCTATTCTATATAAATGAATAATATTATATGTGGTGTCTTGTGTAAGTTTCTTATACTTTTTTTTAAAAAGTAAAATCTATTATTAATTTTTTAATTTTTTTTATGTAAATTTCATATTTACTTATTTTTTTTAAAAAGTGCACATCATTATATTTTGTAACTGTAAATATCATTTATATCTTAAAATTCTGACCGAATCTTGGGGGATTTCTATGTGTTCAAGATATTTACATCTGAAAAATGTGTTCAAATTCTAATTTAAGAATTCCACAAGAAGATATAGATTTATAAAATATATTTAATAGTATATATTGCTTATTGAGTTATGATTTTTTATTTTTTTTTTAAATTTGTTCATGAATAAGTGAAAAACAAGTTTCAAATTTTCCATTTTTTGTAGTTACAGCTCGTCCCATTAGGATAAGTATAATAAAGGTTGTTTTGGTTGAAAATTAGCTTACCTCACGCATCTCATTTTTCAAAAGAATTTAGTTCATGGCATTTAAAATAACTTAAAATTTTATAATAAATTCTTTAGGCATGCTTGGAAATTATTTTCACCTCATTTTATTTTATCTTATCTCATTTTATTTTATTCTCAAATATCGATACAGATATTTTCAAATTAATCATTATAATTTTTTCAAACTAATCATTACAACTTTATTAAATTTTTAAATAAAATAATAATAATTTAATTTTTTCAAATCTTAGATTAAAAAGTATATTATAACAATATTTTAACTTTATAATATATTTTATTTAATTCTTTCTCAATCATTTTTTAAAACTTAAAAAATAATTAATTATAATTATTTCATTCCTGTTCACAAACTATTTTATTATTCTCTACAAAATTTTAATCTAATATCATCCAATTAATGAGCTTAGGGAAACGAATACTTCGTAAAAATGTTAAGTCAGTTATTTATTGCAATTGGCTTTATTGTCTGACTCGCTAACATTAGAAAACAATTTTTATTTCAAAAAAAAAAAACTACTACAATTTTTCTGACAATGCAAAATTATTTATAGAGAAAATCACATCCACAAAATCATTTCTTATAATTTTTATATAATAATATTTTAAATAATATATATTTATAAAAATAATGTTGTTTTATAAAAACATCTTTAATTAATAACTTAATTTATAAAGAATTGTTGATATAATTGTGTGTTTATCCTTATTGACATATTTCCACTTTTACAAGGCCTTTATTTAGAGCCGTATACGGGTATTAAGGCGACATTTATTTTGTTTTAGGCAGCAACACTTTATCATTTACGTCGTGTCGTTTTTTATTTTTTATTTTTAAACTTAATTTTATAATAAAAATGCTAGGAGATGGATTAAATTTTTGAGATAGAGTGGGAAATCCTTCACCCACTCCATCTAGGGGTGGGCACCAACTTGTCATGGTGAGGAAAACTTATATTATAAAATAAAAATTTATATATTTCTAATGTTTGGGTTTTAGAATTTATTATTATTTTTTTAAAGAATATATTTAATTTTTTTAATTGAGTTTTTTGAATTTACACATGACCTAATAAAGAACATGTATTTAAAAAGTTACTAATATTGATTTTTTTTTTTTTGATAATTACTAATATTGATTGAAAACCAAGTCCAATCTCTTTTCCAAACGATTTTCATATCCACTTGTGGGGACATTGACATTTTTTATTGTTAATTATTTTTGGGGCAATCGTTCGTATATTATAATCAATCCACTCTAATCTTATATCGTCATATCAATATCACATCAAACATTTACCAACTTGTTTTATTTATTTTGAAAGAGTAACGATGTTTAAATAAAATGGATTTTCTTTCGGTCCTTTTTTTACCTTTAAAACTTGAAAGCAACGATTATCCTAGCTCATAAAAATACGTTCATGTTGTCTCTAGGGAATGAATTGTACTTGTATAAGTCTCGTGTAAATTTGTATAAAAAAGTGAATCTTATTATAATTATTTTATTTATAAAAAAGTGAATCTAAAAAAATGACGATTATCTTGATCACACATAATATTTATTTTTATTTATTTTATTATTATTAAACTAATTGAATTATTCTACTCATCATCCATATACCATGCGTTTGGTAAGGGAAAAAAAATATATAGTGAGCAGGGATGATGAGATAAACTTTTCTAAAATAAAACATTAACATTTTAAAGAAATATCTGAACTTTAATCGACTTTCAATAAAACAAAGGTGGACTCGTTTGGAGAATGAGATGAGATGAGATAGTTTGATATGAATTGAATAAAATATTAATTTTGAATATTATTATTATTATTTAAATATTTAAAAAAGTTGAATTATTTATTATATTTTATATAAAAATTTAAAAAAATTGTAATAAGAAAATAAAATGAGTTCTTTTCTCTATCCAAATAAACTCGAAGAGTATTGAAGATGTATTTTTGTTTGTACACCTTAAAAACAATATAACTTATATATACTGTTTTGAATTTCTAGTGAAAAGGTTGAGAAACACCCTTTAGTAGTAGGATTTAATTAAAATTTTTCAATAATTAGTTTCATATTATATAATTCACCCTCTCACTAATTTTTATCTAAAATAAAAAGAATAATAACTATTTTATTTATCTTAGATTTTATTAATTTATTACTATTTACTAGTCATGAAAATTAATGACTTCATGAGTTAACCGTTAATGTTGAAAATACTAGAACTCAAGGCATAATTTTTCAAACATAAATCATTTAGCTGAAATAATAATCAAAATATCAGATTATCCGTGGCGGAGAAAGTAAGAAAGCTTAAACTTTCGGGCGTAAATAGAAATACGAAGAAATACTGGGAAGTTTGACGAACAATGGCGGCTGGTAAGGAGAGGGAGAATACTGAGACTAGAGAGTTGGTGACCGAGGCAACCGTTTTGACAATCAGAAAAGAAAAGCTCACTGTTACTTCCTAGTTCCTACCACCGATTTTCCACTCCAAAACTGCAAATCAAAAGGTATCTGTAATTCTTACAGCTCTTTACACACTCACCCCTCCACCCTCCTCCCTCTCTGTCACTCTCTGTGTCCGTGTCTCTGTGTGTGTCTGTCTTTGAGTTCCACTTTTTGTGGAATTGTGCTACTTTTTTCGGTGGGGTCGTTCCAAACTAGCGGGAAGTTCTACGGTACTGTTAGATCCTTGATCTCGCTTCTACAACCCGGTTCGTGATTTGATTTCGTGTATATACGGAAATACCCGTTATGTTGAATGCTTTCGAGGTGATCATTTTCGTGATTCCAATTCCTGAGTTTGGATCTGTCAATTTGGATAGCCAAATTGAGATCTATTCACAGAGTGAACGATTCTTAGTTTTCTATGGGTTTTTTCGCTATTCGGTCTGTTTGGCTGTCAAGAAACCCGGAAAGGAATAGATAAATCAAATCTTTGAATTCTGAAGAATTTTGCTATATGCTCAATAACAACGGTCACTTAGGTAAGTCCAAAGCACTTTTTTCTTAACGATCAAGCGGGACGCTAATGTTCTCATCTGTGTATGTTTTCTTGGTGGGGTTGAAAATCCATTGTAGTTGTTGGTAAAACAAGAAGAATTTTGAGAGACTGATGGATCTGAGCACTTTAACTTGTTGGTCTGATTTTTTCGGTTAATCTGGTCAATCCCTTCGAGTGAAGAGCGAGTGCTCTGTTGGCTTACGCTGAAGGCCACTTTGAGTAGCTTTGCTAACAGCTTATGCTTTCTTAATACAGAATATAATATAAGAAATTGTAATGTAGCTCTGCATGCTCCTTCTCTTGTCCAGCTTTTAGAAGATGGAATCAGGATCATGGCACATCGAGAAAAGAGATAATCTTCGAAGCGAATCGTTTGGAAGAGATGTTGACAACGCGCCTGAAACTGGGTGTCTCTCCATTGTTGTGCTTGGTGCTTCTGGAGATCTTGCTAAGAAGAAGACCTTTCCGGCACTCTACCACCTCTTTCTGCAGGTCTGCTTGGACTCTTGTTCAGGATTCGGTTTATTGTTTTCGTGATTTAAATTTATTGGGAATCTGTTGTGGAACTGAGATATACTTTCATCTTCGACTTGTTCCTTTGAAATTTTGAGTATAATTGGATGATTTATAGTCTTCTCATTTTGTCTGCATGTCTTAGGACAATGCCCTTACGTTGATCTTAGTATTCTATCCATTTTGATTGAAGTTTATTACACCTCTGAAAGACAAATGAGAATCTGAGCTTCTGTTTATTAAGACTACCTAAGAAGTAGAGTTGCTTGGTGTTCTTTGGAGCCGTCAACTGTTATACTCACTTTAAAAGGCATTGGCTTGTCTCAGGGATTCCTGCCCCCCGATGAAGTTCACATTTTTGGCTATGCAAGGACTAAGATTTCAGATGATGAGCTAAGAAATCGCATTCGTGGGTGAGATGCATTTTGTTATCTGTTTCTGCATGATGTAATGAGTAGGAACAATAATGTTTGTGTGAACATCCATATTTTGTTCCATGCTTGGCAATTATCTTTGTCAATAATATATACTTCTAAAAAAAACTATTAATTATATCTAAATAAACTGTATTTTCCGGGTTGATACTTGGAAGAACAAAAGTATACCAGCCAAAATTTCCTTGATTTTTTTTTCCACTTTCATTTGTCTTTCGTGTAAATGTTTCTTTAGTTCGATTATTATGTCTGTTCACTTCCCTTCTGCCATTTCTTCCCCCGATAATGGTATTGTTGTTCTCACTCACTTGAAGTGTTACTTCAAAGGCTTCTTTCATTTGTTTATAAGAATAGCTCATGATGTGGAATGATTTAGATATGATAGATAATTGCAGGTATCTTATCACTGACAAAAGTGCTTCGACGGAGCACTTGGATAATGTAACCAAGTTTCTCAAACTGGTTAGCACAACCCTTATCCTGCATCAATTTGGAACCATTTATGTGGTCTCCCACAAGTAAAATGTATTTGTTTCAACTTATTGTTGTATTATTTTTTTGTAGGTTAAATATGTAAGCGGTTCGTATGATTCTGAGGAAGGTTTTCAGCTGCTGGACAAGGAAATCGCAAAGCATGAGTTATCAAAAAATATTGTGGAGGGATCATCTCGGAGACTCTTTTATCTGGCACTTCCTCCATCTGTTTATCCATCTGTATGCAAGATGATCAGGCATAATTGCATGAATAAATGTTAGTTGTTCTAACTCATATTTGGCATTGTGGCTGGAATTATCAATTAACTCTGGTGACTACTGTTTGGTCATTTATGTTTAGAAGGTGTATTTCAATCATATTTTTGTTGCAAGATCTTGCATGAAGGTTGGTGCTGTTATAAAACAACTGTAGTATATTGTGTGGACATATACATTAACGCAGATTCTGAAATACAGCTCCATGTATTCTTTGAGATGCTTCTAGATAGTTGCTTAAAGATTTAAAATAGGAAAGATGGGGATGCCTAGATGGGTAGCCATTGGTTGAAGAATACAGATCACTATCTGATATGTATCTGCTGTGTGTTAGTCCGGAGGTCCTGTAGATGTTTTACTCTAGGCTTCTTCATTCTTCTTTGCGTAGAATAGTTTCATTATTTTTTAATGATCACACTGCTCATAGAAGTTGTTGTTTGGTCACTAAGCGTGATTCTAGGAACTTGTTGCTCAGTCATTGGAATTACAAAGATGTTATTACAAATAGCATTTTTGCCTTCGAGCATTGCTCTGATGTAAGGAAGAAGTCTAAAAGCATACCTGAATTTCTGTTTATATGGCCAGATAACAGCGAAAGAAAATTAGGCCCTCTATTTCCCACTTAATGTCATAATTCACTATTTCTGTTATTTTGTTGAACCTGCACGCATATTTATAAAAGTGGAAAATGCTGTTAGACTAGCTAAAGTTTATTTAAGATCTATTGACGATTGGGAAATTTTGTTTGTTGAACAAGCAAGTTGGCATTTTGATTCCTATATGAGATGTAGATTTATAATATCTGATACAACACTTTCTGAACGAATCATCCAATTATTTGCAGCCGATCTTGGTGGATGGACTCGAATTGTTGTTGAGAAGCCTTTTGGCAAAGATTTGGAATCTGCAGAGCAACTCAGTTCCCAGATTGGGCAGTTGTTTGATGAACCACAAATTTACCGGATTGATCATTATTTGGGAAAAGAATTGGTGCAGAATTTGGTAATATATGTGTAGATAAGTCTTAGTTTTTGCTCATTTGGTTTCATGACTCTGATTATTTACCTTCTTACCTTAAATATGCAGTTGGTTCTTCGATTTGCAAATCGCTTCTTCTTGCCCCTCTGGAATCGTGACAATATTGACAATGTACAGGTGTGAATCCTTCTTTTCACCAATTATCTTGAAAGTTACTAACCTATGGTGAGACTGTGATAGTACCTTCCTAGCAATGAAGTAAGGGATACTCTGTGTCCAGGCTATGTCTTATTGTCCCCCAATGAATGGGCACCTCTATATTTAGGATTTTAACTTTCATTGGTCTCCTGATTTAACTATGATATTTACAACTTCATCATGTATCTTGTTTGTATTTTTTCTCTGGCAGATTGTGTTCAGGGAGGATTTTGGGACAGAAGGCCGTGGTGGATATTTTGATGAATATGGGTATGTTCTGTAAATGTTGTGTCTCAGTTTGTTTGTTGAGCACAAGCTTAAAAGAGCAGTTGTTTCTTTTTCTCCTAAAAGTTTTCCATTTATCTCTAAATTTCTTGTATATGAATACTTTTAATTACTACTTGCTGCTATAGTTTCTGCTCATATTGGAAGTCCTGTAATTTTAGTTCCAAGTGGCTTAATATAAATTTTTATAAGTAGCTTAATATATTTGAGGATCTATAGTTGGGGCTTTACCTGCTTTTTATAACTTATGCTGCACACCTCTTGTGGATCTAACTTTCAACAGTTGAATAGATCTTGATACAAGAGAAATCTAACTATATTTATTGTTCTGGCAGAATTATTCGCGATATCATTCAAAATCATCTATTGCAGGTAAGACCTTGGTATTACGATAAAGCAGATTTTGCATCCTTAATGATGCCATCTCTTCATGATTGATTATTTCTTAATGCTGGGTCTTTTGGTAGCATTTAGGAAGGGGAAGTGTTATTTATCATGCCATGCCCTGAATTGCAATATTTCTGATTTCTTTTTAGTTTTTCATGTTACTTTTTCTTGTGATAAGATACCTATAGAAACTTGGTGGGTGTGTGTTGTGGCAACAGCTCCAGCTATAACCTTCTTTGCTCAGGCTTTTGTTACCCCAAGCTCCCTGGACAACCAATTCCATACAACCTCCCAACCCATGACCATATATGAAAGGTGTCTAAAATTTGACATGATTGTATTGCTCATTGTTCATCTACAAAGTGCAGGTTCTCTGTCTAGTTGCCATGGAAAAGCCAGTTTCTCTCAAACCTGAGCACATTCGAGATGAGAAAGTGAAGGTATGTAACTTTACAACCCCAATGCAAGGAGGAAATCTGTTTAAGTTATTATCAACTGATATTAATGCTCCAAAACTTCTCTCTTACATACTAAAAACAAAGACGTGATGCCCGCCCTGCCCCCCCAAAAAAAAAACCACTGTCTTTCTAAAATTTACCTATGACAACAGACTTTCTAAATGAACAAAGGGAGTATAATGATCTTTTAAGATTTAAAGGAAAATATTAGTTTTGAAAGACCTTTTAAAGTTAATAATCATGTTTTTTTGTCTTAGTAGTTAAACTTTTCCCCGTGATACTTTTTCTTCTTAGTTATTATGATTTGTCCATTTAATATTTTTTTTCCTTGGTAATTTGCTTTGAGTTCCAGACATGTTTTCTTACATTGATTGCTGATATTATTTGAATATCAGGTTCTTCAATCAGTTCTTCCAATTAAAGATGAAGAGGTTGTTCTTGGACAATATGAAGGCTATAGGGATGATCCAACAGTTCCTGATCACTCAAACACTCCAACTTTTGCAACTGTAGTTCTGAGAATACATAATGAAAGATGGGAGGGTATGATATATTTTCACCATTTGTTTGGTCTTCTTTTGAAACTTCTTTGTAGTTAAGAGGAAAAAAGTAATATCTGAACCTCACATTTGGGTATTCAATTAAAGGATAATGTTGTTCAACTTCTGCTCACAGTCCAGTCCAATTTCTTATTCAGGTGTCCCATTTATACTTAAGGCCGGGAAAGCATTGAATTCGAGAAAGGCAGAAATACGAGTTCAGTTTAAGGATGTTCCTGGTGATATATTCAAATGTATGGCATCAGACCTTCAGAACTCTGGTGACTTGCCTTCTAGATTTTGCTTGGTTCTGTTATGCGTCTTTTCTTGTTTTCTTGATTCAAAATTTGTTACACTTTTTTTCTGCCATGGCCCAAAGAAATTTGTTTTGGTAGCCACTGTCTACAATTCTATTTTGAAGTGTGAACTAGAAGTTGGTTTCCAAACATTGGAAGGGTGAAAAAGGAGGAGGGGGGACTTGTCATTTCTTACTGGTAGATAGCATATCTTTTACTTGTGAATCTGTGATAATCTGAAAGCACAACAACTTACTGGTGTGTTCATGCGGTTGAAATTTTGGTGTCAAAAGTCAGAAAAGTCATGATTATTAGCTTAGTGAACATTTCCGTGAGCTTTATTGCAGTGGGAAATATGCAGAACGGCTCATTTTCTGTTTCTCCTATAAGATTTATTTTTAAGTCTTTTTGATATCTATATATAACTCCATATGTTCTTGCTGCCATTTACCTTTTGGTTGGCTTTCTATATTCAGTGTCTGTCTAATGTTTTCGCTCATACCACTGCATTTATATTATGCTTAGTGGTCTGTCAAATATTTGTTCGCCTAAAAGTTATCCAGTTATTTATCGAACATTCTCTCATTGTATAGGTAAAAAGCAAGGGAGAAATGAGTTTGTCATACGCCTTCAACCTTTAGAAGCCATGTACATGAAGCTGACGGTATGCTCATGATTCTAATATAATTGTGAGGATTTTTGGTCCCACAACGTTTGAGCTGGTACCTGCTTATGTTTGGGGCATCGGGTAAAGTAGATATTGTTCTCAATGTCTCTCATGCAGGTCAAGCAGCCTGGACTGGAGATGTTGACTGTCCAAAGTGAATTAGATCTGTCGTATAGGCAACGTTATCAAGGGGTTACAATCCCAGAGGCTTATGAACGTCTAATCCTTGACACGTATGATCCTTGCCCTTCCACACTCTTGTTGTCTGATAATTCTGCTTTTGCTTTTATTTGAGGCAGTCAGTGCAGCTGTTTTCAATTGCATGTATAACTCTAGTGCAATAGTAATATAGGGATTCGAGAGATTGGGGATTAACATTCATTGAGTGAGAAATTTGTTTTTACAGAATAAGAGGTGATCAGCAACATTTTGTTCGAAGAGATGAGTTGAAGGTATGTGAACATTGTACAGATTGTGTTTGGATAGAAGAATTTGGATTTGGATTCAAATCAACCATGATATTTGAATTCATGATTTAAAAAACTTAAAATCTTGTATGATTTTGGTGTAAATCCAAATCCAAATTTTAATTAATGGTCCAAACAGGGGATTTGGATTGTAAAGACCCAGATCTAGCTCTCCAAAGTCCAAACGCATCATAAGTGAAATATCTTAACACAATAGTGTCAATTTCCAATTTGACGGTTGTGTCAACCATCAGGCGGCGTGGGAGATATTCACCCCTCTTCTGCACAGAATTGATGATGGAGAAAAGAAGCCGCTTCCATACACACCAGGTAGCCGAGGTCCTGCAGCAGCAGATGAGCTGCTAGCAAAAGCCGGTTATGTTCAAACACATGGCTACATATGGATCCCTCCCACCTTGTAGACTCGAGCATACTTGGTTTTATGGTGTGTCTATCTTGTTGCCTGCCTTTAAATATACTTTGTTATGAAAAACTGAATATTGCATAAAGCTTGATAAGCTCTATGATCAGAATAAGAATATGGTATGGTGTGTACTAGAGAGATACTTGAGCATTAAATAAGCAACAGATATAATTCACCACCTTTTTGTAATAAATTGCTGATGTTCAGGAACTGCCTGCCTTTTTGTTTGGTCTTGGTCTTGGTCTTGGTCTTGGTCTTGATGTTCTCACTTTCAGACTGCGTTGGTTCCAGGCTAATAACATCGTCTGACACAGACATCAGCCTAATTGGGAACTTTTTTGGACTAGAAATGGTTGCTTTTACTTCATGTCCTAAAAAAATAAAAAAAAAAGGATGACCAAATTTGTTGAATAAGAATAACTCAGAAAGTGAAAATAGTCGTCCTTCCTTATCTGTGTTGGATTCTCTACCGACCTTTCATCTTTCTTGGTTCCTTAATTTGGTGATCCTCTTTCTTTTTCTACTCAATCAAATCATTTAAATTCGATTATCTTTTCTTTTATTCGTTTTTTCTTCAGTCTACCCATCGAGTGGTGCCCAAAACCATATGACAGCAAACACCTCCCGTTATGATAAGAAGCCCCGCAATGATCCAAATCCATCAGATAGCATAGCACGTGCAATCAATTATCCAAAAGTGGTATAAATCCTCAATCATCTTATCGTATGGTATTGTTAATCCATCGCGATATATTTCTTGTTGTGGGAAAAATCAGGCCTACCAAAATAATTATTAAAAAAATATTTTAGAAATTGATTTCACTTAATATTATTACGAATGCGAAAATTCTTAATTATACAATAAATATAATTATACAATAATTTAATATAATTCTTAAAATTATAATTTACCATATGAAAAATTAACAATTAATTTTTCATGCATGCATCATTCATGTTTATCTTTAAGCTGTGTATATTTCTTTTAGTGCTTGATGCAACTCTAAGCAATTTATCTCTCATCCAAAACATGAAAAATTAGTTCAAACCGCATAAATAAAATTCAAATAATTGAGTAGTAATTTTTTTTTCCGCTCAACTAGGCAACGTGCTACCTAGTACATATATATATTTATTGGATCTATTGTTGATCTTTATTCTGATCATGGGAGAAATGACTTCTAGTAAAAAAAAAATGAAAAATTACGATTTCATCCTAATAAAAACATCTTGGTTTCTTTTCCAAACTTGGCTATGTTTTAAAAATAATAAAAAAAAATTGTTTGAATCTCTAATTATCCTACAATTATCCTCATTTTTTTTTTTAAATGGAACAGAGATTTCCTCCAATCCTCCAATCATATGAAGGAGATTCTCTCAAAGGAGACTATTAAATTGATATCCGTCTAAATGTTAGATAACAAAAGATAAATATTTTTAAAAATAAATAAATAAATTGTTTGAATCTCTAATTATCCTACAATTATCCTCATTTTTTTTTTTAAATGGAACAAAGATTTCCTCCAATCCTCCAATCATATGAAGGAGATTCTCTATTAAATTGATATCCGTCTAAATGTTAGATAACAAAAGAGAAATATTTTTAGATGTTAAAGAAATGCAATTTATTTATTATCTTAATTATTACTAGTCATATTAAAGTTTTAAAAGATGTACGAAAAACATGCATTTTTTTTGTTTGTTTATCAATTATCAAAAAAGATATATTATTATTGTTATTTTTTTTAGCTTGAGGAATTTATTAATTTATTCGCGTGTTGAGTAAAACAAAAAATAATAAAGGAAAATGATAAATTTATAGATTTTTATAATTATATTTTAAATGAAAGATAATTATATAAAATTAAAAATAATCTTAATAAAGTTGTACAATTGGTTGTAATTTTTTTTTTTTGAGGCACAAACTAAATTATTAAAGAGTTGGAAGTGTATCCAACAACAAATTTTTTTATTTTTGATAAGTATCCAACAACAAATTACCCCTAAAGAAAAGGGAAAACTCAAAAATAAAGAGATCACTAGTAGTCAAAGGAAACATATCTAATCCCTCGAACGCGAACTACCTAAATTCTATTGGTCCAAGGATCGGGCTTTCTGATTCTCCACCCGCCTCTCTCTCTCTCTCTCTCTCTCTCTCTCTCTCTGTGGCTCAGTCTCTGGGCTCTTATATTAGCCTCCCATCCTTTTCCTTTTTCGAATCCACTTCGATATTTTGTTTCTCCTTCCCGTTCCCCTTCTTTGCTTCTCTCTGTTTCTGGGTTTCTCTATATACCTGACATTGTTCCTAAAGCGAAAAGAAAAAGGCATCGTTCCCTCTTCTTCGCGGTTTTATCTTGGTTTTCATTCTATACCACTTTTTTTTTTTTTTTTTTCTCGTCTTTTTAATTGTTTTCCTTCTTTTCGTTGGTATCAATACGATCTAGTTCGCCCTCCTAGAAAGCTTCTCTTTTGAGCATCAGCTCCGCTCCTAAGATCATTCTTCAACCTGATTCATTAATTGGGTTTATTGTCTAACTCCGATTCCGGTGCTTTTTTATTTTTTAGTTCTGTGCCCCCGGAATCGAGAGTTTTCTTCCTCTTTTTTCTTTTATTTTATAATTTAGGGTCTTTGTTTGGAAAGAAAAGCTTTGCGGGCATATATAATTGAGTTGTTTGACCGAGTCGAGGTGTCTTGCGATAGGGTTCCTACGAATCAAGAATGCCTCTTAGTCTCTCTGATGCCCACGCGGTTAGGAATTGTGAAGGTTCACGTGATTCTTGGAGTTTCCGGGGCTTGAATCCTGAGTCTGAGGGTTCTGATTGCAACAAAATGGGCAAGGCTGAGTTTGGAGGCTACGGTGAGCTGCTGCTCGTAGATGATGTCGTCGATAAGTTGCCTATCGATCCATTTGGAATGGATAAAAGGTCTGCGATTACGATCACGGGTTGGTTTCAAGACTTGGTAGAGGAATCTGATTCAGGTTGTAATGGTTTTCGGTTTGATGATGCTCAAAAAGAGATTGCTGATCATCATGGACTCTTTGCAGGGCTGAATTGGCTGTGGAATGGTTCAATGAAGTTTGAACCAGAATTGGGTAACGTGAAAAAGGGTGGAATTTCAATTCCCTGTGATGGGTTTGATGGATATGGGGTTGACACTAGATTGCTTGAAGGTGTTTTTGCACTGGATGGAAATGTGGAGTTTATGAATTTCGGCCGTTACGGAAATTGGTTTGTGAGCAAAGGAGCTCCAGAGTCGAGGGATTGTGGAAAAACTTGTTTTAATGGTGTTGAAGAAGGTACACCCCATGATGCAATGTTTTTTGCTTTGGGATATCTGGGAGTGCAGGACCTTCTAACTGTAGAAAGGGTTTGCAAATCTTTGCGCGATTCGGTTAGAAGTGATGCTCTTCTGTGGAGGAGTATTCACATCGATTGGCGGTTGAGCGAGAAGATCACGGATGATGCTCTTCTGAAATTGGCTAACAGGGCACAAGGCACCCTTCAGTGCTTGAACCTAGTGGACTGCATAAGAATCACAGATAGCGGTTTGAAGCGTGTGATTGAAACGAATCCAAGACTGAAAAAGGTTGGTGTTTATGATACAAGTATCTTGGAACATAAATGATTTTTGCTCATCATATACTACTGCTTAATAGCTTATAGTCTTCAGCTCTCATCGTTGAGACCAATTCATTTATAACAGATGCTCTCCTGTTATTTTTTCTTCCTCCGATAATGCCTAATGACTTTATCAGGTTGTCTGCGTATATAATCCTTGAGACATTTTTTAGTTGCTATAGATAGTATACATAACAAATAACAATTATGCACAATTCTTCTTCCATTTTTTCTTCTTCCATTTTAGAAATATGCACAATTCTTCTTTGTGGTATCCTCTCTCCTATCCATCACTGAATTTGATATTTATGCCTTTTTGTGCATCAATCAAATCATAGGGAATTCAGGCATCCTATACAACTTGAGCAAGTCTGTTATATTTCAGATAGCTTTTGGAAGAATTGTTGCGTTTTCTTAGCAGATATATTTTTTAAAGCATGTGTTGTACATAGGCCTGTTAGGATTCATTGGTCATCTCATTTAAGTTGGTGTCAATCTAGAAAAAATAAATTTATAAGTAAGATGAGCTTTATTAATGATCAAGAAAACGGCACAAGGCATCATCAAGATACACAGAGATTATACATCATTTACACCTAATGAGAAGGTAAAACTATAGGTGGGCTTCCATCCAATGGTAAAGTGAAAATTATGAATACGCAGAAACAAAAGTTCCAACTGTTGCAACTATTTCCTTGTCCTTTTTGCTCATCATGTTTATCTTGAACTTCTTTTAATTAATCATTAGCTAAATTCCTTTATGGTTTTTTTTCTTCTGAGATTAAACGTTAGAATTCATTATTGACTCACTTCTTGCATGCAGCTAAGCGTTCCAGGATGTGTAAGACTTAGTGTTGACAGCTTATTGGATATGTTAAGGGCCTTCAAGTCTGTTGGCTCCCCAGGAATAAAGCACTTGAGAATTGCTGGCATCCGCAGTATAACAGAAAAGCAGTTTGAAGAATTGCAATTTCTTCTGAATGCAGATAACCATGTGGAGCAGAGTTCCCACAGGCTACGGATTTATAGTGGGGTTCCATCTTATATATCTTGTGATGATGATTGTGCCATCGACATTGAGGCCTGCCCCTGGTGCAATGAGTTTAGACTAGTTTATGATTGCCCATCAGAGAGTTGTCTGGGGAAACATCAGGCTGATCATTTGTGCAGGGCTTGCATACTCTGCACACCGCGCTGTTTCAATTGTGGGTGCTGCGTTAAGGACCGTGATTATAAGGAAACATTCTGTCTAGACTCCCTTTGTTTGGATTGTTGGGAGCAGCGACCTAATTGCCCAGATATGATGGGTGAAAAAGGTGCTTCTCAGTGCACCATCTTTCGACGAGAGACCAGTTACCAGTTTTGCTTCTATGGCTGATGGGAAAGACATTCTAAATTGCCACTGGCTGTAGGTTTTGGAGTAAAATCTTCATTGTTGCGCTCTCCAAATGAGTAATGCGATAGCCACATGCGTAGATGCTAAAAGTGGGGTCTCTTGTCTCTGTGAAGAACATGCGGCCGCTTGTGAGGACGGGAAATGTACCACCAGCACGGCTTGAACTGCGTAGTTGGTGCCTCTTTGACATTTTCTCGATTCAGGAGGTTTGAGGAGGACTAGAAGAAAATTAAAAATATAGAAAAAAAGTCCTTAAAAAAATATAGAAAAAAATAGAATGAAAGAAGGGAACTGGATGAAAACAAAAGAGGACAGGAAAAAAAAAAACAGTAAGGTAATTCTGGTCAAATAAAAGCAGGCTTTTGATTTATAATTGTGTCTTGAAATAGGGTGATTTCATACATCTTTGGCTCATGTATTTGGACACTGAAGAAGTTGATTTCTATGTGCGACTCTGAAAGCGCGGTAGCATCTGTTTCTGGTAATGTTTGCCGAAGTGACAGTTCTTGTCACAAAAGTTGGGGTTTCTCTGATGGATGCAGATGAGGAGAAGTCATATTAATATGCAGAAAGTACTGGAAGAATTAGAGCACTTGTGTTCTGTGTCAACTTTGTGATAGCTTGCTTTATTATGCAGGTAGGCAGTTGTTGCACAAAGCTCATATGATTTGTTTGTCTCAGAGCTCAGTATCAATGTAACCCAAATAAATGTGGATGATTGAATGTCCAATTTTTGTTATGTTGCTATTGTTCCCATGGATTTGCTTCTCATTCTTATTTGATATAGAATGTTTAGATGATGGATTACAGAGTTAGCTATTGGGATTCAAGAATAAAAAATTCCATTTATAAGCTTATTTAATTGACAAACAACACGTATGATTGGTGTGAAGTTTGTCACATCATTTTAGTATTAAAAAAAACATGTTAGAATTTCGTATGACAGAGGTAGGTAGTCTCACAATAAACACTGTAGTTATGCATCAGCTTATAATTTCCCTATTTTTCTTTGTCCATATTTTGTGAAGATGTAGGTTTGGTGCTCTGATGCAAGTGGCATTAGTTCGTTAGATGTTTTTGTGAGGGTGAAGAATTTGCTTAGGACGCGCTAATGTGACTGCGTTTGGGACATTCTTGGTCCTTTTGTTTTCAGGAAGCTTTGATGTCAAGGGCTACTCCCTACATCCAGGATTCCATGACTCATTTTAGTTACAACCCATCTTCCTTGCTTCAGGGATCAAAAGAATGGCGTTTTCTTGGAGAATTTGTTGCTATCATTTGAACAAAAAAAAAAAAACAAATCAACAAATTCATTCTGTTTAAATTAGTGTTGCAAAAACAATTATGATCTTCAAAGAATTGGCTGATCCAACTCCTTGGCTAAAGACTTGGGCCAGTGTTGTGATTCCAACGGGCCGAACACAAATCCTGTCCTTCGCATATTCGTCATAGAAATATATTATTTGGCAAATTTTTTCAATAATATTTTTAAAAATAATATAAAAATACTAAAGTTTCATCATTCTGAATTGACTGGGCGTTCTTTAAACGTGTTAAAAATTGAAAAACAAGCAAATTTAACCATTTTTATATTTCAAAATACCAATTAAGTTAGCGAATAATCTTATTTGTTAATATTTGAAAACAATATCGAAACGGTACCGTATTAAACATGTTCGGTTTGGTTGAACTGAGGGTGCGTTTAGATGTTAAAGTGAGTTGAGTTGAGTTGAGTTTAGATGATAAAATATTGTTAGAATATTATTTTTTAATATTATTATTATTTTAAAATTTGAAAAAGTTGAATTATTTATTATATTTTATATTAGATTGAAAAAATTGTAATGATGAGTGAGATGAGATGAGTTTGGTTTAGGAACCAAAGTAACCCTGAGCCTCGGGCGTAATCAAGTTTTCGGGTCAACAAATAACAATTAATTACTGCGTAAACGGTAAAGCTCCAACGGCGGATAATTGTTCCGAACCACAACCTTCGGTCCAGCCGATTTGAAGTGAAGTCTTTTCTTTTCCTTCGCATTGGGTCTCTCAGTTGAAGCAGAGAACAAAGCCGGGGTTGGCGAACATGGAGAATGGTGAAGTCCCCGAAAACGCCAACGAGCGTAAGCTCTTTGTCTCTATCGTTTTTCTCCTTAACTCTTCAAAGGTTATTGGATTTTGTTTACTGGGACCCTCTAAAATTCTGTATGTTTGTTCCCCTTTTTCCTCATTCGTTGTCATTTTCAGATTGCCCTGGACCCCAATCAGAGACTCCCGGAAAATCCGACGCTCGTCAAGGCTGCCCTAATCAAGAAGTTTGTGCTACTAACCCTAAAGGCCCTGACCCAGGTTCTCTTTCTCGCTTATTTCTTAAGTTCTTTCCCCTTATTGACTATCGATTTGGACATTTAATTAACTGGTATTGGTTTTCGGTTTTAAGTTTACCAACTACTGGTGGATTAACTCTGGTTTCCCTTGGTCATATCTCCCGAGGTCCTGAGATTTTCCAAAATTTGCCCGAGTTTCCACAATAAATATAGAGCCCATTTCTGTATGATGTTCAAGTACGCTCTTAGTGTTAGGGAAAGTACTGCTACCGACAAGCTCAAGGCGTTGGATTTTGGGTCAGTTCCACGTGTCTTGTACTGATACTAAGCATGTGTTGTTGCAATGAGAGAGCTTGCTGATATCTTGGAAAAACTCATGTTTAATGCACGAAACGGGAGAGGAAGTTTTTCTATAAATTTTTCATATGGCCTTGTGGTCATCGTTTATTTTATTTTTTTTGATAAGTAAGAGATAAATATTATTGATATGACCTTGTGGTCATCGTTTATTACGAACAATGGAACAAGTATACCACATCTTGGTCGTCATTCTCTTTGGCATTGAGGTTATGGATATATTTCTGAAGTCCATGTTACCCAAAATGTCCGAGTCTATAGCTCATCCCAGGCTTGTCCCTTGAAAAATGGGACACATCTTGATGAGGTAACTTGCAACCTAAAACATTGAAGCAGAAGAGTGGTATTTGCAAAGTTAAATATACAAGGAAAAAATTTAATTATAGAGGTATCAATCGATCTTATTTTGGCTTCCTGCTGGTTTGATCTGAGTAAGTAATCCTAATTTGAGCTTGATATAAGTTTTGAGAAAAGACCTTTCCCTAAAAGCTCGTTAAGTTATGCATGGGGGCTTCTGACATACTCAGAGTAATTCAATTTGTGGAGTTCAGGTATTTAAAGTCATGCATGGGGTGCAAGGTCACTCTTTCAATATATATTTACGTTATCATTCATATAAGAAGTCATATTGACTTTGTAACGGCCCATATCATGTTCATGACTAAACTGCCAGAAGAAATGTCTATATTTTGATGGAGCGTCTTCTTTGGTACAAATTTTGCTTAAGCTGGATTGGTGTCCATCTATGCACAACATTTTTTTTTTATTGTTGTTCACGACTGATCCCATGTTCTGCGTTAATATTATATGCACACAGCGGCTGGCTTTTTGTCTTAACGCTTCCTATATTTGTTTCTGCAGATTTGGTTGTAATTGCTAAAGAATGGCTACTGTTAAGCCTAAGATGCTAGTTTTATCAGGGAAAGGTGGTGTTGGCAAGAGCATGTTTTCTGCCCAACTATCATTCGCTCTAGCAGCTATGGACTTCCAAGTGGGTCTCCTTGACATTGATTTTTGTGGCCCGAGTATTCCAAAGATGCTTGGCCTAGAAGGTCAAGATGTCCACCAGAGCAACCTTGGCTGGTCTCCTGTTTATGTTGAGTCCAACCTTGGGGTCATGTTGATTGGATTCATGCTTCCTAACCCTGATGAAGCTGTTATATGGAGGGGTCCACGCAAGAATGGGCTCATTAAGCAATTCCTGAAGGATGTGTACTGGGGCGAACTTGATTTTTTGGTTGTTGATGCTTCTCCTGGGACCTCAGACGAGCACATCTCAATTGTCCAACTGCTTGAGGCTACGGGAATAGATGGTGCGATTATAGTCACCACACCACAACAAGTTTCCTTGATTGATGTGCGGAAAGAAGTGAGCTTCTGCAAGAAAGTTGGAGTTCAGGTTCTCGGGGTTGTTGAGAACATGAGCGGTTTGTGCCAGCCAATGATGGATTTCAAGTTTATGAGGATGTCAGAGACAGGTGAACATAGAGATGTTACTGAGTGGGTTAGGGAATACGTGAGAGAAAAAGCACCCGAACTTCAAAATTTGATTGCTTGCAGCGAAGTTTTTTATAGCAGCGGTGGTGGCGCGGAAAAAATGTCTAGGGAAATGGGTGTGCCTTTTCTTGGGAAAGTACCATTGGATCCACAGCTATGCAAGGCAGCTGAAGAAGGTAGATCCTGCTTCACTGTTCAGAAATGCAGGGTGAGCGCTCCTGCACTGAAGATGATCATAGAAAAATTGATTGAAAATCATGGGTTCTCAAGAATGTTGGTAGATGATTGTGCATAGGCGGTTAGCTTCATCTTGTGGTCCACGAGGATTAAAAATTTTGTTTGTGCGTTCTTCTGTTTCATTTGTTCATGGCGTTTATATAGGTTTGGGTTAGTTTGTATCAACAGAGTTGTTTAGAACATGACTGACTACTTTGTGAATATAATGATAACCAGTTGCAATTGGGGTTGCTTGACCATAGTCTTGATGGTTTTATACAGGTGATAATGTTCTGGAGTAATAATCTTTGACTTACCCACCGGAAGCACAGGTACTGCTCATTGCCTTTGTTCTTGCAAAATGATAGCAGCGGCATTCATCTTGAAGAAAAATAATAAATAAAAAAGGAATTCCTTCTTATGATCCTCTCTCTCTCTCTCTCTCTCTCTCTCTCTCTCCCTCCTTTATTAGAGTCTAGAGGAGCTTGCCATACCCATCAATGGCAATGATCATAGCACAATGACAAACATGAGTCCCAATCTCTGCAAAAGAGGACGCATGTGATATTCATTATGTCACCCGTGGAGAATCTTATCTGAAATCTAGTTAATTTCTTATCAAGCCGGGGAGCTTAGTTTTATTTCCCAGAATTCTCAATATATGTCAAAGATATATCAATCTTGCAAGTAAAAAAACAAAAGGGGAGGTGTCGTCGTCCGTGACAAGATCTAGTCGCTGCCTCTCATTGTCCTCCTACGCTATCTCCTGTAAATCCCCATCCATCCATTTTCCAATCATCACTCGCCGCTTGTCCTTTCCCTTTTAACTTTTCACTCCTAAATAACTCGACCATACTTCCATAAAAAAATAAAAAATAAAAAAAAACCCGACCATTCTATTAAAAAAAATCATTTTATGCCAAAACAAAACAAATACATAAAAAAATCTCCTTTTCTTTTAGAAGCGATGCACTAAAGTCCTACATTCCTGCATATCATAATTTTATTTTTTTACTTTTTATATTTCATATTTCACATATATATGTGGGCTTATCTATTGAATTTTCTATTTTTGTTGTCTTCGTTGTTACCGATTCTACGCCGTAGATCTCGTGAAAGGCACGAGAAAATGAGAGTAACGTGACTCTCCACCCTTTTTTCCTTGGAATCAACGGTGATGCAGCCACCTATCATTATCATTGTGATGGTCCCTACTTCCTCCCTCGGAAAGTCCGCCCACCATTTCTCTTTCCAATGCCCTTAATCTTATGGACTCCGTATGGAGTATCTGTATATATAACACTCTATCGTCATTCATTCACCAGCCTCTCTCACCTTATCTTTAATCGCTGTCTAACGCATTGCCTCTAAGCCGTTCCTCTTACTATCCTTGTTTTTTTCCTCTCTCGCAGTCATGGGAAAGATCAAGATTGGGATCAATGGTAATTATATCATGTTCGACTCTATTTTTGTTTGTCTTTGTTCGTTCTTGTTTAAAGGATGCTTATGTTGATGTTTAATCAATTGGTGTTAACGAAGATGCGGGTTTTTGTGTTTTTAAATGGTGAAGGATTCGGAAGGATTGGGCGCTTGGTGGCAAGGGTCGCTCTTCAGAGAGATGACGTTGAACTCGTCGCTGTTAACGATCCTTTCATCACCACTGATTACATGGTCTCTCACTCTCTCGCTCTCTCTCAATCAATGAAGCTTATTTTTCGAAAATATAACACACAGACACGCGTGTTTGTGTATGTCTCTGTTTTAGATGTGGATTCATAGGTAATGTTGTGAAGTTATTAGTCGAAGATTCTTTACACACACGTGTGCGCATTTCTTTTTGTATGCATCTATCTCTGTATATTGCTCTGATCACCTAACTGTTTCTAGCGCACGCACTATCTTTAACTTTGGATATAAGAAACACCTTGATGAGAAGCTTTTTTTAGTTGTGTGATCAGAATTGATGATGATCCATTTGCCGTGCGTTCCCTTGGGAAGTATTTGTTTATGCTTCGCATTTTGATTTGTCGGGATCTCCCAAAATTGGCTGACTGTTTCCACTGGCAGTCGCAGAGAACTCATTCTTTGAAATTGATGTGTATTAATATCCAGTTATGCTTGGTCTAATTTTGTTATTTTACTACACAACAGACCTACATGTTTAAGTACGACACTGTTCACGGCCAATGGAAGCACCATGAACTCAAGGTTAAGGACTCGAAGACCCTTCTCTTTGGGGAGAAGCCGGTCACTGTTTTTGGTATCAGGTATTGTCTGGTTCATTGTTCATTTGCTTGAGGAAAATGGGATTTTCTTATTGAATACTTGCATACTTTATATACTTGTTTTGATAATTAGGAACCCTGAGGAGATCCCGTGGGCTGAGGCTGGAGCTGAATTTGTTGTTGAGTCCACTGGAGTTTTCACCGACAAGGACAAAGCTGCTGCTCATTTGAAGGTTTGTGATTAAGTAGTGCTCACATGGTGATAATTGACTATAAAAAATTATGGGTTAAAACACGTTTTACCCTAAACTACCAGGAGTTTTACACTTTTCTCCTTAAATGATCAAACTAATACATTTCACCCTTCAAGTACCACCAACCGTCAAATAGCATCGATCATTAGGATTTAACGTGATCAGATTTAACTGAGGGTGCTTTTGCAAGTTCATGGTAGTTTGATTGCAAAATTGTGTATAAACTGTTTTATGTTTGAGGGATTGGTTTCATGTCACAACAGTTATTCTGCTTTTTTAAGTCCATGCATCATCGTTTTGAACTATACACTGCTCTTTTGATCTGTGGTTATATTTTTGTTTTATTGTCTACTCGTTATTTTTTTGGTTGAAGTTCTTCTCTCTTGTTCTCTTATTGATGTGGAAAATCAAGTTTTGGTTCTCTGTGTTGAAGAAAAATGGAACTTAGGATGCTAATCAGTGCTTGATTTCTGTTTTGGAACTGAAATTAATGGGCACTAAACAATTTTGTGTATAAATACTTTTTACTTTCATTCATCTTTTGCTCGAAATTGTGCCCGTGTTTTGTCTACTAACTCACTTGTGTTTAATTCTACATTTGTTTAGGGTGGTGCAAAGAAGGTAATCATTTCTGCCCCTAGTAAGGATGCTCCCATGTTTGTTGTGGGTGTCAATGAGAAGGAGTACAAGCCAGAGCTTGACATTGTCTCCAATGCTAGCTGTACCACCAACTGTCTTGCTCCATTGGCAAAGGTAGTTTTTGTACTTGGTAGTTGCCGTACCATTATGAAAAAGGAAATGGAATTTAACCATCGACAAAGGAGATAAATAAAACGTGAAGATATTCTGATTCCGAAATATATCTCTTGACAGGTAATCAACGATAGATTTGGTATTGTTGAGGGCCTTATGACCACTGTCCACTCCATTACTGGTGAGGGTACATTTGAACATTTTCTTTCCAGTTTGAATGGATTTGAACTTTTGATCGACGTGCATATATATGTCATGCAGCTACACAAAAGACTGTTGATGGACCATCAATGAAGGACTGGAGAGGTGGTAGAGCTGCTTCCTTCAACATCATTCCTAGCAGTACTGGAGCTGCGAAGGTCTTGCATTTTTGGTTTTTTGATTTTAGTGTTTCAGGCTTTCATGCCCGGGTTTTCCTTTGAAGACTGGCTAATATGCCTGTTGATTATTTAACTCCACAGGCTGTCGGTAAAGTGCTGCCTGCATTGAATGGGAAACTGACTGGAATGGCTTTCCGTGTTCCCACTGTTGACGTTTCAGTTGTTGACCTTACTGTGAGACTTGAGAAGAAGGCCAGTTATGAGGAGATCAAAGCTGCTATCAGGTAAGGATAAGGAATGTTTCCTTCAAAAAAAAAAAAAAGGAATGCTTCTAAATTGTTTAGGTTAATTAAGGAGTTTTACATGAAGTGTTATGCCTCTACTACCACATAGGGACAGTAGAATTGTGTCTGATATTTTCTGATTACATTTTTTGCTTTTTGTTGTCTAGGGAGGAATCTGAGGGCAAACTGAAGGGAATCCTTGGTTACACTGAGGATGATGTGGTGTCCTCTGACTTTGTGGGTAACAGCAGGTAATGTCGTGTTGTGCTGATTCTTGTCTCCTTAGATGATTTTTAACTTTGGAGCATTTCAAATGAACACTTTTTAAGCTGGTGTCTGCAAATTTGTAGTGTTGTATCTTCTGGCTACATCAATGTTTATTGTTTTCGTTGCCATTATTTATTTTTTTCTATAAATGGATTTGGTTTCTTTGAATTAAATGGTTTTTTAGCTGGTACCTTATGTGAACATGTAATTGAAGCTTGTTTTGTGGTTTGTCTCCTTGTTGCAGTTCTAGCATTTTCGACGCCAAGGCTGGAATTGCACTGAATGACAACTTTGTGAAGCTAGTCGCTTGGTATGACAATGAATGGGGTTACAGGTAATACATGTTTCTATACCTTCACTCATTCTCACAACTGATGGGGAGTTATTGCCATAGTGTCTCATTTCTAAATTTTGGATGTTTAAAGTTTAGGCTTTTAGTGTCTCTATTTACTTCTTTTAAACAGGTTGTTTTTGTTGCAGCACTCGTGTCGTTGACCTGATCCGACACATTGCCTCTGTTCAATGAGGGCTGTTGGGCTTCCAGACTGAGATCACCTGATGTTGAGCTTCCATTTCCTCCGGCTAGTTTGCAGTTTAGTTTGTTTAAGGAGTGAGGTGTTTTGGAATAATGGATTTTTGAGGAGGGTATTGTTAAACTGGTTATATCTCTTCTGGTCTTTTATCTTCAAATCGGGTGGTTATTGTATTACCCTCTTTCTTTTTTCTCCATTTGATGCATTTTGATCAAATCATCTTAAACATTACTTGGAGATATGTTAAGCAATTTTCTTGTTCCTCAGACATTGTTTTCTTTCATCCTCCGTCTTCATTTGCTTGAGGTGTTTTTAATTATTACTGTATTTTATCCGATTAACCTATCAAAAAAAAAAAATTTATCCGATTACCTCATGCTGAGCTTCGATAATCCCAGTTCTGTGAATTTTGGCAGCTCGGGCCTCGGGGGATGATTATATAGGCGAGTTTAAAAATCTGGAAAACCTTATTTAGAAGAGGTAAACTATATCAGGCCATTAATCAAAAGAAAGCATAGCTGATTCTCAAAGCAGCTTCAGTAAAGACGAATGCATTCAGCAAAGGTTAACAAAACTTAAAATCCTGAGTTTAAATCTCATCTTTGAAGTTATAACATATGGGGAAACAAGGGGATTATCGCAGGATAGAAAAACCCGTGTGTTTTCAACTTGAGACCAACAACATCATAAATTCATAATTTCTGATTCCAAAAGAAAGTTCAGATATTATGTTCTTCGATACAAAAATGGAAATTCCATAGACTATAAACCAACAATCATGCAAAATCCATGACCTTTTCATGTTGTTATGACATCCTGAGACCCTGCAAACAAACAAAGAACACATATAAAAATATTATCATGTGATATGCGATCTAGATGTTTCATAATATTCATTCAACCACCAGTGACACTTTTGATGCCTCTGGCGTGCTACCTCTTAAAGAAGAATACAATTCACAATATTTTTCATTAAAATGACAGGTAATGAAGACATTCACATGCTAATTGAACCGGTGAATTCATCATCTGCGGAAGCAAGAAGCACGCTAGTTGATTTATATCTCTCTTCTAGCTCTAAAGACTCCAATAATTGTAGTATACAAAGGAGAGCAAACACAGACTACATGTTGTTACTCCGTACTTGAAGAGAATACAATACCTCAGTTAGATATGCAACAAGAATGCAAAACCTCAATACTTGAAGAGAATAGATTCAGCTCATTTAATCAAGCTATAATAATAATAATTACTTAGTTATGAATTACAAAAAGCAGTCAGTAGTCCCGGTTATCAATTATCAAAAAATGTCCAACCTTTCTTTATATCAATCACCATCTAACTCCTGTTTGTTTGTTTGTTTGTTTTAAGAGACTGTCCTCAATTCCATTCTAAGTAACAGTTTTAACACTAAAAACTCATAAATGATATGAAATCAGGTGAACCACGCCAGAAGTTTGCACTTTGCAGCTTACTACCAGTTACATACCCGATAACGTAATAATGATCACTGCCTTCAATTATAAAGAGGATCACTTGACCTCCAAACCAATCTATTTTTTTTTTTGTAAGTAATCGATATATTATTAATAGAGATAAGCAAAGCCCAACTACACAAGATAGGACCTCTCTAGGTCGAAGTAAGGGAAGCTAAAGTCATGAAAATTCAGGCCATTAAAATCTAAAGCTATGGCCCATAGAAATAAAGTATGGAAAAATAAAGATCTAAGTTCCTCTGGTGACTGCTCCTTGTTTTCAAAAGTCTGATCATTGTGCTCTTGCCGTATACACCACATAATGCAGATTGGGATCATCTTCCACATCTCCTTGATTTGTGGGACACCTCTCGGAAGTGTCCAGCTAGCCAATAGATCAACCACGGTTGCAGGCATGACAAAGGATAACTCTACTCGGCTAAACACTTTAACCCACAAGGCTTGAGTTGTCTCGCAATGTAAGGTGTTCCACTGTCTTGCCGGATCTCTTGCACATGCAACACCAGTCTAGTTAACTATCCTGCGCTTCCTTAGGTTGTCGATAGTCAGGATCTTCCCCAAATTTACTGTCCATGTAAAGAAGACTGCTTTCGGAGGCACCTTATTCCTCCAAATTCACCTCCATGGGAAGTGAGTGTTTGATGCTTGGGTAAGGGACTTATAGAAGGATCGAACCGGAAAAATGCCCCTACCCGCAGGAGTCCACCACAGCCTATCAGCTTGCTGCCTATTCGGCCTCACAGAATATAATAGGTGGAAAAAAGCCTCCAAACCAATCTAAATTGTACACAAGTTTAAAATCCTCTTGATATCTCGAGCCCAAAGTAGCTGCAAACTGTTATTTTAACGAATTAGAGCAAGTCCTACTCCTACGCTAATGAAATGGAAACCCAGACTCCATGTACGGATTCCCTGTAGAAAGCTAGGTGCCATAACTTCCGTTAGGCTTGGAACTACAGCATCGATTAACAAAAATTCTATGTTCACTAGGCTCTATAATTGCTAAACAAAACAAGATCGCAGCAACAATACACTAAATCCTGGACCCACAAACACATTTTAAGAGATGGAATGCAGTAAAAAAGGCTAACTAAATGATACGAAGCAGAGCACAATTGAAGAGATTAATATGTACTACCAAATCCCAGTAAGTGATACAAAGGTACTTAATCATAAAACATCCTAATAATCCTTGCCTTATCTGAATGTTCCATCCCAACTGATTACAGTGGCAGAATCATTATCAATTAAAAACAGACAACTCAGTAACAAACAGTATCATACCGGACTCAACGCGAAGCATTGAGAGCCATGAGTATCTGCTGACCCCCGGGAAGGTATGAAACATTCGGCGACTTGGCCAGCGTGCTGGCGTTCTCCCTCATAGCCTCAATTTTCCTGAGCTCGATGAGACCCATCCCAGCCTGCGCAGTCGCATCTGATATCATCTTGGCCGATTCGCTCTCTCCCTCGGCCCGAATAATTGCGGCCCGCCTCTCCTGCTCCGCCTTCGCCACCACGAACTTGGACCGCTCGGCCTCCTGCTGCGCCACTTGCTTCTGCTCCACGGCGCGCGAGAACTCTGTTCCGTACGACAGGTGAGTGATTGCCACGTCGTCGAGCACGATGTTGAAGTTTCTTGCCCGCTCTGTCAGGCCGTTGCGGACCAGGGCCGAGACCTGAGGACGCTCGGTGAGGAGCTGGTCGGCGTTGAACTGCGCCACCACGGCCTTGAGGACCTCGTTGCCGATTGACGGGAGGACCTTCTCGTCGTATTCGAGCCCTAGGGTTTGGACGATCTCGGGCAGTTTCGTGACCTCGGGGCGAGAGAGGACTCGAAGGGTCAGGTTAACCATCTGGAGGTCCTTAGTACCGGAGACGGAAGAGAAGGTGTGGGGCTTGGTTCGGATATCAAAGATGAAGGGCTTCTGGAGCCATGGGACCAAGAAATGGGTCCCCTCGTCCACCGTCTCGTCCAGTATTCCGCGGAGCCGATCGAAGATGACGGCGCGCTGCCCTCCGTCAACGGTGTAAAGCGAGGAGTTCAGTAGAGTAGCGGATACGCCAAGGCCCAAGGCGGCGCGTGCGATGTTGGTGAGGAAAGACATGGCGGCTTGGCTACCCATTGATGGTGACGAGCCTGGGCAGAGTGAGGATAAATCGAGAGAGTGTAGGGTTTTAGCGGGGGTTTGCTTGCAACTGTTTCCATCGAACTCTTGTTTAATTCGAGGAGATGCATTTGGGCCCGGATCTGGCTCAAATGAACGTAATGGCTGCGTAATCGGGCCTTTTATAATAGCTTCAGGCCCAAACAACGAACTCTTGTTTACTTGGAGGTGATGCATTTGGGCCCTAATCCGGCTCAGATGAACGTAGTGGCTACGTAATCGCGCCTTTTATAATCGTCTCAGGCCCAAACCACTCAGATCTCCTTCGACAAAAGCAAGACCACCACTTTGTGTTAGTACGGTGGCTGGTGCCAAAATCGCTCCCAAGATCCTGTCTGATCCAAGAACCCTGAGTTGCTGTGGACAAACGCCCAGCACCGAGTGAATTAAGGAGGAAGAAGACTGAAACTTTCCCTTATGAAGATCTCAAACGCTTTGTCAAACTAGACAACCGAGCAAGAATCAAGGAAAACAACTCGGTTGCATCCAAGAACTGTTAAAAAAAATCTGTTAAAGAGTCGTTATTTACTTCGTGAGGCGTGAGTAATTTCCTAAAATGATCAAATGGGACTGGGATAGAGCAAAAATGAATTGTGTTTTAGATTTAGTAAGTTTAATTATGCAAAAACATTTGTTTTAGATTTATCAAGTTGAATGATGCAGAAAACATCTGATATGCTGTCTCTTGCACTGGGGCAGAAGCCTCCCATGGTATCATCTTTTGCCTAGGGTTTCTGGGTTGTACACCGCTTGAAGTGTTTGACAGAATAATAATAATAGGCAATATAGGTGGAGGTGCCATGAATTATGGGTGAAACTTGGACCTCCGACATTATATTTCAGTTCGACACCATTATGGATGCTTTAATGCGCTGATTGTGGTGCTGGACCCATCTGATTTGCAAGGCAAGAATGTAATATATGGCCAATCAATCCTTGTTGTGGGCGTTTCTTTGGAAGATTAACATGGATTTTCTACAGGGTCGATTGGATGTTGGGTCCCCCGGCATCTTAACTGATTGCAAGGTAAGGATGCAACAGCGTAAGGTGCTTTCCATGGAGTTTGCTCCACGGCAGTGTTTCTCCTCATTGGACTAAACAAGTAAGATATAAGGTTTATAAAGTTGGGACCCGAATTTTGGTACTGCCATCAAACCTCTTAGGTGGAATCCACACCCTCTTGTTTTCCCTCGTCCTCAACTTTACAATGGCGGGGGATCAGAGTTTATCCTCACTGAAATGTGCATCTGTTTTCTATTCCCTGGCATCAACGACAGGTGGTCCACACCCCTCATGAAAGTGTTCTTGATTTCGTATCAAGTGACCTTGACAAGCCTGCCTTTTTCTTTTTTTTTCATGCACCCGAACAGATGGACAGAATATCTACCACAATGCATAGTGATCATTATCATTGTAATATAAACCGGTGGTCCGGGTTAATCAGGACTTTGTTCTGGACTTCGGTGCCAATAATAATAATATATATAAAAATAAATCGGTGGTCCGATTTCTTGGTGTTCCATAGACCAGTATGATCTATCAATGGAGATTGGTCATGCTTTTCTTTGCATGCACCATGAGAAGATCAGGCTTCATGAATCCCATTGAAGTGGGAAAGAGACTCACTGAGTCACACTATGGTGGAAGAAAGTAGGGAACAAGCTTCTGCATTATCTTTGTTTAAAGCAGGTTTACCTACCACTTTATTATACCTTTGATGCAATACTGCAAAAAAGTAAAGATGCCTGCCTCTCACATGCCCTTCTTTTGTTTTAAGGGCTGCGCAGTTTTCGGCTTTTACAGACTCCACATTAACATAAAAAACTTTGTGTAGACATGTTTCTAATACAAGTATTTATGTGTTCAATGCATTGAAATATTTGTTGGCCAGTATATTTGGCGGGTCGCACAAGCCACCGAGCATCACAGCTACAGCCGGGGACTCCAAACGATCGTTGAATCCTAGACTATGGCTGATTAGAAAAAGCACTAGGGTATAGCATAAATCTGAGAATTATAATTAAATGAAGAGAAACGAAAGGCTTAGTACTTGAACAGGACAAGCACAAGCATGTGGAACTTGGAATGAAACCTTCACTTTTTACCACGCATGTCTATCATTACCCCAACCAATAAGTGAAAGTAACCCATCTCTCTCTCTCTCCAAAAATAATCTTTGCAAGTTTATCATTACTATCGTTACTTTCCTGGTGTAAGTTTCTCTCTTACAGAGACCAGATAAGATCATCATTATCTGTATTACTCTGGATGCCATTTAAGTTCAAGATCAGGGATCTCACCTTGTAATAATCTATGGTTTCTGTTTTTCAAATGTAATTGAAGTATTTTCTTTCCACAAAAAGTCCAAAAATATGTTTCAACAGATTTTTAATTCTGCCTTGTTATCTCTTCTGAAAAGAATCCGATTTTGACCTTGTAACCGTGTTTTTCTCCAAATTTTCCTTATAGGGCCTGCTTCTTTTTCTGTGGTTGCTTTGTGCTAGTAATGATGACTGTTTCCTTTGTCAAATCATCTAGTTGATAATATTAATTCCCACTACATATCTTGGCATCAACCTTGCTTAGAACTCTTTATTTTCGCAAACTGTGCTTCTGTTATCCTCCATTTCCTTTGTCAGAGTCCTAATTGGTTTTGTTGCAGGTAGATCAACTGCTTTCACTAATACTAAAAGGGTCCTCTTCTGTTATCTCTTTGTATAAGCTTTAACGGAGTTCTTTATTTCTCCACGTGGCTCTCTTGGATTTCTTGAGTTTTAACTCTCATTCATTTTCGTTGTTATTCGCTAAATTTTCCCGGTCTAGTTACTTTGCATAGAACTCAGGAAGATCTTTCTCATATTGCTCTCCGAGTAATTTCATCTTTTCTTTCTATCTAGTTATGCTCTGCTCAATTGACTCTGTTAGCAACCCCTAAACTTTCATTACGCTTAGTGAATACCGTACCGTCCTGTTGAATTGATTCGCACTGTTTCTCAAAGGGGTTTTCATTAAACTCACATATAAGTTGTTGACCTTTATTATCACATTCCACCACTCTCTATTTTCTCAATGCCTCCAACATACTTTCCTCTTCGGTGGGAGAGCACCGGTGACCAATGGTGGTATGCTTCTCCCATTGATTGGGCAGCTGCTAATGGCCACTATGACTTGGTCAGGGAGCTGCTTCGCATTGATAGCAATCACCTTATCAAACTTGCCTCTTTACGACGTATTCGGAGGCTTGAAACTGTCTGGGATGATGAACAACAGTATGATGATGTTGCCAAGTGTCGTTCTCAGGTTGCAAGAAAGCTTTTTGTCGAGTGTGAATCCAAGAGAGGGAAAAATTCACTCATCCGAGCTGGCTATGGTGGATGGTTGATGTACACTGCTGCCTCAGCAGGAGATTTGGGTTTTGTTCAAGAACTTCTTGAAAGGAATCCTCTACTTGTTTTTGGTGAAGGAGAATATGGTGTTACTGATATATTATATGCAGCAGCCAGGAGTAAGATTTCTGAGGTTTTCAGGCTTCTTTTCGATTTTGCAGTCTCCCCCAGGTTCTTGACAGGAAAAGGTGGAGAATTGATGGAGCACATTGGGGAGATCCCTTCTGATTACAAGTGGGAGATGATGAACAGAGCTGTTCATGCTGCTGCTAGAGGAGGAAATCTGAAGATTTTGAGGGACCTTCTTGCTGATTTCTCTGGTATTTTGGCTTACAGAGATATTCAGGGCTCAACTATCCTACATGCAGCGGCTGGCAAAGGGCAGGTTGAGGTGAGTCTCTTACTACCATGTGCTCATACAGAGTTTTACAGTGATTTTGTGCTGATGCGCCATTTTTTATCATTCACTAAATTATTCTCTCTTTGCTACTGCATCGAAGCTTAATCCCCTTTCCCCCTCTAAACAGTGATTAGAATGGTTTACAGAATATGAAATGCTTGAAAGAGTCACAGAAACTTTTGAACCTTTGCTAGGACCTAGAAACCCACGTGAAATGCGGCTGCATTTGGATGTTGAACTGATTTAAGTTGAGTTAAGATGATAAAATATTGTTAAAATATTATTTTTTAATATTATTATTATTTTGGGATTTGGAAAAATAGAATTGTTTATTATATTTTGTATTGGAATTTGAAAAAATTATAATAATGAATTGAGATGAGTTGAGATGGGTTGAGTAACCAAGTATGCTTACGGAAATCCAAACCAGCTTTTCCCTTTCCCAGACTTCTACTCATCCAAATATGGTAAACTAAACCCTGTAGGCTACCAGCAATTTTGCATATTGAACTGCTAATGTGGTTCAGCCCTTCTCTCGTGAATGCTAAAAATGATCGGTTCTGGCCTTTTACTGGCTTAAATGCGTGCCCCTTTTGATAAGAAAGGCTGCTCCAATCAGTTTACTTGCACAAAAGGACACTCAGATGGCAGATGCGCATTTATAGTTCGCTCGCAATATATCATTGCGGTAAAATAAACTCCTGTAAAATTACGGGGGTTTTCCCCTTATGTGGTGCACCAGTAGGAAAATGTTTTTTTCCTCTCTCTCTCTCTCTCTCTCTCTACAAATCTTGACTATTGCAACCCTTTTTTTTTTTTATCATTGTACTTGATTTATGATAATCTTGCTCTTGTTTTCATGCAGGTAGTTAAGTATCTGATATCAACCTTTGATATTTTCAACTCCACTGACAATCAGGGCAATACAGCATTGCATGTGGCTGCTTACAAGGGCCAATTAGCCGCAGTTGAAGCTCTAATTTCAGCATCTCCTTCATCCATCTCTCTGAAAAACAGCTCTGGAGAAACTTTTCTCCACAAGGCTGTGTCCGGTTTCCATACACCTGCTTTTCGAAGACTGGACCGACAAATTGAGCTTATGAAGAATTTGGTATGTGGGAAGCTTTTCACCATCGAGGATGTCATCAATGTCCAAAATAATGACAAAAGGACTGCTCTTCACATGGCCATCATTGGGAACGTTCACTCAGACCTTGTGAAACTTCTGATGACTGCTAGATCAATCAATGTGAATGTCTGTGATGCAGATGGGCTGACCCCACTTGATTACCTCAGGCAACGACCACGTTCTGCTTCATCAGATATACTCATTAGACAGCTAATTTCAGCTGGGGCAACATTTTGTAGTCAGGATTATACTGCAAGAAGAGCCATTGCTTCCCACATAAAGATGCAAGGTATTGGTGGTAGTCCTGGAACTTCGTTCCGAATCTCTGATACAGAAATATTCTTGTATACAGGCATTGAGAATGCATTAGATGAAACTGCTGATGAAGATAATGCAGTAATGAGTATATCACCAATGGAACCAAGTCCAGATGACTCGATCAATCAGAAAAATAGGTCACCAATTAACAAGAGACCAAGTTCTGCGAATACCGCAGCACAACGATTGAAATCTGTGTTTCTGTGGCCCCGGGTGAAAGAGAAGAAACCCGACGGATTCAAGAATCCGGATGATGAGAGTTCAGTGGAACAACAGAAGAAATGCAACAGTTCAGATGGTAGTCTAACTCCACTCCGTCTGAGATTCTCGAGGCCTTCATCACCTCCTAACAACAAACGGACACTTTCTGTGAGGAGTAATCATTCGAGTCCAACTGCCAAGAAAAGAATTGCTTCAGGGCCACTGCAAGGTGTCATGCTGGCCATGCCACATATTTCTGTGCCACGCCGGTCTCGTTCCAGTTCATTTTCAAAATCATCACTTTCTTCACCTATTTCATTAGATAAACAAAAGGGTGTTTTTATTGAACAAGATGTGGCAGGACCATCATGCTCAAATGAACCATATAATGATGGAGCACCAGGTTTGATTAAACAAGATCCCATTAATAAGAGATCTAGGAGCCAGTATTTCTGTTTCTATACATCAGGCGAATCTGTGAAAGCCCCAGTAAGCAGGCAGCAGCAAGGACAGAGTTACAAGTGCCCCGTTGTTTCAGTGGCTTGATTAATGATAGAGGCCTCAAAGGCAGAAAGGAATCAACTGCCTGAAACCACGGCAACAGAAAATGCACTAACCAAGAACTAAGACTCAGATCAGTCCTCTGGCCGGTTCCTGAAGTTTAGACCTTTATAGCATGTTTCCTAAATTTGTTTCTTTGTAAGCGTTTGCTAGTTGAATATTTGTAAGTTATGTACTAGTTCTTCAATACCGGCTGCTTCATTATGTTTCAATCAGTATTGAGAGCTGATTATGCAGGATAAGAAATATAGAGTACTTCTGTATTAGCATAGGCGTTTTATCTGTTATGCTTCATAACTTCAAGTCCAGCAAAATTATAAATGGGAAAGGGAGACGAGGAAGGAGGAGAATGTATTACACTTTTATAGGATGTAATGACTTCTGATGCAGTGGATAGATAAATGTTCAACGTGCCTCAGCTTAGAACAGAGCATTTGTTTTCTAAGCACATTTTAAGTTTAACATGTGTGTGTGAAGGAAAAAGTACATGCAGAGCTATAGTTATAATTCTAGGGTGGATCTTTTCCACTGGAAAGTCAGTAAGCATGGGGGGACTTCTTGAGAGGTATGCTTGTAAACTGGGACAAATTGGCTCATTGCACAATTGAGTGTGCACATCGATTCTAATGGCTTTTGGGTGTGTGTGTGTGTTGTAGTGCTTTATTGATCAAACGAGTAAGGTGACAAATTACAATAGGTTGAATTTGCCCATCTTGAATCAGATAACTTTTCTGGATGACCAGAGTTATCACCAATGAATATCCCTCTATAGTCAAATTTTTCTGTAGCTTCATGTACTGTAATGCTATGTGGGCTGCAATTTATTCTCCATGGTTTGGAAAGGCAATGTGACATGTTCTTACAAAGATTAGTGCATCAGAGTCTGTTCTTCCTCTACCAGCATAATGGTTTGTGACATCTTATTCCTTTAATTCCACACATAACTTTTATTTAAGAATTTGAACTACTCCCATGCATGCATGATATGATCTATGATTAATTTGTTATAATCAAAAGAACACACCTCAACAAACAAGAAAAAAGAGATGGGTAAACTACGTTTCCTTTCTCCCTAGGATTGGTTGTGTCCTTTTCACTCATCTTTTCTGCATCGGGGCTCGAATATGGAAATTTTGCTTCAGATATAACCAGCCAGGCTGTAAACTCGAACTGAGCCCAGGCCCTCATTTTTAAATAGCTGTTAAGACAGACTTCAATTCATTGTCTGCATAACATCAATAAATCCATAGAAAGCTGTAGACTTTTGGCAAACACATACAATAAAAAGTACTAAACTAATTTCGAGGAAACTTCCACGCAAATTCTTCTTTTGAAATGGCGTTAATTGCGCGCAGTTGTCGAAGAAAATGATGGAGATATTTCCTAGACATATCATGGCAATAGAAACGTTGACCTCCTTCGTTCTCCTTGGAGATAGAATCTACAGATTCCATGCCTCGTCACGGTGACGATAATAGCAAAAAACTTTCAGCATAAGATGTCATTTGATTTGCACTGTTTGAAATTTGAGACCCAAAAGAGTAAAAAACAGAAAGAAAAAACCAAAAACTAATGTTTTAAGGTTATGCTTGGAAGATGAGATAAGATGAGAATTTTTAAAAATTTTGTGAATAGTGTTAAGATGAAAGTTTAAAATATTATTTTTTAATATTATTATTGTTTTGGGATTTGAAAAAGTTAAATTAGAATTTGAAAAAGATGTAATGATGAGATGAGATAGAGATGAGATGAGATTTCTCATCTTTATTTCCAAACATAACACTATTTAGTAAATTCTTATATGTTAACATCATCGGAATAGATACAACCACAAAAATCCACAGAGTCCATTCAAACATATTTGACATTTTTGTAGTTGAAAGTTGAAACAAACAAAGGTCACGGATTTCAATATGTTTCGGATAACCCAAACTGCATGCAATAATTGGACAAACCGCGTGCAGGTACCTCATACTTAATTACTGATCTGTTGACATTAACCTTCAGAAAGAACATTCTTCTGATAATTTTCTCGGAAAGTGTTGAATAAATTCCACGAACAGTTTCGATTATTTCTCGTCGTGGATTATTATGCTTTTTAATAAGACTCAGACGAGATTAGAGGAACAACTTGTGGAGGTTTTTATGAATCCTAGTTATATCCAAATGTATCCTTTTATAAAACTATTTCAAGCCATAGTTATATTTTTCGCTTTCTCACGAGGCTTCGTTCTTGGGTGTCATTTCCTTCAAAATTTAAGTTTTAACATCTCATGGAAATAAATAATCATTTGGAACCACACTCTCTGTTGAAAAACTAACGATTCAACTAGTTTTATGTAGGAAAATTTTTGAGAGTGCGATGCATGAGATTAAAATTTACTCTGTAAGAATAAGTCTGAAAGATCCTACCTTAAAGAAGTTCCTAACATAAAATGAATAAATAAATAAAATAGGTGTTTTTACGCACCCAAAGTAACTTTTTCAACAGTTCACCCAAAAAAACAACTTTTTTGACAAATTGTGAGAACATTTTTATTGGCTTGGCTAAATCTATTTTTAAAATTTAACCAATATTATACTTTTATATATTTGTTTATTATATTTAAATTCAATCTCCACATTAAATTATTCATTCACTCTCTATAAAATAATAAAATATTATTAATTTAATAATTTTTTTATTTAATTTAGTTTTATCACATTTTGTATCTCTACTAATTAAATGTTAATAATAATTATATTCAAATTAAATTAATATTAAAAAAATCATATTTTCAAAAGTTATTTAATATTTTTAACAAAAAATATTTGATTAAACTCATTTAAAATTCTATCTAAATTTTTTAATTACAAATCAAATAGTATTTTTGCTTGGAGTGAGAAACTAATATTTTATTATTTATTTGGAGTGAGAAATTAGTATTTTAATATTTGGTGAATCAATTATAATTCTTCATCTTTAACCAACTACTATAACAAAAGTCTAAATTATTTTAAATTTGTTCAATTCAATATGGGATATTTTTTATATTAATTATATAAATTTTAACCAATCTTCTTATTTGATCAAACCAATAAAGATGCTCTAAGGCAAGTTTGGAGTCGCCCATAACAAAGAGGGTCTATATATTCCAAAGCCATAAGACATGTGGGGAGGTCAATTTTGTGAAAACATGGGACAGCTCACATGATCACATGCCATAAATTCAGTGAACCAAAAAGTCCAGAACGGCATTTCGTGTTGACCACAAAGCCTCCTGCTTTGAGTAAGGTGTAAATTTTTTCAATTTTTAAAATAAAAATAATATTAAAAAATATATTTTAATAATATTTTATTTTATTTTTAATTTTAATTTTAATTCATTTCATCTAACCATCAATAATAGCAACAAACTTTTAAGATGTCATTTGATTTGGACTATTTGAAATTGAGACCCAAAAGAGTAAAAAACAGAAAGAAAAAACCAAAAACTGATGTTTTTATTTAGTAAATTCTTATATGTTAACATCATCGGGATAGATGCAACAACCCCAAAATTCCACACAGTCCTTTCAAATTTATTTGACATTTTTGTAGTTGAAATAAAGGTCACGGATTTCAATAGGTTTCGAACTGCACGCAATAATTGGACAAACCGCGTGCAGGTACCTCATACTTAATTACTGATATGTTGACATTAACCTTCAGAAAGAAAATTCTTCTGATTTTCTCGGAAAGTGTTGAACAAATTCCACGAACGGTTTCGATTATTTATCGTCGTCAGATTATTAAGCCTTTTAATAAGACTCAGACAAGAGATCAGAGGACCAACTTGTTGAGGTTTTTATGAATCCTGGTTATATCCAAATATATTCTTTTATAAAACTAGGCCAATTTCAAGCCAAAGTTATATTTTTCGCTTTTTTAGGAGTACTGTTTTGACAAACAGTGTGAGGCAAGTTTGGAGTCGCCAATAGCAAAAAGGATCTATACATTCGAAAGCCATAAAACATGTGGGGAGGTCAATTTTGTGCAAAACATGGGACAGCTCACATGATCGCATGCCATAAATTCAGTGAACCAAAAAATCTGCGGGTGAGTGAGTGGATATTGGGGTGGGTGGATTTGCGTGTGAATTAAAAGAGTCCCCCCACTTTGCCAAGGAACCAACAGATTTCTGAAACGACGAAAGGTTTGCAATGATAGAGTCCCCACTCAAAATCTCCATTTTCGGGGGAATTGAGAGATATATGGAAGGAAGGTTTGACTATGAACACTTAAAAAGTTTTGCTGGAACTGTGCCTTTCATTGACCATATCCTCCTGTATGTGATAAACCTTGACCATATTGATCCCCGAGTAACACATTCTAGCTAGCTGGGAGGGCATGATTCAGTTCTTCACAAAAACATGAAACATCCCCTCATTAAAAATAATATCTGGATATGAATCATGGCAAACCAAGTGGAAGTTACATCCTTTTGAGGTTTTATCTGAAAGTTGGGAGAAGTCAGTCAATGTTCTCATGGATTGCCTGTGAGATATTCATATTGGGCGTGAAATCAACTTTGGACAGCTTGCTATAGACGATATAAGCCAAAAGGGTTCGTAGGACTAGAGCGAAAAGAAGGATTATAATTATGAGAAAGGGATATTTAAAGAGAGAGATATTGGAGAAGGCTGTAGAACGAATCCTTTTCGCCTTTTGTGAGAATCGCCTTTTTAACTTCATTGGTTTTCAGGTTAAAAGATCGTTCAGTTCAGATTCCACCATATGGTGCTGAATCCTGATCATCCTATACCTTTTGGACTCTAAGATTGTGCACGTAGTAACGTACTATCCAATGGACATGGTAATAAGTTGGACATGATCAAGTTGAATCAAAGCGTGCATAATGTATATATTGACCTTTATCCTTTCATGGAGTTTCTAAAGAGGAGGCAATTATTTCAGATTTGATTTGTAAAAATTAAATTTAAAAAATTTTCATTTAAATTAAATTATAGTAGTTATTATGGATTTATTTCTTAATTAACGATTGATTTTTTTGCGTGATAATTATATGCTAGCTAATAGAATATTTTTAGTAAAAAAATAAAAAACTTTTATTTATTATATACAATAATATCACGTAAATAAATTGTGAAAAGTTTTCGCTAGACTAGACAAATTAGGTCAATGCTATGGGAAATTGCAAATGCTTTGGAAGGAATCTAAAGGCGGCCCTTGTCATAAATGCATGTCACCATGCCACCATGTCTGTGGACATATTCTAAGCAAAACGACGAGAAGAAGCAACAAAAATAGATTCAAAGTCTATGGAGTACTACGACCAAACGTTTCAAATGGATCAGCGGATCAGAGTCAGCAGATTGTGTGAACTTCATGCATTTTATTCATCCCATGATGTCCGAGATTGAGGGAATTGAGTGCGGATATTAAAATATATCATAATTTCTGTAAATAATAATGAAATAATTTTAAAATTCAAATCCCAAATCTCTCGATCCCCTTTTACATATATAGCTATTTTACGAGTTTTTCCTCAATTCGTTGTTTATCTTCATATGGGCTTCAAAATTGTTATAACACGTTATCCATCCTTAATTAGCGTTTATACCATTAATCATCAGCTAGGAGTCATCCCAAGGAAAGTAAATGGCAAGTACTCTATAGCCTATAGGGTATTTCTTATCGAAAAATTCTATTTATTATTTTTACATCACACATTATATTTTTTTTTAATTTTTAATTTTTTTTAATCAAATATGTAGTGTATAAATGATGAATAAAAGAATTCAATTAATTTAAGAAGAATAAAACAAACAATAAAAAAATAAAAATAATATATAATGTGTAAAAATGATGAGTAATAAAACTCCTAACTATATATTTTTTTTATTTGTTGCTGCTCAATCAGTGGCCAGGCAGCTTTGGACTAGTTATTAAAATCCCAATTTTCAGACTCAATATTGATAAAAATATAAAACCATTTGATTTTGAGCAACTGATTTATTATGAGTACTTTAAGTATTGAGATTTTACAATTAAAATATATTTTATTTATTTATTTAAAATAATTAAAATATCTCATATTTTCTTTTTATTAATTTAAAATTTATTTTTTAAAAAATAATTTTTATTTTTTTTGAAATTTATAAAACCTTTCATCTTTATTGATATGATATAAAACAAGCTTACTTACTAATAAAGCGGCAACAAGCACCTTCTTTCTCAAAGTAAAGTTTCGCGATTCTTACTTTAGAAAGATTGCAGGGATGCGTTTGCACTTTACTGATATAATCGAAGTAAAGGCTCTTCTCCTTTTTGACGAATCTACAACTCTCTTTACTGAGAGAGATTCCATCCATATCCCTACTAGCGGTTATTCTTCATTTTCCATTCTAATTGAATCATATCACGTCGATTTTTCTTTTTTTCTTTTTATAAATGGGTTTTAAGCCGTCCAATAAAAAAGTGGGAACTTCGATTTGGAAGATGATATGTCAATATGACAAGATTACATTGAAATTAAGAAGTTGGACTCTGGAAAGTGAGCAACGTCGTGGGCACGTTGGGAAAAAAAGGACCACTACCAGTACTACAGTATCTCGCCCTCCCTAACGTCAAATGGCCACTTGATATGGGATGGAATAATTATGCACTTTTAGTTAGAAAAATATTTCATCAGAATAATTTCTAAAGTGATGTGATTTTAATGTAATACGTCATATTATAAAATTATTCTTATTTTAAAATAAATTTAATGAATCACATAAAATTTTTAAATTTATTTTTATATAATCTCTTTATATTTATAGTACTTCTCAAAAATATGCATCTAGATACCGATTTGGATATCTGAAAATATCTGGATCTGTAATTGAATTTTTAAAACAAGACAGATACCCGCCCGGATAAAATCGATTACAATTCGAACAGGTATCAACTAGATACCCGGATTGTAACTAGTATCCAGTTTTAAAACTCCCGATTATAGATAATCGGTTAAATAACCATATCTATAATTGTATCCAAGCGGGTAGAAGAATATTTTACCCAACTACGTCCAATTTGGGTGGAAAATAGTCCGGATTTACTCAGATTTTCAAGTTTTAAATCAGACCTGAAAAAAATCTGTTCTAAATGCACACGCCTAGAACTTCTCGTTTAGACATGGGCATAGACAATGTGTTAGAAAATTATGGAAAGTATAAGATAACCATCATATATTTTTGACAATTAATTTAATGATTTGTCTTTCAACCGTTCTATAATTAGTCTAGGGATGGCTGCAGGAGAGAGGTATGATTCACCATCGGATAAGCTCCCAGCAGTTAAGACTAAGCAAAAATTCAACTTCGACTCCGCATCCGCTCTACTCCGACTCCAATGTGTCGCAGTCGGAGATGACGATGTACCAACTTTAATTCTGATATTGTATATATTTTATAAAATATATTTATTTTTTATATATTAATCATATATATTTATATAACTATAACTTATATAATTGATTAAATTTAATAATATACTAGTATGAGCAAATTATTATAAAATAATATGCTTATACTATAATATAAATAGAGTAAATTCACTAATAATAGTTCAATATATGTAAACACGATATTATTAACTATTACTACCATGTAAGACTAATGTATAAATACTAATGTATAATAACATTTTATACTAATTATATAATAACTAATGTTTAATCACATTTCATACTAATGTATTATGTATAAACACAAATATATAAATTTATAATAACATATAATACTAATATATAATAACTAAAGTATAATAACATGTATTAGTAATATATAATAATCAATGTATAATAACATGTAATACTAAAGTATAAACATTAACATATAACAACATATAATACTAATGTATAATAACATTAATTTGTACAATGATTTATTTTTTCAATTTTACTTATGTTTTAATAAAATTGAAATTGAAAAAATATTTTTAAAAAAAATTGAAATATGGAAGCCCAAATCCAATTAGTGAGATCTCAAAATTGTCAAATTGAAAATTCAGATGGGCTAAGAAAAAAAGCCTAATAAAAAAACTCAAATCTGACTTTGACTCTGACTCCGACTTTGTTGAAGGTAGGGGTGTAACCGGTCTGGTCCGGTTCAGTTTTGGAAAAAATTTTGGACCGAACCGGTATGACCGGTTTTATATTTTTCAAAACCGATTACACACTAGTTACCTTCCTAAACCGGTACTTCTGATTTTACCGATTTTCGGTCCGGTCCGATTTTTCGATTTTTTTAAAATGTAAGTTTGATATTTTATTATTAAAAATATGTTTAAAAAAAACTGTTTTAAAAAAAATCTATTATACTTTTATTAATCTATATTAGACTATTAATATAACTATAACTATAGTCTATATTAGACTATTAGTACAAGTTATAAACTTATATATTAGTATAGCTATATAAATTATTAGACTATATAATAGTATTAATATTAGACTATTAGTATAGCAATATATTAGTATTAGTGAAAACCAAATATATTAGTATAACTATATAATACATGATCAATTACATTTTCATTTTTAAGATTAAACTTTTATTTTATAATAACATTATCTTATATATAATTATATTAATAGTATATGATCAAACAAATTACAAATGTTCATATTTAAAATTAACATTTTATGTTATATTTTATAAATTATAATATGAAATTATTTCATATATGATATATAATTATATATAAAAATTTCACATATAATTATACATTATATATAAAACTTATATATTAATATATATAAAATATTTTGTATAATTTTAATTTTGTATAAAACTTATATATAAAATATTATTTTTTATATATTTTTTTATCAACCGGTTCAGTCCGGTCCGAAAAATTTTAAAATCGAAACTGGACCGGTTTCAACCAGTTTATGAATTATAAGAACCAGTTCCAGACCAGACCAGTTCAAAACCGATAAAATCGATCCGGTCCGGTCCGGTTCGGACCGATTTACCGATTTTTCGGTTTAAATTTACACCCCTAGTTGGAGGTTGAATTTGACTTCCGACTCCGATTCGCAAGTAGTGATCAAATGGTTCTGCGAATGGGATAAGAGCATTGTCTTCAACTATGCTTGTGGAATAGATCAAGTATTCTACTTTGTTATGATCCATTGTCTTAGTCATCATAAAAAATGGGAGAGATAGACACGTAATTAATGTTGTAAGATTCAGTTTTTGATATTGTTTCAATTTTAATAATTTAAAGAGTGCAATTTAAATGATAATTAAAAGGGTTTTTTATTTTTATTTTTTCCCTTAGTATTAAGCATTAATGATCATAAGATCCCCTCCTTAATTTAAAATTAGGGTTATCTATTTTAGCTTTTATTATAAAATTCTACTTGAAAAGAACAGGTTTTTTACACATTAAATATATTGTTGATGAAAATCACCACACCGACTACGTAAAAAAATATCAGTATTTTTATTTTTATTTATTTATCCATTTATGAAATTCGATTGCATAACTGTTTCCGGTTTCGTGGAAGAAGATAATCTTCTCGAAGTCAAACAACACCACAAATGGCCTTCAGGCAACTCAGGCCCCTCTCTCTCTCTCTCTCTCTCTCTCCCCCTTGCAAACATCTTTAAATACAAAGATCCATTTCGACATTTGGTGAGCTGAAACTTGCATTATATATTCAAACTTTCTTCTGCCATTTGATCTCCTTGCCCATTTTCTGCAATTCACTGCAGTGCACACAGCTATGGGAACTCAAGCTCCGACTCACCAGGACTCATACGACCGCGCTGATGTAAGTCTCTCTCTCTCTTTTTCTCACTACGAAAGTTCTGAACTTTACAAAATTACTGGAGTTCTGTATTTATATTGTTGTTTCTTTTATCCACGTTTATCTGTTGCATATATATTCCATTTGATTGCATGGATTACATAAAAATGATGACAATATTGGGATATATATGAATTTTGTCCACTAATTAGACGATCCCTCTTTAATCAAAATGTAAGCGATAATGTCATGTTCACAAACCAAACTTAAACAAGTATTACAGAAAATAATTTCGAGGTGTACATTGTTTTTTCCGAGTTTCTGAAATGATATATACATAGACTGAATGGATGTTTCTTTGGGGTTATTTCCTTGGACAGGGAAAATATTCTTTTTTTTAAAAAAAAATTGTGGGGATAATGAAACTAGTTAGTAACTTAGTTCTAAAGCCTTCCTCGTTCTTTTTTATTTGTTATTTTCACAGAATGAGCTGAAAATGGTTATCCATACCAAAGACTCAGTCTAGAAACAATACAGAAACTGGTTTTCCATTTCAAAGGGTTAGAGTCTCAGAGACAATACTTGGGTAGGAGACAACCTCAAGTAAAATCGAAAACTATCCCATGTTACCTAGGCTACATCTTGCGCTCCTCTCACGCACGCGTGGGCGCCACATGCAGTCCCCATGTGATTTTTTAAGGAACACATCATGCTTACCGGCCTTTTGCTTCAATCAAGCTTATGTATTTTGTTATCTTTCTTTTTGGACTTGCCTTAAAACAAGTTGACCAAAACTCTAATTTTACAAAGTATTCCCTAATTGTGTGCTGGCAATTTGATGCTCAATGTAATTATTCTTTTTTATTGTGCTTTATGGCAAAACTTGCACTGAAGTTGCTTGCATAGATGCGTTTTAAAGCCAGGTCATAGTCGGGCGTGCCTTTTTTTAAGGCGGTGATCTTGGTACAATTTGGTTTCTAATTTCACACTGCATACACCTAATTCCATGTGGCTTAGTTGGAACTTGGAAATTCCTTAAATCATGTCTAGTCAGCATGAATATACCAATTAGAGACCAAAATTAATACAAAAATTATATTCTTAAGCTGATGTGTAGAACACACTTAGTAAAATGCTTAAATGACATAATTTGATTTGAGAGACAAATTTTAAAATTTGAATCTTACAAATCAAATCTTATCATTTAAGTGATGTAGATGGCGTGCTCTACACACCAACTTAAGAGTAGAATAACTCAAATCAATAATATCTTTAGCATCCATGTTCTTCTTACTTTCTTCAGAAGTTTCATATAAAAGCAATGCATACACCCAATTCCATGTGCCTTAGTTGGAACTTGGAAATTCCTTTACCGTATCAGGTCCACATGAATATACCAATTTTAATGAGGTTTTCAGCAGAACCATTCTCTTTTTGTCTGCAGCAGTTTCATGTAAAAGCAAACTTACAATTGGAAAGTTGGGGAGTAGGTGCACCTAATATTTTTAGGAAAGTTACTAGGTTGGTTGAGTGGAAAAGTTATTGGAGGCTGTTTATCTACTACCTTTAGTAGCTACTTATAAAAAGAATATCTACCATCTTTTAGGAGCTGGACCATACTAGGTGGCTGAGGATGTTAGTTTATACATAAGAAGCCAATGAAGAATTTTAAGGCCATGGCCAATATATAACGTGTGCTGAATGAGTTTGAACAAACCACTTGGTTGGTTTTGCTAGGTACCCAACAGGAGGCGATTTCTACGTGATGAGCACACATTGGAAACAAACTGTGGTCTATATACCATCTGACAAATAAAGTTGAGAACTTATAATGACCTTCTTTGTTTGTTCCCCTCCAAAGATTTGGGGAATTTCTGCTGTCAACGTCATTAGAATGATCATAATAGTCCGCTTACCCAATAACTAAGTCATTAGGAATGAGCTCCAATTTATAGGGAAACAAAAGGCAAGCATATTTTTCTGTCCATGATTGATGTTCATTGTCCACTGACTTCAACTGTATTGGATTTATTTATTAACTGCAAAAAACTGTCCTGTTTTGCTGTCGTATTAGTTCAACATTGCTGATTTAATCAGCATGAATAAAAGTGTGCTAACTGTTTGATTATTATTGTGTTTGGAATGGTCTTTACGTTGTCATTGATACTGGTGAAGAATTGTCTAATTATCGACTACAGATTGAAGAGAAATTAGCAAAACAGAAGGCTATTGATGACTGGCTTCCGATTACTTCATCGAGGAATGCAAAATGGTGGTATTCAGCTTTCCACAATGTCACTGCCATGGTTGGAGCTGGCGTTCTCAGTCTCCCTTACGCCATGTCAGAGCTTGGATGGTACGTTTAAATTATAGTTTCCATAAGATTTAGTTAGAATTGCTTCTTCAATTGCTTCAAAGGATATCATTTGCAGTCGAATGTCCAATTATATTGAGTTTTGCTTTCATCAATTTCAGGGGTCCTGGGGTGGTTGTGCTAGTCCTATCATGGATCATCACTCTGTACACACTATGGCAAATGGTTGAGATGCACGAGATGGTACCTGGGAGACGGTTTGATAGATACCATGAACTTGGTCAGTATGCCTTCGGTGAAAAACTTGGTCTCTATATTGTGGTGCCCCAACAACTTATAGTTGAGGTCGGTGTGAACATAGTGTATATGGTCACGGGTGGAAAATCGTTGAAGAAGTTCCATGATACAGTCTGTCCAGATTGTAAAAGCATCAAATTAACGTACTTCATTATGATTTTTGCCTCTGTTCACTTTGTGCTCTCCCATCTCCCCAACTTCAACTCCATCTCAGGTGTCTCTTTGGCTGCAGCAGTCATGTCCTTAAGGTACACATGCATTTTGTTTCTCTAATCGAAGTGCCAACTTTTGTTGCAAGCAATGACAAAATTGATTCTAAAGCCAACAGCTCTCTGAAAAACTATAGGAAGATAAGAAAAAGTGAACAGAAGTGGGATAGATACTGATGTGTATTTGTTATGCTATCTGGCAGTTACTCTACCATTGCTTGGGGAGCTTCTGTTGACAAAGGTGTTAAGCCAGATGTGCAATACGGTTATAAAGCCAAGTCTACTTCTGGAACAGTCTTCAACTTCTTTAATGCCTTGGGTGATGTGGCTTTTGCCTATGCTGGGCACAATGTGGTACTCGAGATCCAAGCAACAATCCCGTCTACACCCGAAAAGCCGTCCAAAGGGCCCATGTGGAGAGGAGTCATTGTTGCCTATATAGTTGTGGCTTTGTGCTACTTCCCTGTTGCCCTTATTGGTTATTGGATGTTCGGAAATTCCGTAGAGGATAATATTCTCATCTCATTGAAGAAGCCTAGGTGGCTTATCGCAATGGCTAACATGTTTGTCGTCATCCATGTTATTGGAAGCTATCAGGTGATGTTCAAACTCTGGTGTTTATTTTCTCGGAATAATCAATGTTGCTTTACTAAAAAAACTTCTGCTTTATCTGTTAATGTAGATATATGCAATGCCAGTGTTTGACATGATAGAAACTGTATTGGTAAGGAAATTGCATTGCAAGCCAAGTGGTATTCTTCGTTTCGTTTCACGCACTGTATATGTGGGTAAGTAAACTCCTCCCTCCCATCACCCTTTCTTTCCATTTACATATGCTTATGACAGACAAGGTGGTGGGATCCCAAACCACCAGTTCCTTTGAACTCAAGTTGATAAAAACATTTTTCTGTTGCAGCATTTACTATGTTCATCGCCATTACCTTCCCTTTCTTCGGGGGTCTTCTTGGATTTTTTGGAGGGTTTGCGTTTGCCCCAACTACATACTTTGTAAGCCACATTCTGTTTTAATATTGATGCTATTGCTAGTTTTAGCACAATATTATTTGTAAATTTAGCTTTAATACTTGCCATCGAGAAGAGACTTCACATGGATCTCACTCTCTCTCTCTCTCTCTCTTTTAAATTCCTCAGCTCCCTTGCATCATGTGGCTTGCCATATACAAACCAAGGAAGTTCAGCTTGTCTTGGTGGGCTAACTGGGTATGTGCAACTTGATTCGTGTTTCATTGTCCCCACTGTCTTTTGATCTGCTTAGAACTTTAAGTTTTGTTGATCTTATTTGGCTTCAATCATTTCAGATCTGCATCATACTTGGCGCTCTTTTGATGATTGTATCACCTATTGGAGGGCTGAGGACTATCATTATTCAAGCCAAGAATTATCAATTTTACTCTTAAGGCATCCCCCTAGGCAAAGAAGTATTGGGTCACTGCAGATACAATCTTTAGAGATAAAAGGGAAGCCAATGATGTTACCAAACAAAGTGTTTCAACTGCGTGTGGTAATCATTGTGGCACTAATAGGTTGTTGTCAGAATATGAAGTATTGATACAATGCTATATAGTGCTATGTCTGTGGAGAAGGAAATTCTGGGCATGGAACCAACTCAAAGGGGAACTTCTACAGGCCTTGCATTGTTTTCTTTGTCATTTTGCTTTGTATACATGTGTATCACCCATCTCGTTGTGATCATTATGCTTTTCAAAGTTGGTATGGGTGTTTCGTGCTTGCTGAATGCAATTATGTATGTGAGAAGGAATTTGTGAAGTCATTATAGCTTATGGACCTGGTGTCTTCTTGCTTTCTTGCAGCATTTTGGCACATGTAGTTTGGTGTTTTCTTCGTTTGCAATACATCTCGTTATCTTTATGATTTGGCACCGTAGATTTTCACCCAAAAAAAAGTACCCTTAATATGTCAATATGCAAAATGTTGTTGGGTAGATAGTGTCAATTAAAGTCCCTTTCAAATAAAACTTCACTATAAGAGGCACAAACTCCTTCATTTAGGTCTCATTTGGATGCAGATGTGAGATGAAACCATCACCTACTATTTTTTTTTACTGTTTTGTAGCCGGGAACAATTTTCCCAAAGATTCAACCTTTGCAATTTGGGGAAGCATTTACTTTTTAAATTCACTAAAGGAAGCATGAACCTCAAATCATGCATAATGGAACCAAGAAAGAGAACAATTTTCAAGCTACTTTCTTCACACATAGTTAAATGGAAATCTTGGAATAATAAACGATTTCGGACTCCTCTGGTTCCAATTAGTTTTATACTATATATGAATCTAAATCACAACATGGTTAAGATCAGAGGACTAGACAAATTAAGGAACCAAATGAGCACTACTTAAGAGAGAATAAACATTGTCCTAGGTTGGACCTCCAAACTGCAAGACGATAATAGAAGAGTGCAATTTAACTTAATACAGCAATAATTGCAACCATATGCGTGATCCAAACAAGGATCAATGTTCTTGGAATGAATAGAGTTTTGTACATGATTGCTCTTTGGCTGAATAAATTAAGTGACAGAAATTTGGGACGGCACCTGCACAAAAAGACTCGAAGGTAGGATAAAATCTCTAAATGCAGACGCATAGGAAAGACCGAGTTAACGCAATAGGGGTGCTTATATTATTATTATTATTATTATTATTATTATTATTATTATTATTATGCTCTAGCCCTTAGATATCAAAAGCTTTAGAATTCACCCAATCTATTATGTGATTTTTTTGTAAATTTAGTGTCAAACAAAAATGTCACCTTCAAGAATTCCTCTGTCATCCAGAGGCCATGACTAGTTTTCTTGAGTTCTCCGTATTTACACAGCTTGAGTTGTCTATTTATATATATCATGTTTTTCGTCTTTTGTTGTATGTGTCAACAGTGTTATCTTCTCCAACAAAACTCTGCGGTGTTTTCTGTGTTCTGCAATGAACTTTGAGGATACACCTGATGAAAATGAAAATACCAAAATCGTCACAAATGTAACTCTCTCTCTCTCTCTCTCTCTCTCTCTCTCTCTCTCTCTCTCTCTCTCATCAGTCAAACTGTGAAGTGTTCTCTTGAAACTTCAATCCATACTTGAATATGGAGAAACAACGACGCCTATTAGTTGATGGGAGGAAGGGTGATTGGGATGGGATTAATTTGGCTTTTGAACATTGCCTAAGAGATGTGTTATCATTTATTACAGGTTGATGAACGCACAAAAGAACAGAAGGAGATCGACGATTGGCTTCCAATCACATCTTCAAGGAACGCAAAATGGTGGTACTCTGCTTTCCACAATGTCACTGCCATGGTTGGAGCAGGTGTCTTGAGTCTTCCATATGCCATGGCCAATCTAGGATGGTATGTCCGAAACAAAGCAACACACCCAAAAATTGGCAAAGTTATTGTGTATCATTTTCTGAGACTGCCTTATTGATTGGTATAGATATGATGTGCTTTAAAGTATATATATGTTTCAACATAATTACATCATCCCTGGAATTTTATAGAGTATAACTGGAATAGAGAGAGAGAGAGTCCTGTTCAGAATTGATAAAAGTAACAGTTCTGCTGAGGATGCTTGCTATTCAGACTTCATCAGTCTCCGTACTCTGAAAGATGTTAATCTGATCATCTCGCTGCTTTTCTATCTTTCATTTCAGGGGTCCTGGGGTAGTCATCCTGATACTCTCGTGGATAATCACTTTATACACCCTATGGCAAATGGTTGAAATGCATGAAATGATTCCAGGAAAACGGTTTGATAGGTACCATGAACTGGGTCAACAAGCCTTCGGCGAAAAGCTTGGTCTGTACATTGTGGTACCGCAACAGCTCATTTGCGAAGTAGGAGTGGACATCGTGTACATGGTCACTGGAGGGAAATCACTGCAAAAGGTCCATAAAATACTTTGCAAAGATTGCAAATTAATCAAAACTACCTACTGCATCATGATTTTCGCTTCGGTTCATTTTGTCCTCTCCCACCTCCCAAACTTCAACTCCATCTCTGGGGTCTCGTTGGCGGCAGCGGTGATGTCTTTGAGGTAATCTCAGTCCTCTGGCAGTGAAATAATGCTAGTATCTGAATAAAAAAGGAGGAAAATGAACTTGATCCAAGGAGTTATACGGAAATCTAATGCCTACTTAATTAGAAACTGAAACCAATCAATGTCAAAGGCGAAAAAATAATAATAATAATAAACCAAGCAAACAAACAAATATCACAGCAACGAATTCCCACAAGCAAAATACAATTCAAACTTTCATTTATTTGAGCTAAAATATTATTGTCTGCTAATATGGTTGTCATGCAGTTACTCTACAATTGCTTGGGCAGCTTCAGTCCATAAGGGGGTTCAGGCAGATGTGGATTATGGTTATAAAGCCCCAAGCACGCCAGGAACAGTGTTCAACTTCTTCACTGCCTTGGGTGATGTAGCTTTTGCTTATGCCGGACACAACGTAGTATTAGAGATCCAAGCAACAATCCCTTCTACGCCTGAGAAACCATCCAAGCGGCCTATGTGGAGAGGAGTGGTGGTCGCCTATATTATAGTGGCTTTGTGCTACTTCCCAGTTGCTCTCATTGGATATTACATGTTCGGAAACAAAGTTGAAGATAACATCCTAATCTCGTTAGAGAAACCTGAATGGCTCATCGTAGCAGCTAACCTGTTTGTTGTCGTCCATGTCATTGGCAGCTATCAGGTGTGCTTTGCAGTGGCTCTTTTCTATAAACAAGTCAGCAAAACAGGTTACTTATCAATATTTTGCTTCTATCGTCTTAATGTAGATATATGCAATGCCGGTATTTGACATGATAGAAACTTTGTTGGTGAAGAAGATGCATTTTAGACCATCAACCCCACTTCGTTTCATTGTACGCAATTTATATGTTGGTAAGAAAAATTCCCTCTCCATCAGGCAATCAGTGCCTAAGAGCTAAGTAACAACCTCATTGAATTTTCTTATATAAATGCTGTCCCATGCTTATTTCTTTTTTTCTTTTTCATTTCAGCATTCACAATGTTCGTAGCCATTACCTTCCCTTTTTTCGGTGGTCTTCTGGGATTCTTTGGAGGATTCGCATTTGCACCAACAACATACTTCGTAAGCTGCAATCCGTCCCTCTAAAAATTAAAAATGAAATGTTATAGATATAAGATTCTTATTCAGTAAAAATGCCTTGCAACAAAGTATTTCATACAAGTTTTTCCTGTATCATACATTGTTCAGCTCCCCTGCATCATGTGGCTTGCCATTTACAAACCAAAGAAGTTCAGCTTATCTTGGTGTACCAACTGGGTATGTTCAACTTAAATAATGCTTCACTGTCCTCACTGTACTTTCATCAGCTTTAAAATCCAAAATCAGATCATATAATTTGGCTTGCTGAATTTCAGATCTGCATCATACTGGGCCTCCTGCTGATGATTCTCTCACCTATTGGAGGGCTAAGAAACATCATAATTCAAGCCAAGACCTACCACTTCTACTCTTAAACCACCTCAGACACCAGAGAAGTCTGCTGCTGTTAAATCAAATAATGTTAGTATATTATATCTGTACTCATCAATAAGATAACCAAACTCTTGATGTGTGTCCTCAGTATGAGTGAAAGACATTATGTATTACTCGTCATATATCAGCATAAACAGCAGAATACTTGCCTTTATTAAGAGAGGGCACAAGGTTCCTGCAATCAACAGCCCCAGAATACTAGCTTGTGCGGAAAAGAGGTTGGTTGGGCACAAGTCTGAGAACTTTGATTATAATCCATTTCGTATAGGTCTTATACTTCTGACAGAACTTTGATCTCAAATAACGTTAGCCCCCCATTCCAAATAATGTGTCTTGGTTCTAAATGACACGAATGATACTCAAAATACTTCCTGTTTCGTACTAGAGTTACAAGGGACTTTCATTTTTTTGAAGAAAATGGAAAATTATATAAAAATCGAAGAGGAAAGTACGTCCATTTTAGGGAGTTCTAAAAAGGAAGGGAAAGGGGGTACTAATTGTTAAGAAACTTTCAAAGGAGTATTAAGAAAACAACCATTAGTTCACCTTGAGAACATTTTTAATTTCATCCAAACTACTATGTACAAAGCTGAATGCAAACTAATACATATATCTCCACGAAACCCACCTCCCATTATTCTGTTTGGGAACGTACATCGATATAGAGCTTAAAAAAAAACTCAAATTTCCAAACTTCTCCAAAATAAAAATTAAAAATACAGAGGCTAAAACTAACAAGAAAAAGTTGCCACTAAAGCATAATTGTTTCTATCTAATTTTCTTTTCCAATTTGCCCGTTCTTTCTCTATATAACTCAACCCACAAGTTTGAAACCCACAATATACTAACAGAGATAGCCATAAGAACTACAACAATCCAAGAAACCCAGATCCACTTCGGGATCACACTCTTTGCTGCCCCACCCACGTAAAACGCAAACATTTCGTACAGGAAATACGGTCCCACAAGGCCCCTAACAATCGAGTAAACCGTATAAAAGGGGGGAGACAGGAGGCCGTACAGTTTGGCGGCGAATGCAACGTCGTTCTTCCGCGCATTCGCGAGGGTCCAAGCGTTCTGGCAGGCGCTGGTGAGCTCTGCGAGGATGAGGAGCACGAGAATGGCGTATGCGCCGTGGGAGACCAGGTAGCGGCAGGTGACGAAGACGAAGAGCGTGGCCAAGTGGTGGGCGATGAAGAGGACGTCCTTGGGGAAGAAGACGATGTAGTGGAGAAGGTCCATTAAGAAGTAGGCAATGCTGAAGTCGAGGACTAAGTTCTGGCGGTCGGTGTTGGGAGAGGCAAAACCGCGGTTTGAGTCCGCGAGTATGGAAAAGGTGGACAAGAGAACCGCGGGTGTGCCGTGAGCAAGGGAGATAAAGCAGCTGGAAGATTCGGGTCGGATATTGGGCCTCCAATTGCGGAAGACGACGAAGTAGGCCACGAGGTAGATCGTGAAGAACATGAAGAAGAACAGGAGGAGTAACGGGATGGGGCAAGCAGCTGAATTTTCCATTTTTTGATGGAATTCAAACTGATAGTACGGGAAAAAGGAGTTCTTCTTAATAAATCAGAAGAACGGAGAAACGGGTGGGAGCGAAAAACTAATGTCTTCTAGGGTTTGTTCAGGAAGGTGTGAATTTTTCACACCCTCCGCAATTTGATTTGAATATCTCCGGACGCCGACTCCTTTTGTCAGATAAGTACTTTTTTGTTTTTAATGATTATCTTTAAATATCTAAAATTTCTTTATTATACTGAGATTATTAATATAAAAGTAACGTTATACACTGTTGTGGATTGTGTAAATTTCATACCACTCTTTAAAATATATATATATATTTATTATTAAAAAATTAATTTTCTTTTCATATAAAATTCGTATTTATTATTATTTTTTAAATGATTACATAACATTTATAAACTCGAGACTATAATTTTTATTTCTCATTATTATATATTGTTAAAAAAAACTCTTTTTATCTTAGTTTATTCAAATTAATTAGTGATGATACTTTTAGGAAATATTAGACAAGGAATTCTAATGCCATCAGTCACTATTTATTTTTATATTTTATATTTATAATTTTTTTTATAGCATGTAAAGATTTTTTCATAAAATATATAAATATTTTTTATAAGATATAAAATATAAAATAATAAATAGTAACTGATGAGAATAATTTTTCATTCTATTTCTAAAGAAATTTAAACTAGAGTTGGTTGAGCCTTATAGGCTGTTCAACAACATTTCAATAAATCCAACTCTTGGTCTTTTTAATTGAAGTTCTAAAAATACGATACGATATAATTAATTATTTTTTAACAATTTTATGTTTTAAATTCTGGTTATATTAAATTTGCAATTCAAATTAGATAGACAATTCCGGAGGTTTTAATTAAAATTAATATTTTTAATAAAAATGATATATATTGTCATATTAATCTAATAATAAAATAATTTGAAAAAATAGTTTTTTGGTGGTATCATTTTTTCTTAGATTCTCAATCCTTTTTCAACTTTCAAGTTCTATCCTCAACCACAGTCTGAAACATCTTCAGGATTTGTTTGCTTTCAAAACCCATCTTATTCCATCTCAACTCATCTCATATTCATCATTACAATTTTTATAAATTCTTATACAAAATATAATAATATTTTCTTTTTTCAAATCTCAAAAAAATCTTCTCAAGTTTCCACACTAAAATATAATAAACATTCTTACTTTTTCAAATCTCAAAAGAATTTCCCAAATTTTCACACCAAACATTCTTACTTTTTCAAATCCCAAAACAACATTCTTAAATTCCTATCCAAAATATAATAAATAATATAACTTTTTCAAATCTTAAAATAATAATAATATTAAAAAATAATATTCATAAAATATCTTATTCTACTATTCACAAACCATTTTAACTCATCTCAATTCTCATTCCAATCCAAACGGCCCCTTAGTCTAACGAGGGGATTTAGCTTTTGTCGGTTCTGTGTTTGCCGTTCTCTACTTTTCGTTGCTTCAGTATAAACTTGTCTCTTGTAAAAAGCACGAGCCTTAGGGCTGTTTGAATTGGGAGGAGAGTTGAGATAAGTTTATGAATAGTAGAATAAGATATTTTATAAATATTATTTTTTAATATTATTATTATTTTAAAATTTGAAAAATGAATTATTTTTTTTTTGTGTAAAAATTTAAGAAGATTCTTTTGAAATTTAAAAAAGTTAAATTATTTATTATATTTTAGTGTAGAAATTTGAGAAGATCTTTTTGGGATTTAAAAATAAATAAATTATTATATTTTGTGTAGAAATTTAGAAAAATTATAATGATGAAAATAAGATAAGTTGAGATGGATTGAAGAGAATTATGAAAACAAACAACCTAATTGATGGGGGCGGGCAGGCAGCTGGCAAATTCACTAGTGTAAATTGGTCTGATTCGATTCAGTCCGGTGATGAACTGAAATTTTTATCATTGTTTTCATTTGAATCGGATTGGACCGAATATCATAGAGACTGGACCGAACCGATTATTTTGATATTTTTTTCATCACTTTTTAAAATAAATTAATAAAAAAATTTATTTAAATTATTAAATTAAAATTAAATGAACTACTAATGTAAACTATATAAAAAATTACCTAATTATTTTAATTAAGTGTAAATAGTAAAATATGTATGAATATACGATATATTAACTATTTACATGTAATAGCATAAATTATCACATGATTTATAATTTATTATTAATTGATAGAATATATTATTTTATATTTTTTATGATCAATAATAATAAATTCAAAAATAACTTTAATAAAAATTATATCATTAACTTATATAATTATTATTTAAAAATAATATATTAAATTATTAAAAATATTTTTAAAATATAAGTTCGGTCCAGTCCAAAATTTGTAAACCTAAGACTGTACCGAAACTTTTCGGTCCACAATTTATGAAACCGGTTGGTCTCAACTTTGGTCCGATCCAATCTGAACCGATCGATTTTTCTGGTCCAAAGTCCTTACACCCCTATTAATCACTACCACAAACGAACTTGATTTCTATTCTTCTCCCAATTCATTAACGAAGACAAAAGGTTATAATATTACTTAGTCAATTTCTCCCTCTTCAACATCATTTACCGGATTACTTAGTGGCTCAACTTCCTCCTCTTCATCCACTTTCATGAACAAGCCAAGTTGTTCCAAGGGGTTTGAGCCCCCAAACTTGAAACTACCCAAGCCATCCTGAGAGTGATCTGGGCTTGTCTCGTCTACAGAGCTCGGTAATTGCTCAGCAGGGCCACTCCGAAGCATTTCCAAGTCTTCAAGAAACCGCGAATTATCGTTGATTTCAACAGTCTTTTCCATCTGCAAGGGTGGTGCTGGAAAATGTTACAACAAAACCCAAAGAGGAATAGTGCCATATACAACATGTGGTTTGTAATGTTCTCATTTACCTGTAGCAATGCCTGTCGTGCTGCTTCCCTCTCAAGCTCCCTCTTCCGTCTGGACTCCGCAGCATCTTCTGCTTCTGCTCGCCTTCGAGCTTCTTCAGCAGCCTTGGCTTCCCTTTGTAACCGTGCCTTTTCTGGATCCATGATGAAAATAAAAAGTTTGTTCACATATGTATTATAGATTGACCTCGTATAAAAACAAGGGCAGACAAATATCATCACAAACATAAAAAGGCATAAAGTCAGAACCTTTCCACCGCTCCAATTCCAGCTCCTCCCTTTCACGACGCAATTTCTCAGGATCCCACTTCTCACCCTGATCTCAGCCAGATAGATTGTATCCAATCACGCCCAAATGGTTTAATACTTACAAAACAGATATACATGAATAGGGTAAATTATTGAATAACCCAAATCCATATCCAACCTGTGCCAGTGTCTTTTCTCGAGCTTTTAAGATCGTATCAGCAAATCTGTTCTTCAAAAGAGCAGCCCGGTAGAGCTTCTCAGGGGAGACCTGCCTCTCAGTTGGAGCACTGTCCCCTACAATTTTTAAGGGATGAACAGTTGGAAACTACTCCAGGATTAACAGGACAGTTCCCTTCCAAACTCTTAAGCTTACCATCTTGACGGCAATCTTGATCAACAGAACTTGGCTTTTGCAGGACTGTCTGCTCAACTTGATCCAATCCACTGACAGATTCTGCATCAAACCATGAATTAGTATACAAAAGCAGTAATGTGAATTTACAGCCATAGTCCAGCTTCAAAGAGAAGCTAAGCATTCCAAACCATGTCAACTTTGAAGTGCGCACACAACAGTTTCAACCATCATCAACACTGGCCACAGATAAAATAAATGCTCAGTTGTAAAGCTGTAAAAAACTAGTCATCGGATGCTGCAGCTGAGGTTTATTTGAACTACAGGTAGAAGCCACATGGCTGATAATATAATATGTATCAGTTTTCCTTTTTAAGACAATTTGCTCCCCAGATGCAGCACTTCCTAACCTTCTGACAATATTCTACTTAATGTAACTCAATTATTCCTCCTGAAATACTTTATAGTCATGTCTGAACAAGCACTCTGATTCATGATAGGAGGCGAATATCCTCACATATCACAATTCCATGACTAAAGGAAGTATTTCAAAAACAAAGTTGCCAGGTATAGCAACTGAGACTGCAATTCTAGAAATAATTTACAGCAATCATTCATTAATGACTCTTCTAAACTCACAGAGAAAGGTACAAATAGTAGGCCTGTTTAACTGGGCCGAGGTCCGGAACCAGGCAGGTACCTGCACAGAAAAACCCGGATACACCCAGTCCGGGTACTCTTTTTTTTATCCCCCTGTTTGAATGTTTTTATGTTTCTTTTTTTTTTTGGTTCCTTTCTAGCAACTAAATGGACTGAAACTCAAAAGGAAAATGCATATTATGTCCAATGAATCATCCATTTTATGGTTTTTTTTTAACTCTCTTCTCCACGTGGCTTGTTATTGGTGGTCAAGGAACATGAACATGTACTTTGGTCCATTGCCTGTTTTCTTACTAATTTCTTTTAAGCATTACATCCATTGTAATGGAACGAAGAGACGTGGGTACAACCTGTAAAGGGATTTTACCAATACTGTTTTGACGAATTTAAAGGATGAGGTTTTACTTTTCACAGTGTTAATTAAAGACTATAAGTCAAGTATATTCTCCATAAAAACCTCCTTTTTTTAACAATTTTAGAAGCAAAAAATAGTGTGAGATCATTATGTCCATCAATTGAAAGCTGAGTTAAAATCATGTTTAACCTTACCTATTGGCAATATGTCACTACTTCTCGATTACTTTTCTACAGCATGCATGAGATCATGTGAATTACTATATATATATATAGTACTTCTGGCCTGTACTTGATCTTGGGGATGATGGGCTATGGAAGTAACATAATTAAGTTAGGTTAGAATTATTCACTAATTGGGATTCTTGGAAATTAAATATCAATCCTAACGCTAATAGATGATGATCATTTGATTGAAGCTTCAAAATGCATATAAACAATGTAATATGTGGTTTTCATATAAACAATGTAATATTATTTTATAAACAATTTTATTTTAAAAAATTAAATAAAGAGTTTGAATGTTGAATCAACATTTTTTTCATGAAATATATTCATAACATGTAAGCTTTGATTTAAAAAAAAAAAAAAAAAAGGTGCAACCCGAAACCCGTGTTTTTAAAAACCGGTTTCAATCCAGGTTCTAGCCCGGTTTTGAAACCCAGGTTCTCAGGCCGGAACCCAGATGAACAGTAATAACAAATAGCAGTCCTCCTAGGATTCACTTTTACCAATGATGTCCAAGGAAATTGCAGAGGAAACATTTTGAAGAGGTAAACCATTTGTTACACGATACTAAGATATTGCAAGAGAAAAAAGACCATGAAAAATACACTCACGATTTCCTTCAAGAGGATCAACAGCATTAGTTTTTTCGTCTAATTGAGCTCCAGAATTTACGGATTCTGGTACCTGGGAAATAAAATGCATAGCAAAGCACATGTTGAACATCAATCCATACTACATGAACCAAAAACCCTATAAAGAACGATAGTTAGTAAAACATCCCTACTAGAGGCATTACCAATCCAAGTAATTGTTCTATTATAAGCTAAACATTCATTAGGAACAAGGAAAAAAGGCTCACCAAAAAATAATCTATTATCAATTAAACTAGATTGGAGCATCAAATTACCTTTGGTATATCGGCTGGAATCGAAGCTTTATCACCATCAGATTCACTTTCAGAAGGACTGCCAGACTCCAAATCTGCAGACAATGGTATATATGTACTTCTATAAGCATAATGAATTTAATGTGTTCTCTACCATCTGCATGGGGCTTCAAACGTAGTATCAGGCTATATTGGACCAAGAGGGGCTTTAAGCCTGATTCCAGATAATGATTTTAACTCTCAAAAGGATGAATCTTGAGAAAGACCAAGTGAAAATAGATGACCAGATGACAAACTCGACTTACCACTGGATCTGCCTGAGCTGATACATTTGCTGGTTCTATGTGCTGCATTCTTTTCAATCTCCACAGGTGGGTAGCTTGTGATAGGAGGCTCATTTCCACCAATGTCAATATCCCCATCACCCGGGTCATTCACTACAAAAGTGTGGCATAGGCGAAGAAATAAGTAATGTAAAGTCCTAAGAGCGATTCAGGAGTTCTTCTACATGTGCAACTAAATGAAAGAGAATGTGACCTTTGCATGGCTGCATGAAAGAATTGCTCGGCCCTGATTCATTAAAGAGCTGCAAAAGAGAATACAGGAACATGTATTTGTAAAATATGAAGCAGAGACGCGTACCAAACTATAGCTTCAATAGTTTGAAGTTGGAGGAAGACTGTGATAGTACCTCTATCTGACAAGGTTCAGTTCTTGCATGTTTCTTTTGTTTCTCCTGCAGATAGTCATCCAAAAGCTTCCGCAAACTGAACAAGGTATCATCACTGAGATCTTCAATATCAATCTCAATTTCGTCCTCTCCACATTTCCTTCCATTAGAACTATGCTCCCTCAGGAAATCAATGATATGAACAGGAATTTCTCCAAGCAAAGACTCCAATTCTCTGCCTAAACTGTGCTTCTCCTCGTCCTTCATTATACGCTTCACAGGCTTTGGCATAACTTCATGGGGCAGGGACGTGATTTTCCTCTTTTTTGAGGGAGGCGCCACTTTTTTCGCAATTACCACATCTTCAAGAGGGCCAGATTTTGCTGCTAACAGTTGAGCATCAGTCTTGGGTAGTTTCTTCTCAATAGCTTTCCATCTCAAATCAAAATATTTAGCAAGAGTATCTGCCATTAAGTGGACATTATTTCCAGGTGGATTATAGGTCATCGCATTGTTGAAAGTAAGCTTTACATCAGCATGAAAATCCAAAAGGCTGGTGTAAGCTCCTGAAGCTAACTTGGTCTTTATCGTCCCCAAATCCATAGGATGCTTAATAACAGTGTGATAATCCAGAATATTCAACTTCTCTACATCAACAGGTGTGTTGAAAACCCAAGCATACTGATGAGACATTAACCGCTTCAACAGAGCCTCACACTGTTTCATCAAAATTACATTTGCAGTGCTTGGTGTGGACTCAAACCTGCCAGACATACTGCGATTCCATCCCTTTTGCTTAGAACCTGTAGGATTCAATTTCTTTCCCAGTCCATGACATGGATTATTCAATTTCTTACTTGGTACAGAAGTGAATGCTGACGATTTTCTGACATTTTCTACTCGTGCCACAGTTTGTGCATTACTGCAGCTGAGAATATCACTTGAAGATGACAGAGTTACAGCATTAGTTCTTTGCAATTCAACTTTCTTCTGCAGTACCCGAATCTCTTGAAGTTCCAATTTCAACCTATGTATTAACTCCTTTCTTTCAGATCGCAACATGTTTGACAAGGGAAGAACTTGCATAGGGACGCCAAATGCATCACAATTTTTGGAGTTTAAACTAATGCATTTCCTTGTTGGGACATTTGAATCCTCAGATGCTGTTATTTCTATGTCAATTCGCCCTGAGATACCAGAACCCTCTGATTCGCCTGCAGTATTAATGGTATTACCATAATACCCGCCAGGGTACCTATCGTTCTTCCCAACCATAGTATCCGTCACTATCCACTGCACCCCAGAGCAACGATTGCCACCTTACAGTTTGATCAATTACTCTGCATATTCCCGTTAACCTTATAATATTTTTAATTGCTGAGGAACGTAGGAAAAGAAAACACGAGAGAGAGGTTTTATCAAATTCATCAAAACTTGTTAACCAGCCAAAAAAAATCCACTCAGCAACACTTCATATTGCCCGGGAATTTTTTTAGAAGGCATTCTTCTAATATTCCCCACTTTGTAAGCAACCAAACAGAGGATACAAATCAAGTAGCACATATGAACTTTTCTTATTTCACAAATCCCTATATTTGCAAGTCAGATAGCTTAAGGAGAGGCAAAGGCAAGTTAAACGAGTTAACAGTTGAATTCAAGACAAACGTAATGTAATATTTACTTGCTTTCAATTTACACAACTCGAACTCTTAAACCTGAAGCTTTCTACAAGAACAGAATTTAACAAAACCCTAATTTTGAGCACCGCATACCTAGTAACAAACTCAAACAGCCCATATGAGACATAAAAATTTTCCAGATTGACCCAAAACCCTAAAAAGAGTTACCAAAATCGCTGGCGTTGGCTCTTCATGAAATCCAATTTCCGAAATCCTCCACCAAACCGAGCTCCGTATCAAGATATGGTGACGTATTCGAAACGCCAGAAGGAAGAATTCGCTGAAGAAGAATACTTCGGTGACGAGCTTCGAGAGTGTTCGAGAGAGAGAGAGAGGGAGAGGGAGTGCCGAGTCCGAGACTCCGCTCTCTAGCCTCTTTTCTTTACCTTAAGCCCACGGCTGACTCTTTTACGAAGCCCTTGGAACAACATCAACCGTCAGATTTACGCCTGAAGAAGGTTATCCCACGGATGCGACTGAATTGGAGTGTCGTCCCATTATAGAACTGTGTTATTGCCGTTTTTAATTCTTGAGTAATTGATAGTCATCTTAAAGTTTGACTTTATTTGAGGATATGGCTTTAGAGTTATGATAGGGTTCAGTCACGATAGCGGTGTGTAATTTTACATATTCTACGTGGCACTCTCTTATCTCTTTTTTTTTTTTTTTTTAATCATTCTCATCATCTCTCTCTTTAGCATCTCTCTCGTCGGATCTCTCTCTTGCTTGCTCTCTTTTATCGTCTCTCTCATTTTCGATCTCTTTCTCATCATCTCTCTAATCTTGGTCTCTTTCTCATCTCGGTCTCTCTCTCAATTCGAGCTATGCTATCTCTCATCGTCTATCTCTCAGTCCGATAATAATTTTGAATTGAGAAGATGTGTAGCTTAAATGATACCACGTAAAATATGTAAAAGTGACTGCTCCTAATATCTATTCATGGCTTTAAGGAAAATTTTATTTATCATATTTTTATTTTATGACAACGAGGTAAAACTGCCTATCAATATTTTATTTTTAAATTGAAATTATTAATAATAAAAATTACACAATAGATCGAAAGGATGAAAAAGTCATTATTGACTTATTAAGATAGCTCAAGTCTCAATAAAACAATTTAAAGCCCACAATAACTGTCTGGAGTGGTGGTATGGTACCCATGCATACGTACACGAGATTACCCGATGAAACCTCGAGGTTTTTTTCACTTGTCTTTTGCGAGTATAAGACCTTACATATGCAACTAGGCGACTTTTGCAAGTCCTTAGAGTATTGGTAGTGATTTATACATCTCCATATACGATTTTTATATGAAAAAAAACTCTCATATTAGATTATGCATTTTTGAATCAAATAATAATAAAATATTAATTTTTTATAATTTTTTTTCTATAAATCTAGACATGGTCTATTTTATACATCTAGATGGTATATTGTTAATATGAATGATCCAATAAATTAAAAATATTGTTGGGGACCGAATAATGTTGAAAACCGAATAATAAATATTTTATTTTGGATGGTATATTGACGTTCGGATAGAGAGAAAAAAAAAACATTAAAAATAATAGTTGAATAATCAACAGTACTTTTTCAAACTTGAAAAAGTAATATTTATAGCAATGTAAAAATTTAGAGATGCATAAGCCAATGTATATGAATTTAAAGATATATTATTTAAATTTGAAGATGAAGATAAAGATGAATAAGCCATTACTAGTACTTTTATCTCGACAAAATATCTTGAAAGTCTCATCAATCTTAAAGTCTATTCTAAAGAAATAAGAATCGGTATAGAGCATACATCAAGTGGTTGTTTGGAGGACAAATCTACTATAATCAGAGTATTTTATAATCTCTTATGATCTCTCGTTGCTCATGTATAATAGAGGTTAATTAGAGACTCGATCCTTTGCCTAGAGAATACAATATTTTTGGAGCTCTCGTTCTTAGATTGAAGGTGATCTGTGTGTTCTTGTAATAGTCGATCAGAAGTCTCATTCTCCCAGATCTCATATCTCTTTTATTGTGGTTTTGTCAATAGTAAGGGCGGAAATTAATTTTATGTCACTCATTCTTGTGTCTGACTTGTCTTCCTCCCTTAACTTTTAGCTTATGTATTGTCACTTCCTTATCTTTTTTCTCTTATTTTTTGACGGTGGTCCTTTAATGGACTAGACATGATATATCTAGCCTGCTTTTTTTATCCTTCCAGAAATTATATCCAATTGAATTATAAATGTCAACTTAGTTTCATGCACAATTGCTTATTCTGATCTCTACGGATTATGGGCATAGAACGTTTCTCGCTTAATCTGATCTCGTCATGGAGTAGCTAGCTAATTGATCACCTTATATATAAATCATTGTGCTAGTTTTGAGTTAGATGTAATGGGAATATTATATGTAAATCATTAAGGTCCGTTTAAATAGTAAGATGAGATAGTTTTAAATCAAAGTTGAAAATTAAATAAAATATTATTAGAATCTTATTTTTAATATTATTTTTATTTTAAAATTTGAAAAAAATTTAATTATTTATTATATTTTATATGAGAATTTAAAAAAATTGTAATGATAAAATAAGATAAAACTGTACGATTCTGTATCCAAACGGACCTAAAGGGCTGTGATCTAGTTTCCATGCTATAAATTAGGAGTACTGATGGCTCAGTCAGTGTTGTTGCTCTTTCACGTATATATCCTCTTTGCAGAAGAATTGTATTAGCCCATATATAATTACTTGATTAGCAAGCCTTCAACGTGAGGGTCTTTGCTCACCAGTCACTAGTGTCTTGTCTGCTCATACTATAAAAAGTGATATAGTTTTAGGGAGGGATGAAATTAATATAACTTCCCAAAAACAATGGAGCACTGTACGGCTTATATGGTGCTTTAATTCTATTATACATGATTGGTCTCATAATTTATCTTATTTTCGTCGAAGTTATGTTTAGTGTTTTCGTATGTAATTATTTATTTTGACATTTTTGTAGAATTGGCTGATGTGCCTTCTTTTTTTTTCTTTTTTTTTGATAAACGCTGATGTGCCTTCTAAACGTGACATATTGTGTATTATAAGGAACCTCCTCTATTAATTCTCTCTGCAGAGATGTTGATTTTTTAGTTACTCAAAACAAATGTACCGATGCAATTTGCTGGATTTCAGTACTGTGATTGCATGCGCGCTAGCAAGCTCCCTCCATTTGTCATGCGTTAATTTACTCCAATCAATGCTACTTTCTACCTTTTATTTTCTTTTTCTTTTTCTAATTTTTTAAACCAACTTCTTACCGAAGATGATGATATTACTTTCTTCCTTTTTTTTTTTTTTCCTTTTTTTAAGAGGCCGACGGGACGTCATATATAATTTTATTAGAGAAATGCTTGCATGGTCCCCATTTTGGGTCACTTTTTTTTTTTTACTTAGTAATTAAATAAGTATTTTTTTATAATGTTATAATTTTTTTAAAAAAAAGAAAAAAATACATAAAAAGAAAAAAAAATAACCTTCTCGGTGAGCATGTGTCGGGAGCCACTATCAGTGGCTCTAGCACTGCCCGTTTTATACATGAACTCATCCTCTTAATTGGTGGCCGGCATGATCATCATATGCCTTAAATCTCAGAATAACTTAGCATTGCATGCATGCAGTACTAGCTAATACGTACGTACGTACTTTTCTTATATATAATTGATGATCAGTGCATGCATGATCATGTGTACATACAATTGATTTAATTAGTTAATAATTTGCACTCATGACCCAAATTATTAAATACGGGTTCCGTTTGAAACACAGTACTGCTTAATTGCAAAAGCCCAGAAACAAGTGATCTGCTTGATCTCCGACGTTAGTTACTTACATGAGTAGTATATGTACACTTATTTCTACGTACACGACCCACGTGTTCGAGTAGTAGTACTAGATCTCGATCTTCTGATCTCTTGATACAGAAGCCGGCCCCCTGTTACATGCAGAATCAAACTGGTCAGCAACAATTTATTATAATAAACAGATATATCATAATTATAAGGAATTACGTACGTACGTATAAACCAAGTACATGAACAAAGATTAATTTTAGAAAGAAAGATACAAAAATAGTTAAATGGCTCAGAGCCCAATTATACTACACTGTTCATTCTGAACATGCTTCTCTCTCCGTTTGTACTTTCAATCTGAAAGTTAATTCGTCCCTCGTCCTTACCGAAAGATCAAAAAAGAAAAAGAAGAAGATATAAAAGTGAAAGATGTATCATATACCTTCATAACCATGCCAATAACTTCTGGGGCCAGTACTACTGATCATGTTTTGGTATATATTAGATTATTGCTAAAGTAAAATCACTGTTCATGTTTATAGTTTGATCTGTTCGATATTAACTGCTTAACTTATTTGAGAATTGTTTTGGTATTTAAAGTAGTGATGCTTAATTATATATGAGTCAAAAAATAGAGTACTGTTCAGATTGAAAATATGAGACTTTTTAATTTCTGAAATAGTCTTTCTAGCTCGGACCCAAAAAAAAGGCCTTAATTTGAGTCCATAATAAAAGATCATATGGTATTTTATGGAGTACTGTTACTTAAACAACACAAAGTACTCTACAAAATAATAGCACTTGTGTACGCAATTATATAAAACAGTACCAATACTTTTTTCTGGGCATGCATATATATATATACTTCTTGACAATATTGTTTTTCCTTATAAGTCCCTTTAATTTCCTTTTCCCTCCTGATCATGTCGTCATTCTAATTAAGTTGCAATAATGCATTACGCAATAATATCATTATTATTGCATGCATGCAACAAGCTGGGAAGCACAGATCGAAGATCAGAACATGCATGCGCATGCAGTTAGCTAGCTACTGAAAGTACTGCACAATTAATATTGCAGAAGTAATATGGTAAGTACGAGCCTACGAGGCATGCATGCATTTGTGTAGAATTTCTTTTCCTTATTTTGTTTCGTGAGTACTAGACAGTCCTCAATTGGTCGTCAAATAGTTTGTACTCGTGCACTAGATCAAGCTGCAGCTAGCTGTCATTATTATCGTGTCTCGTTTTGTTTTTTTACTATATAATTAATTATTAATGTCGTTATTGCCAATAAAATAGAAGGTGATGAAAGAAGATAAAGTAAATGCACTTCTAGTACTACGTTAATGGAGGAACAACACAACTCCCACCCACAAATATTGCTCCTTAATTGGTCATATATGTTTATGATCAATCAATTCTTAATAATTATTTGCTACTGCTTAATTAGTCATACCTTAAAAGGCATTTCGGTGTGTAGATAATGAAGCATACGGATCCGATCGAGTTGTATGATAAACAAGGCTTATCCAATATTTTGTGATTCAAAATACCTGAGCTTCTTCTAATCATCAACGGCCCAAACTGAGGGCAGCTTCAACGTCCAGCCTCCATGCATGCAAATCCTCCACCGTCCAATATTCCCGGCCCTACACACCACAATTAGGCACTATATACCTGCGAGTACTTATATATATCCTTTCCCCGCGTACGTGCACTACAGCTAATTTACTGCGCACGTAAAGCCCATGTACAAGTACGGCAACTTCTCTCTCACCGTCAACCACACCGTTATTCTTTCCGGTGACTGGCCGTCAATTATCTGGCTCACCTCGGCCTTCTCGAAAGCCCCCAATGACCCATCAAACCTATTCAAATCTTCCGTTAAGAAACCGGGACACGTGTCGCCCTTCGGATTTCTCATCCTCTCCACGTCCCTTCTCCCAACCCCTCGATCGCACATCCATGCATGTGGCTGTCACGCTCTCCACCGTCACCCACGGCTCCGTTACACTTATCATCTGTCATGTCACATCACCACTGGCCGACCCATGTTATCGCGGACAGCCTTATTAAAAGTTTAAAAATGTTATTTCGTCTATTGAGTTTGTTGTCAATTTTAATTTTTTTATTTATTTTAATAATTAAGTAAGGAACTATTAATGGATTGATTAATTTTTTTATATTTTTTAAAAATAATTTAAAATAATAAAAAATATATAAATTAAAAAATAAAAAATAAATAGACCAATTTGACAGGACTGTCGAGCGGTAGCAGACTAGCACCGCTATTAAAAGTTTAAACAAATTGGCTGACCCCATTTTCCTGACCATCCTAATTTGTTGTCGCCGTACGACAAAACTACACAGATATCCCCTATCCAGGGAACTCAATCCGCTTACAATTCTCTGGAAAAAGTTTCAGAATCAGCACCTAATTCTTGCCCGTCCCATCTTTCTTTCTCTAATTCGTTTCTCCCTCGGCGGTCCTTTTGTTTGGCTTATAATCACTATTCTTCCGAACCCTAACATACTCTCTCTGTCCTTCCTCCGGTCGTACATGCACTATATTCCTGTTATCAGTCGCTGACCCACCTGAACCAGAACTTCCGGTGGCTGCTTTCGGCGAAATAGGGTGGAAACTCAGCATTATCCTATTCTACTACTACTCCACTAACACAACCGACAGTTCGCTCTCTCTCTCTCTGTGTATGTGTTTTGAGTTCAGGCGATAACCAGAGCACGAGTACAGTAATGTCCTAGCGTGAAAGAACACGTGTCCAGCCAGTGAAGGGATCTGATGGAAAAGTAGCGTTGTAAGTACTGAGCCACGCGGAATGATCCGATAAGGGAGCAATGCTAGATCACGAGGGTGTAGTGTCCATCACTTCCCGAAATAATAGGTAGAGGTGGGGTTCTGACTAGGGCTGAGTAATGTTGAGTACGTAGCATGTGGAAAGCACTTTGGGGAGAGGTTCGAGAAATCGAACACGTGTTTGTCTTTTATCGGGACAACTAATTAAGGTGGGTTCTAACAGTAGGTTAAAGTGCAATTTATAATACTTGCACTCTCCTGTATAAGTAAATCTCGTACTTACGTAAAGAGTAACTTTAAGAAGAAAAAAATATCATGTTCTTTACCAAAAGAAGGCTTTTAATTATATATACATGATGCATGTATACATGAAGGAAAACGTATGTTAATTGGGATGTCTGTGCAATCATGCTAGTGCAACTACACAACCATACTTCCGAAATAACATTTTCAGAGCTCGGCCTGTCTGTTTACGAGAATAAATAATCTTGTACATTAATTCCAGATTAATACCTGTTTAGACCCTGTTCGATTTCTTATTACCAAATATTAATCCCCTGGCGTTGATTAATATTCAATCCTAATACTTATAACATCGTGTTTAGCGAGTTTGGACAATTCTACACCAATAGTGCTCAAGCAGTCACCTGCACAGTAATAAAGGGAGACCTCGGAATCCATTGTTCCTCAAGGTCACTGTGTGTTGCTCGGGCCTTCAGTCACATTGAATGCAGCACGCCTTCTATTCTAGACCATATTGAATGTGGTACGCCTTTTGCCTTGGGCCACATTAAATGTAGCGTGTTTTCTATCCTAGACCGCATTGAATACGGCATATTTTCTACCATGAGTTCCTCCTGTCTCATTAATGCTTGATGTGAACCGCCTTATATTTTTCCAACTCCCATTGAATACAATATTCCTTCTTCTTTAAGCCTCTTATGTATCATCTGACTTGGTTCCTGATGTAAGCATGGTCTAACCGGGGCCCCATACCTAGGTTCTGACTCAAGACTTCCTAATCTATTTGACTCAACCCAGTTCTTGCATTTGGGTTCTAACCTGGACCTTGTTTTTAACCCGGCATTTACTCGACCCAAGGAATTTACTCCCTTCACATATATATTCATACTTAACTCATGTTTTTATATAATTAGGTACTTTTTCTCATAATATTCCTCATTTATGATCCGGTCTTATAATCAAATTAATTTATACTTTCAGTTTTTCTTTTCTCTAAAAAAACATATCAGCTTTTAATTTACCTCATTTTGGATCGGTTTAGTAATATTCAATGGCAATGCCCTAGCTAGCAGGAAATAATTGCTTAGCGAAATAATATATATATATATATATATATATATATATATATAAAGGAATGCTACACAACCTCCTCAACTTCCACACATCATATTTTTTTAAATTTTAATATATTTTAATATTTTTTTTAAAAAATTTTTTGAGTTTATACTTTTTAAACTAATTTAATTTTTTTATTTATTATTTATATATTAAATATTTAATAAAAAAAAATATGATGTGAAGAGATTATGTGAATAGTAGGAAGTTGAATAGATTTTTTCATATATATATACCTGCTGAGAAAAAAAAAAAATATATTTATATATATATACCTGATATCGCTAGCTTGCTTCTCTGCTTTGTTACTTTCTTTATATTCTAAAGTCCCAAACTGAGCGCAGCCTCCACGTCCAACCTCCATGCAAACCCTCCCGAGTTCATCCTCCACACATCACAAGGCATAACCTTTGAACACTTCTTGTTCCGCCACGTGTGCTGCAGTCTCACTAGACCCGTGAACGCCGGGTACACATTGAGCAATTTCTCCTTTGCCACCAACCTCACTGTACACTCCCGTGACTGTCCGTCACGCTCCTGGCTCACCATCCTCTTATACGCTTCGTTGACCCACTGCACCCTGTCCACGCCCACAGATATAAACCCCGGACAGGTGTCCCTCTCCAGGTTCTTGATTCTCTCTGCGTCCGTACACCCTAATTCACGTCCATCCATGCACGTGTCTGTCACGCTCTCCACAGTCACCCACGATTCGGCCACCGTGCTGATCTGTGGCATCACCACCGCATGATCTGACCCGACACCGCAGTCCATGCTACCGAACACCCTTTTGTTGCCGTTCATCCACATTTGTAGGTCCAGATCCTGATTATTTGCGACTTTATGAGCCGGAGGATCAACCTTAGACCGGGAGCCTCCGGCGTCAAGATCTTTATTTTGAGCTCTCTCGGGCAAAAGTTGCAGCGTCAGAACCGTCCTATCCAACCCATGATCTATAAATTCTTCCTCGGGAACCGTTTTCTTTCTCTTACGACCATCATTATTCTTGCGAACCCTAACGTACTTTCTCTTCTTCCTTCTAATTTTCGAAACAAAAGGGTAGTTCTTGTTGTCCGTCAGCAAACCTGATCCGCCAGTGGCCGGTTTCGGTGCGATCGGTCGGAATCCGAGCATCACTCGATTTATTATCGTCTTATCTTGCTGTCCGCCAGCAGCACCGTTACTTCCCACGTGCCACCGATATCCACCGTCCATCACCCTCCTAGCTCTACCTTGTTTAGTGCCTTCTCATGCTTTCTCTCTCTCTCTCTCTCTCTCTCTCGGAGATGAGAATGATAATGATAACGGCAGTGGTAAGGGTGGCTTGGTTAGGGAACACCACGTGTCTAGGGCAACACTGAAACAGTAGCAGCGCCTGATTGGGTGGGTGGTGTTGTCGGTGGGTCCGACATCAACGAGGCGTATCTGGAAGGAAAAATATGGGACCCGCGATGTCGGCCAATGGGAATTGAGAGGGTGTCCAACACTTTTTGAAAAGGGTGTAACACGTGGGGCTTGCCTAGCTTGCAGCATAATTCTCCTTTCCTGTTCAACCAGATTAAAGTGGAAACCACCTTTGGAAAACCTACCCAGAATGTGCGTTCCTGGTTTCATTTAGGGGTGGGCAGCCGAGCCGCTGGGCGGCGCCCCTTGCCGTGGACGCGGGTGGTTCCGCCCGCATCTAAGGCCTCCGGCAGAGGTGGGGGACGGAGGGGTCCAACCCCACCCGGATTTTCTCCCGCCCTGTATATATAGAACCATGCTGCCCGTATTACTTTGAATGTAATATTGATGGTTTGGTATGTATTGATGATGTTTATCATATTAATTATAAAGACAACAAATATTAATTCCATTGTGTTTTGTGTCATAAAATTGTTTTGGTAATGCCCGAAGGGTAGCATTTATATAATATTATTGATGTGACAAATAGTTAAGCCCTTTATTTATTTTTTTAATAATCGATGTAATTGACATATTATTGCATGTACATCAATGGGGTTTGATTGTCTTCGACATCAGGAAAAATCTCCAAACAACACTAAAAAATGTAGCATTTCATGTGTAATATTATGACGTGACGAACAGCTAAATCAATTAATTTATCTATGATTAATGTGATAGACATATTAATTTTATATATATATATATATATAAACCGTTGTGAAGATATTCGAATTTGAACATTACAAATAGTATGCATCTAATTTTAATTGGAAGGAAAAGTAGATGACATACCATATGTGAGTGAGAGGATTTGTTCCGACAAAAGTAGTTGTTTTAAGATATTCGAATCTGAACATTACAAATAGTATGGCATCTAATTTTAATTGGAAGGAAAAGTAGATCACATACCATATGTGAGTGAGAGGATTTGTTCCAACAAAAGTTGTTTTCATGTTAATTGAACAGCTTTGAATTGACCGGTCGGCCCCGGTCGGCCCACTCTGTCTCAGTGGTGGGTTCCATATCTCAAACCTCCTTTAGTTACTAAATTTATAAAACCTCCTTTGACTCTTTTTAAGGAATGCAATACAACGTACGCATGACTAGATAGAAAGGAAATATAATGAGTGCACTACGACTGTAGCCTTGACTCTTCTTTTTTTTAATGATTTTATTTTCCATCAGACTCCAGAGAGACCAATGGAGCCTTTTCTCTTAAGGAAGAAAGCTCAAATTCTCGGATTTGCTGGCCCATTTCTACAGGCAAATCCGATCCACCCTTGAACTCATCTTTTACTTCCCAGCACAGGTCCAAGGCCCAGTAACAAGATCTGGGCCCAATCATATTATTACTATTTATCTATCATCATCTAATAAAAAAAACTACTTAGGGCACTAGCATTGGATTGGCCAAAGTTAGAGATTGGCTAAAATTTAGATAATATGTACTAAAAATACTCCACATTGGATTGGCCAAGTCTAAAATAAAATTGACTTTTGCTATAGTGATTGGCCAAAGGTGGAGAATCACTATTGATTCACCAAACATTAAAATATTAATTTTTCACTTCAAGAAAACATTAAAATATTAGTTTCTCACTCCAATAAAAATACTATTTGGTTTGTAATTAAAAAATTTAGATAGAATTTTAGATGAGTTTAATCAATATTTTTTATTATCTTTTAAAAATATAAATTTTTTAATATTAATTTAATTAGAATATAATTATTATTAATATTCAATTAATAGAATTATAAAATGTGATACAAATAAATTAAATAAAAAAATTATTAATTTAATAATATTTTATTATTATATAGAGAGTAAATGGCTAATCCAATGTGGGGATTGAATGTAAATAGAATAGGTAAATGTAAAAAAGTGTGATATTGGCTAAAATTTAGAGATGCATTTGGCCAAGCCAATGCTAGTTAGTGCTCTTAAGCTCCAGTTTGGATAGTGAGATAAAATGAGATGGTTTTAGATAAAAGATAAAAGTTAAATAAAATATTGTTATAATATTATTATTATTTTAGAATTTGAAAAAGTTGAATTGTTTATTATATTTTGTATGAAAATTTGAGAAAGTTGTAATGATGAGATGAGTTAAAATGGTTTCTCAATCCAAATGAGACATTTATACTTATCTCCCTATTTTATGGCCACATGAGGATACAATATGAGAAGATGAATAATCCGAGCACCAATCATGATATTTGTGAGGCCCTTTGTTATGATAAATAACGAAAATATTAATATGAATGAATGTCGTCGTACTAGAGATAAAGGATTGTATCATGAATATCGTCATGATAAACAGCCGAACATTCAATAATTTAAGCATGTTAACATTGGAACTGATTCAAGATATGAAAACGAGTGAGTACTAGTAGAAACAAAACTTGAAAAGGGAATGATGGCTACCCGTTCCTTCTCATTTTAAAGTATCACCGATTATTGCCATCGCAAAACCCCAATAAAATGACAAATTTGAACAAAATATATGACGACATTCCACCCTGAACAATTTGGAACTGATTACCAAAATCGTAGAAGAACGATGTTAATCAAGTGTGTAATAGCTTATTCTCAACTCAAACTCAAACTCAAACTCAAAAAAAGACAAAAGACCTTCAAGGTCACTCCATCACCAATTTACCAATTGGAGCAAATTGAAACGGCAAGAAAAACTATATCTGACATAATAATCATTGTCGAGTTTAGTCCTCCAGAAGCAAAAGTAGAAAGGAAACTGGATGTAAGCTAGTTGACAACGTCGAGAACCAGCTTGCGAGACTTGAGAACTGACCACTTCAATCGACGGTAATAAGCAGCTTGAAGTAATGCCAGTGACAGTACGAATATCCATTTAAATCCCATCTGCATTACACAATGCCATAAATAAAACATAGCTTTTTAATAATCTCACGGAGACATGACTTTGAAGTAAACATACCAGCTTTCTCTCTTCCATTTCGGGTTCCGCGGCCCAAGACAAGAATGTCACAACATCTTTACCCATCTGCACCACAGCATCATAAAATTTACCCTCAAGAGAACATGTGAAAACATGGAAGGAGCTTCTTATTGCTCCAGGGGGATATTTTTACTAGGGAAACCAACCTGAGCTTCTGTTGCAGGGGTACCATCCTCATACTCTACTGCACCATCATTAAGCATTTTAGGCATCGCAATTGCTCCACCAGGAAAATAAGGATTATAATGCAACCCGTCCCGAATCTACAATACCAATTAGGAACAGCTATGGAGTGAGAAGGTGTCAAATAGCAATAACTCAAATGAACATAAACATTTATACGTTAAGAGAAGCTAGACAATATATGCTCATGCTTTACATAACTAAAGATCCCTGATGTATAATTCTTGTCTCTACCAATGGGATGCGTATAACCTCTGGGCTTGTTGTAGATTGTAAGGTCATTCAATCATATACAACTGAGAACTGAAGCAAACAACTTTTGACCCTGTTCCTTGAAACAGAAGGGAACAGGGGAATTGTAGTCTGCATCTGAGGGAAATTGGTTGAGGTACAAGATATTTCTTGCATCAAACGAAAAGCGCAACTTTGTGCAAGATAAGCACAAGATAAAAAAGGTGGTGCTACACCTAGACCAGTTGAATGCATTAAATTGATAGCAGATTTGATTTTTTTTACTCGTATGTACTGCATATGTACATAATAGTTTTTGCTGTATGAATGATGGGAATTAGAAAGGTTGGAACCCCCCTTCCAAGAAAAAACCATATAGAACTATGAAAGTAGTGCTCAATTTATGAGACTTTGAAATCTGTTCTTTTCTCTTATACTTCTTATTTTTTGTTCTTTTTGGTGTACTACTATTTCAGGATTTCAAACTGAAATTTTCAATTAAGAGTACAAATATACATTCTACTTCAACCACAAGTTGTTCACATTTACATTAGAAAATCTGTAGTAGGAGAGGTGGTGGGTAAAAAGTTACCGAGACACCAGCAGGGGGATCGCGGTAACCAGTCAGAAGGGCGAATGCGTAGTTCTGACCATCATGGCGAGCCTGAAAGGACCAAGGGTAAGATAATTCTGGGACATATAGCATAGACTCTGAACAAAATTAAGCAAAAGACAGGAATTACTTTGGTGATAAGGCTTAGATCTGGAGGATAGGCCCCTCCATTAGCAAACCTAGCTGCTTGTTCGTTTGAATAAGGCTGAGGAAAACGATCACTGAGTTTACCGGGGCGTGTGAACATCTCACCCTCGTCATTAGGTCCATCAACAACTTCAATCTCGGCTGCCATAGCCTTTGTCTCCTCTTCCGTATATGCAACACCGACCAAATCACGGAATGATATAAGTGACATAGAATGGCAAGATGCACAGACCTGTTGATAAACCTGATGACCACGACGAATCCTGCTCAGGCAAAATTGATATTAGCAATTCATATTAGGAAAGCGCATCTAATAGGCACAGCGCACATCACTATGTAATTCTCCATACCAAAAAGAACAACTTCACAAGATTTTCTCAGGAAACTATAAGCATATCATGATTCCAGTTTCCTTGTTAGTTGTATTGTCAACTGTTATCTCATTAATAACTTTAAGACAAAAATGTAATGTGGTACAACCTCATGGCACTAGAAGTGCAAAATGAAAATAATGCCAGAGGTTGGGACAAACGATTACAATCTATGACTCTTAACAATAAAACCATAGGCATATAGGACTACCATAGAGGGGTCCAATTTTTAGCCTGAAATAGTCTAGATTAAAGTCTATCGAGTCACAATACAACTCGATATCAATATTACTAGAGCACAAAAGATCCGAAAAAAGAAAAAATCAAAGGTTCCATCAGAACTCACGAAGCATGATCATATGAACTGAGAATGCCCTTGTGAGGCCAGGGATAGTGAGGAGGCGGTAATCCATGTTCAGCCTCATCAGCAGATGCTATCATTCCAAAACTCAAAAGCCCTGACAGACCTGCTCCGAGGAGTGCGAGTGCTCTATAGGACTTCATGCCAGTAGACCCAACATTATTGCTCTTTGATATGAGAGACGACAATAAAGGAGGGGCCTACATATTGATATACAACAACATTTTAGCAAATAAAGTAGTCAAAAGACCAAAGCCATTCTCCAGAGGGAAAAAAAAGTTTTCTTTCTTATCAAAACAAATCCAGGAAATTATTCAAAACAGAAGATACTAGACTTGGATTATTACATGAGTTAATATCAAACAATAATAATAAAATAATAAGGATGCTAGATTCTTGCCCAGATAGGATAACAAATAATGACATTACCATGTCAGCAAACGTAAACAGTCATGGACTGGTATAAAACCAAATCTATGTATTCTTATAAATATAATTTTTTTTATAAGTAAATATTTTAAACACAGTATATATTAAACAAATTAAGTATAGTATCGGAGCCTGACCTACCTACGGAATTTTCAGAGGAGAAAAAATGGGAGAAGAAAGTGTTAAAAAAGCACATGAAACAGAGTAAGGGGATTCACATAAACCTAAAACTAACAAATCTTTTTATCAACACTAATTTGGATTGTCTAGGCTGGGACAACAGAAGCCAACATCAATTTTATCTGAGTGAGGGAGGGTCCGAAGGGAGGAAGTAGTTGCAGGGATAGACAGAATCTTACTGTTGATTGAGATTCAAGTTTCCTTCTCAGTAGCTGGTGGATCACTCGTCCAGCCATTGCAGTCAATGCTTCTTTCAATTACTCACCCTACAAAAAAAGAAAGAGCAAGTGCTATTGGTGGAAACAATTTTTTAAAAAAAAAATCTTAAAGATTCAGACAAAGAGAAGTATTATCACTAAATTGGGAAGTACAGCAGCACAAAAGAGTAAGGATGCATAACCAATAAAATCACAAATCATTCACCAATCTCCTCAGAAGAAGAAACAACAAAAACAATCCCTAAAAAGCGTTGCAAGAAAATAAAAATAGATATACATCAAACTGACTATGTTGGAGTACGTGTATTAATTGAATCAGTTTTAAACACGTGAGAACCCCGGGACAAGGAAATGAAGAAGCATGTGGAGCTATAGAGACTAGAGAGAGAGTGGTTATGATTATTCCACTTTCCAAGCTATCTAAAGTGCTAAGGTGTCTCATTTGTGTTTATAACAAAATAATTCCAGCAAACACCAAGAAAACAATTTAGACCGTTAATCATCACTGAAGCTAAAGGTATTAGAAGACGAAAGTGTCTCTCCCTCCTCCCTGCCTCCATCAAAGTTAATCATTACTGAAGATTAAGTAGAAGATGAAAGAGGCTCTATATTTCTCCCTCCCATGAAAGTACATTAAATTTTAGGTACTCCATGCTTTCATCAAATTTGTTTTCCTTTACTTATCTTTTCCTAGATTCGTCCAATGTATAAAATAAAAACTCCAATGGCTTTTGCTACTATAACCTTCCTGACCACGATTTTCTCTTTTTTTCTTCTAGGCATTTCACCTCGAAATAAATAACAAGGGGAAAGAAAAGTAAAGGAAATAAAATATCCACGTAACCATGACACCAGCAATCAATACATGAACTCGTAACAAGCATTTTCAGATTGTAAGTATATCCTGTACGAGGAAATTCTCAGTAAATGAAGCGTCACTCACACACCTTTCTTCAATCTGAAATCAGCTGTAGAAGATGTATCAAAAAGTAACCCAAACCACTATCCTTCAAGTTGAATCCAAAATACAATCACCAAAATAAAACACAGCGAAAAAAAAAAATGGGTCTTCATACTTTAGCTTTCCCCCTCGACAAATATATAACCCCAAACACCCCCCCCCCCCCCCCCCCCCCCAAAAGAAAAAAAAATGCTCAATTTAATCACCTTCATGTCACAAATTTTTAAATATATATAATCTCTTACTGAATTTAAGCAGTGGATAATAACTCAACAAAACTAGATTGTAGTATTCATTTATTTTCTTTTTTTAAGAAAGAAAGAAAACGCACATATTTAATTTTTATTCCATTTCATTAAACAATTGTGTCCGCAGTGTGCGCACAAACACTGACCAATAGACACAGAACGAGATACATAAAGATGCCTAAACCGCTAAACCAAATGCCTTGGACTCTTATATAGTCTACCCATAAGCCGTTAACATTCACATCCATACAACCAATAAACAGATTATAAAACTTTCTTTCACCTCATTTCTTCTAAAAATAATAAAAAAATGTATAAGAAACAAAGCCTAAACTTGAGTGTAGCGCACAGATCGAAGAGTGTTGATAGATTAACCGAGAAAGAGAGGAATCAAATGGGCAGACAGTGTTGATTCGAATCTGAAATCATTTAGAGAGGAACTTACGGGGGAACGGAGGCTATGGAATCGTCGGGGGGCCGGTTGTTGGTCAAAGATGCACCTCGGAGATCCAACGAGGAAGAACAGCTGCGAGGGGAAATTGGGGACGAACTCGCTACTATCCCTTCCCCTATCTTCTACCACGAGTGAGAGGTTCTAGGCCTTTGGGCTTCCCACGGAGGCCCGCCCACCTCGATAATGGTATCGTAGAATTCAAAAGATTTGAATATTTATCATATTCAGTTAATTGGATTTTTCTTATTCGGTTTTATAATCTAAATTGTTCAGTTATTGATATTATTTTTTTATATATTTGTAAAATAAATTTATCATATCGTATTAAAACACATTAATTTATAAATTTTGCTTTTTAATTATAGTTATCTCTATAAGCTTTTTGATATTTTTCTTTCCTTCGTACTTCTATTGTTGTACCCAATACTCATACTATTGTCGACCGTAATTATACATATTCTTAAATCATTAGATTGCGTTTAGATAATAAGGTATTCTTAAATATTTTGTAAATAGTAGTAAAAAAATAATGATAGAAGATTGAATTATAGTGAATAGTAATAAAAAAATATATCAAAAATAATAATAAAATAATAAATAATAACAAGTTATTATGAGAATATCTAAAATATTCTCAATACCCAAACTATCTTTATATAAATATTGTTCTCTCAATGGAGTTTTACATTTCAGGTGCTCCATAAAAGAAATATATCTTTGGTTTGTTAGTGGGAGTACTAGAGTATTCTCAGTAATAGTTTTTATAGATAAATGATATTTACAATCGTAAAGTGCGTAAGCACTATATAATCTCTTTAAAAAAAGTGAATAAATATAAAATTTATATAAAATAAATAATTTTTTTTAATAATAAATTCTACCATTTTTTAAAACGATTATGTAATATTTATATATTTTACGACTATTATTTATTTTCATACCACGCAGAACTTGGGTTAGTGGTTATCTATAATTTGTGGTACTTAAAGTGAAAAGGAACTGTTCATAGTTTGTCAAACTTAATTTCTTACATTTTTGTCCATAGAATTCTGCTTAATTTGCCATTAACCATGTAAACTTTAAATGCCGTATGACGTATACACCACGCAATAAATAGTGAGAATCATGAAGCTCGAGTTGTCTTCGGTCTTTTCATGTTTGCAACTTCGTCGTGTAATATTATACCTCCAAATGCATGGCCACTTGGACACTGGCTCTTTGGCTCCACATTGCACAAAAAATGAATGAATTAGATGGGTCATTCGTGATCGCATTTACAAAGTAACAAGAATATCCTCAAATCAACTGCCTGCACAACTCCGAGACACCGAACAAATTCCATAGCAGAACTCGCATGCATAAAGCATTTTCTTTTCCAACTTAACAAGCTGAGTATAGCAACGTCTCGCTTCTTTGTGGTTTCAGATCACTGTCTGCCAACTAACGTAATGGACAAATATCAACCAAAACTAAGTAAACAATAAATTATATTTAATAAAAATTCACACACAAATTTGGAGAAGCAAGATTACCAAAGACTCGTGTCTTCATTCAACAAAGTAGGGTGGACAGCAAGTACTTGTGCGATAAGATAATCAACAAGTTGGTCCAACACTGATCGTTCCATACATGGGCTCACCTGTAAAGTTCAAAACATGTCACCCTAGGAATCTGTACGTAGGACAAGAAGATTCATTCTCCAATATTGCCGATATAGGTTACTGATAATCACAATATACCAGATCATTGCAGATTTTTCTGCATGCTTGAAACCCAGCTAATTATAATGTTATTACATGAAGCATTTAGGGCTTTTCTTTTGTAAGTCTTTTTTTTTTTGTGGAGTTTCTTTGATCATCAACCTTATTTATATGACGACTGGACAAATAGGTCCTTGAGAAGAAATAACGGATTGCCTCTCAGAAGGATCAGCAACATAGCCCAAACGCAGATCATAAGCAAGCATATCCAAAACAGTTGCAGAAGGAATGCATTAACTAACATACAAGACTGCCAAACATTAGCCATTGTTACCTCAACTGAATGGTAGCAGCATTTTTTAATTCACCCATAAAAAAAAAAAAAATCCGAATGGTAGCAGCATTTCTCAATGGCTCAAAGAAGAGTGAAAAGTACCTTTGTAGGGCTGCCTGTTAGGTATGACAGTTCTGCTTCAGACCATATAGAAGGAGAGATTCCACGGCAAGCTGTCCCCTCCTGGCTGACGACCAAGCTCTCTAACGTATGGGTACCACGAGGGCGTCTTTCTCTGCTTCTTCTCATACGTACATCAGATAAAATGGCAAGCATGCCAATTCCGACAATTTGTTCGTATTTAATAATTCCGCCGCATGAAAGATTATGTAGCTGATTCAAGTTAAATTGATGAATAGAGCATTTATTTTTCCATGATGCTTGAAGTTGAAAGACATAATCGCTATGAATAATCATGGTACACCCAAAACCATGGCCTCGTCAACCATGCTAGTGATTGCAACTCACTTTTGTTACCCGTTCCAGTCCATAATCTCTAACGAAAGGAATCGATTAGCACTGAAATCATCGCAACCAGCTAAAACACTTAAAAAGTTTAAAACCCCGACTTGAATATATCGCATATCCAAGATCGAGAATAAGATGAACCATTTGCCTCCAATAGCCACGAGTCCCACACGTTTCTCACATGAAGATCTTCGCTCGCAGCGACGAAATGTATAGGCCTGTGCTTCTTATCATGCAATGGCCTCCTTGAGCAATGTATAGACCTGTGCTTCTTCGATCGGAAGAAAGGCACGAGCCTAAGGTACCTCCGAGCCGAGATTGAAAGCCTAGAGATCAGAACCGACAGGGGATGCTGAGAACGAACTGGAGACACAATGCAACCGAGAGACCTTCATTTGGTTTTGGGGGATGGGGGTTAAAAACTGGTAGAGGATGAGAAAGCGGAATGGATGGCAATTAACAGTGAAATAGCATTTGGTTTTCGAGAAGGCGGTTTGGAGGGAAACAAAATACAGAGAGAAAATTCATCAAAGAAATATACATGTATTTTTATTTTTTTCGTTGGAAAGAACCGTACTTCCAGGATCAGCACCGCAAAATGCCGAAACTAGCCTTATCTCATGAGAAAGAAGGGAGAGAAGAGAGAGTTTGCCACGCGGCCCTTTGACAGTGCCACTGCCACCACTGTCCAACCAAACCATCCATCATTTTGTTTACCAAAACAACGACCTTCCGTACTGTCAGCCTCAAGCTGCCGACTTAACTCCGTTCCTTCCCCCGGCTCTGTACCATATGATCTGGTCCGCCATTCGCCGCTCCAATTACAACTCCCACAGAGAGAATGTAATTAACTTAACAAATAAAAATTCAACCCTTCATTTCCTTGTTTCCCGTCAAAGCCCGATAGCCGTTGGATCTGGAGCTGTCCCCTAGAATATGGACATTCTCTTCGCCCAGATCCAAGCTGACCTCCGCTCCAATGACGCTCTCCGCCAGACCGGCGCTCTCCTCCTGGCCCTCCAGCAATCCGCCGCCGGCCGTGACATCTCTCTCCTTGCCAAGTCCTCGGTGGAGGAAATCGTTGCCTCCCCGGCCTCCGCCGTGTCCAAAAAACTCGCCTTCGATCTCATCCGCTCCACCCGCCTCACCGCCGACCTCTGGGATACCGTCTGTGTTGGCGTCCGCAACGATCTCGATTTCCCCGACCCCGACGTCACCGCCGCCGCCATATCCATCCTCGCAGCTATCCCCTCTCACCGCCTCGGCAATCTCATCGCCTACTCCAGCAAGGAGATCGAGAACTGCTTTGGCTCCCCGAGCGACAATCTCCGCTTCTCCATCACCGAAACCCTCGGCTGCATCCTCGCCCGCGATGACGTTGTCACGCTTTGCGAGAATAGTGTGAACCTCCTCCACAGAGTTTCCAACTGGTGGACCCGCATCGGCCAGAACATGCTCGACAAATCTGACAACGTCTCGAAGGTCGCGTTCGAGTCCGTTGGCAGATTGTTCCAGGAGTTCGATTCGAAGAGAATGAGCAGATTGGCCGGTGATAAGTTAGTGGATAGCGAGAACTCGCTTGCGATTCGGTCGAATTGGGTTTCGTCGATGGTGGACTTCGTGTGGAAGAGACGGAATGCGTTGATGGCAAGGTCTTTGGTCTTACCAGTCGAGAGTTTCAGGGCCACGGTGTTCCCAATTGTCTATGCGGTGAAGGCCGTGGCTTCGGGGGCCGTGGAAGTCATTCAGAAGCTATCGAAGTCTTCTTCCACCAATGGCAGGGCTATTGTGGATTCGAATGCTGAAAGGTTGATTGGAGTTTCGGACGTGGTTTCGCATTTGGCACCGTTCCTGTCGTCGTCATTGGACCCAGCTTTGATTTTCGAAGTGGGGATAAACATGCTGTATTTGGCTGATGTACCTGGAGGGAAGCCCGAGTGGGCTTCACAGTCGATTATTGCAATTCTCACGCTTTGGGATAGGCAAGAGTTCTCGTCCGCAAGAGAGAGTATTGTCAGGGCCGTTGTTACGAATCTACACCTCCTCGATCTTCATATGCAGGTACCACGTGCTCATTTGCTAGTGTTATAATTTATTCGCCTGTTGAATTTGATTTTGATTTTTCTAGTGAATCTATAGTGTATATTGTTGTCGACAAGAACAATCTGTCGTGGTTTTCGTATTATTTTATTCGACTTAACTTGCTGCTTGAACATTAGAAGCTAAAAAACTGTAGGCACCTTCGCAACTTGGATAGATCACCTGGAAGTCAACTGGGGTTTCGGTAAATAGGAGATCTGGGAAACAATTCTCTTCATGGTTGGTATAGATGAGTAGGGTTTTGAGCTTTGGTTTTGAAGAATTTACTGAAGATAAGCTGAATGAAACTGTAGCTGTGGTTCTGTTTCTATTTATAACCCTCTCTATTATTTTACGAGATTCTTAGGTTGAGGCTGAAAAGTGTAAAAATGATGGTATTTTGAGGCTCTATTACCACCTTAAAAAGGGGAATTAAAGACACCCCATATGAAAGTGATCAAAATGTGTGTAGGTTCTAATAACAGCTATCCATGTATGAGGGACTTGGGCTGTGCCTAGTTCTATGAATTAAACTTCTTGATTATCTATCAAAAAAAAGTTATCCATGTATGAGGGTTGATTTTGAACATGAGCAGAGATTGTAAATCTTCTGTTCATAGGTTTCATTGTTTAAGAGGCTGCTTCTTATGGTGAGAAACTTGAGGGCCGAATCGGACCGCATGCATGCTTTGGCATGTGTTTGTAGGACAGCTCTATGTGTTGATCTTTTTGCAAAGGAAAGCGTTCGAAGAGGTCAGAAACCTCTTTCAGGAACTGAGATTGCTTCTCTTTTCGAGGACGCAAGGATAAAGGATGATCTTAATAGTGTAACGAGTAAAAGCTTATTCAGGGAGGAGTTAGTAGCATCCCTGGTGGAAAGTTGCTTTCAGTTGTCTCTACCTCTGCCTGAACAAAAGAACTCAGGTATGGAGAGTAGGGTCATTGGAGCTTTAGCATATGGAACTGGTTATGGTGCACTAAATTGGACAGAGCCTGCATTGGAAGTGGTGGAAGTTTGTAGGCCTTGTGTCAAATGGGACTGTGATGGCCGGACCTATGCTATTGATTGTTACCTGAAGCTGCTTGTTAGGTTGTGCCATATCTATGATACCAGGGGAGGTGTAAAAACAGTTAAAGATGGTGCTTCTCAGGATCAAATTTTAAATGAGACAAGGCTGCAGAACTTGCAGCGGGAACTTGTGAAAGATCTACGAGAGGTATGTGAACTCCACTTAATAGTAATAATTATACTTGCTTATGTGGACTGTTGTACTTACTGGTTCACCATATTTGTGGCTATCACATTTGGAAGTGAAGTATTATAGGCATTAATTCTTGAAACGTAAGAAATAAATTATTCGAATATTAATATTTCAAATGAACATGTGAAAGAATTTTGCAGTACTTTCCTTGTAATATAAAACTATTTAGTTCTTAAAATAAATATTGCAATAAGTTGAAAGGAATGAACCAATCTGTCACTGGTGAGTCTGCAAGCCATGTCCTCAGGAGTACTGCCCTGCATGTCAGTAGTTCAATGTACTTTTGTTTTAGATTTAATCAAATAGCTGATCTTTGGATTGATGCTGATGATTCCACGGGCTATGAACCAGCAAGTGCCGCACTAAAGTAGCAAGCTTTAGGATGGCAAGTAATTCTTAATGCTTGAAACACAGGATCATAGTTTGGTAGAACAATTCACTTACTCTTTTTTTTTTTTTTTGCCTTTTGTTACCGGTATATGATTTCGTATCATTAATAGAAATTGTCACTTGAAGGAAGATGGTTGTTAATTCCTTCAAAACAAAATGTAGTTGTTATGGCTTTACTGTTTTTCTGTTCCTTGGATGTTTGTTTCTTTCTATCCATATTCCTTATTATTGCTACTTAACTCCAAGGTGTTTTGAGTGCTACCATCTTTCTCATTTTTGCAAAGTATGTGTTGAATTGCTTTTATATATTTTTCCATGCTGTCTCAACCCTTTTTCCATTTGGCAGGTGAATACCCCAAGAATATGTGCCCGCCTTATTTGGGCTGTTGGTGAACACATAGATCTAGAAGGATTGGATCCACTTCTAGCTGATGACCCTGATGATCCGCTTAATATAATTGTAACAAATATTCACAGAGTTTTGTTCAACATAGATTCATCTGCAGATACGACGAATAGGCTTCAAGATGTTCAGGCAGTCCTCTTATCTGCTCAGCGGTTGGGATCACGTCACCCTCGGGCAGGGCAGTTACTGACTAAAGAACTTGAAGAGTTTAGAAGCAATATTTTGGCTGATTCTGTCAACAAGCATCAGTGCCGCTTAATATTGCAGAGACTAAAATATGTTTTAAGTCATCTGGACAGTAGGTAAGCATATTTTAAATTCTTGTAATCTGAACAAGGGCAGGTTGAAAGTTCTCAATTGATTATATATTCTGAATATTCCCAGTATGTTCCTTATTTGTATCCAACTTCTCAATGTTAAATTCGTTCCCCTGTCCTCCAAAAAAACTAAATAAAAAATAACCCAATTTTTATCCAGATTTTGTACAGAAATGTCCTGTTTGCATTCAGATTCGTGCATTAAGTCAACAGGCTATCAAACTTCATTTATAGTAGCTTTGAGTTACCTTCTTCATGATTTCCTCAACCATATTTTTGTAATTTCTGAACAAGTACCTCACTATTTTTACAAATCTGGAAATTGTTGAAGAGTGGGATGATTATGTTTCTTCTTCAGGTGGGCAGGGGTTAGCGAAGCCAGAGGAGATTACCCATTCAGCCACCACAAGCTAACTGTTCAGTTTTATGAAGCATCTGCCGCTCAAGATAGAAAGTTGGAAGGATTGGTTCACAAGGCTATTTTAGAGCTATGGAGGCCAGAACCTAGTGAACTAACTCTTTTGCTGACAAAAGGAGTTGACTCTACTTTACTGAAGGTTCCACCAACCGCAATTACTTTGACTGGTAGCAGTGATCCATGCTATGTTGAAGCATACCATTTAGCAGATTCAAGTGATGGAAGAATCACTCTGCATTTAAAGGTCAAAATGTTTTCTACTTGGTAACTATTTACAAATACCTGCATGCATCCTTTTATTTATTATTAATTAGTATCCTACAAAAGTTTCTTCAGAATTCTTAGTAAGACGCATTCCTAACATGGCAATGGATAATGATAATGTGGAATAAATCATGTTTGTTTGTGCTTGGATGGTGGCTATAACTCACTTCATCTGAACTCGTTAAACTTTATTGCTAAAAACAAGCTGCTACCAACCACCTTCTTTTGGGAACCCACTATGGAGCACACCTGATGTTACTTGGTGGGGATTTTGTTGTCTTTTGTATTAGTTTCCATGGGAGCTTTTTTTTTTTTTGAAAAGGAGACGGCACCTCCATTTATTAAAAAACCCTCACTCATTATATCATGGCATCATGCTTCTTAACTTGGCAGACACACACACAATCCTATCCTCATTGTTCATTTGCAAATAGACAAGTTTGTCTGAAAGAAGTGATAGACTTGGGTTTGAGCTCATTCAATTAAACTGCATTATCCCAACTTCCATAAACTAAATGCATAAAAATAAACATACTTCCTTTCTGTCTTTATAAAGTTATGACAGACATTGCTCTGATTTTGTGCTTTTATCTTTCTGACCTTCAGTAAATATGTTGCAGGTCCTAAATTTAACAGAGCTCGAACTAAATCGAGTGGATATCCGTGTTGGTTTATCTGGTGCATTGTATTTTATGGATGGGTCTCCGCAAGCAATTCGGCAACTGCGTAATCTTGTTTCACAGGTTTTCTTTTCCTCCCTATCTGTATCTTTGTCTGTTTTGCCCGTACATACATTTTCAGAGGGCAGTTGTTGCCTTCATAGTGAATCTTATTGCCCCCTCCCCCCCCTTTTAAAGTTTTTCTTTTCTTCTAATGACAATCAATAAAGGAGTTGTAACTCTCCAACCGGTAATTCACCCGTACTATTAGTTGTCAGCGGTTCATAATTAAGAAGAATAGGTCTGTTTCCAGGTTATAACAGGCTTTAGTGATTAGAATGCGTCAATTAATCCATTCCTAAATTTTATTTTCCTTCTCTTCATGCATGATCTTGGCATTCCTTTATCAGAACATGTTGTTCGATATTTAATCCATTTTCTTCACCTTGTTTTCAATGTAATATAGCAATTCCCCCCCCCCCCCCCCCTTCTCGCTTTTGAGATTTTGTGACCCATCTCCTTGATGATGTTATCTGTAGGATCCAGTACTCAGCAGTGTGACAGTGGGTGTGTCCCATTTTGAGAGATGCGCCCTTTGGGTTCAAGTATTATACTATCCATTCTATGGGAGTGGTGCTGTGGGAGATTATGAGGGTGACTATACTGAAGAGGATCCACAAATCATGAGACAAAAGAGAAGCTTAAGAACAGAACTGGGAGAGCCTGTGACTTTGAGATGTCAGCCTTACAAAATTCCACTCACTGAACTTCTTTTGCCCCACAAAATCTCTCCTGTTGAATTTTTCCGCCTATGGCCTAGTTTGCCAGCTATAGTGGAGTGCACAGGTACATATACATACGAAGGAAGTGGCTTCAAGGCTACGGCTGCACAACAGTATGGTGCATCACCTTTCTTAAGTGGACTGAAATCTTTGTCGTCTAAGCCATTCCACAGAATTTGTTCACATATCATCCGGACAGTGGCAGGCTTTCAGGTATAGCCAATTCGTTCTTGATGTTTGAGTTGACCGTCTCTTTTGCAGTTCATTTTCTTAATCATTGTTCGTTCTGAGAGAAATTTCCTCAAGTATTACTTAAGACCAATCTTAGATAAGTCTTAAAAGGAACTCACCTCTGTCAGTGGAAATTTTCACTTTTGGCTCTGATTTGGTAAAACAGATAATTTGTTTTGTAGATTTAAGCTTTGGCATTTTGCCTACGTGCTATTTTGTTGGAACATGTTATTTAAAAAAATTACCAATTATATCACCATCTTGGAACAGCTTTGTTTTGCCGCAAAAACTTGGTATGGAGGCTTCTTGGGCATGATGATCTTTGGGGCCAGTGAAGTGAGCAGAAATGTGGATTTGGGAGATGAGACAACTACCATGATGTGCAAATTTGTGGTTCGAGCTTCTGACGTGTCAATTACAAAAGAGATTGGATCAGATCTACAGGGATGGTTAGATGACCTTACTGATGGAGGTGTGGAGTACATACCCGAAGATGAAGTGAAGGTGGCTGCTGCTGAGAGGCTTAGGATCTCAATGGAAAGAATTGCCTTACTAAAGGCAGCCCAACCACGACCAAAGACTCCAAAATCTGATGGTGATGATGATGATGATGAAGAGGAGAATGAAGAGGAAGATGAGGATAAAAAGAAGAAAAAGAAGGAAGAAGAGAAAGATGATGAAGAAGATGGGAAAACAAAGGGACCTTCAACCCTGTCGAAGTTAACTGCAGAGGAGGTTGAGCATCGTGCTCTTCAAGCTGCAGTGCTCCAGGAGTGGCACATATTGTGCAAAGAAAAGAACCAAAGTTAATACCTTTTTTTTTACCTTCGTTAAGTATATGGAACACATTCTTTGGATTTACTTGTATTATTTTCCTGGTGTATGAATTAGGTGGTAGTTGAAGGTTTAGAGGTTTATTTTTCCCCTTTTTTTGGGTTTATTTCTTTATTTTTCAACCCCCAGGAAGGGTTAAGCCGGTTGTACGTACGTCTTGTATCGGGTGGTCATTGGCTGTTGTTCACTTCGGGAATTTAACGGTTAGGAATACGATTCGTGGTGGTATATCTTCCATGGCAGACGTCAATTTCTATTTTGAAACTTCATTTCTTCTGTACGCTTGATTTGATTTGAAGAAAGTCTTGGGCGATAAACTTTTGAAGTTGCATTGCTGGTTTCTGGAATATTGAAACTCACCCACCCTAGCGTTCTTTTCGTGCGTCTTTTTCATCTGGCTTTCCAGTGAGCCAGACCATGATTTTCATTAGGCTGAATCGTAGGAAGTAGCACCCCTAAGATAGAAATTGTATTCCCACGATGGGTTGAAAAACTAGCTTTCTTCACAGAGATAAGCTTGCTCAAGCTGCCAAGCCTTCAGAATTTCATTTTTTTATCGTCAAAATTTTGCAATGTGCATAATAAGTGAAACATCCTATGGAAGGATGCAGGAAACAGAAGATACTTGAATACATGAAAATTAAAACCTTCATAACCGGCTAATAACAAAAAAATGTCACATATATATCCATTCTTTTTCATTTTGGGATTAAAATAAACAAAAGAAAAGATCCCCAACTTTTTGAACAATAGGAGCCAACAGATCAGATTAAGCGGGGGGTCTGGTGCAATGCTTAGAAGCATGATTCATGAACCACTTCTAGGTATGGCCAATCAAGCTTACTTCAGAAGTTAAATTTCTGGGGAACAGTATCAAAGTCATCGAAGTCGAATCTCTGTCTTTCTCTCCCAGCCTGAAAATATGCATGCATGTACTGACAATTAGTGAGCAGTAATTTACAAAACAAGTAAATAAACATGAAAATAAAAGTGATGGCTCACCTTTGCTAGGTATAAAGGATCACATGAGATCTGTTCATCTATAGTAGTCAGCTTCCTTGACAGTGCCATTATCCTGTCACAAAAAAATAGGTTAGAACTGGAGATGATTTTCCCACAATTAAATTATAGCTGTTGTAAAAGAACATATGACACCAGCAGAAGGTCGAAAATGTACATTACAATGGGATGAAACGAGAAAAAACAAGATATTGTAAGAAATGAAAAGGTAGCAAACAGAGGCAAATTATGGGCTCTGCACTACAATTTTCTTGTCTTTAGAGCTCTTCAAAGTTCAAACCTGTCTTGGAACTATCACTGTACCATTTTAGAGGGTTTATATAACCTATGAGATTTACTCTTCACAAGACACTTATAACTGGAAGATGCAATTCATTCAATCCTATCCCACTGAAATCAAGATCCCGACAGCACATTGAGGGCAAAGACATCAAACTCATGGACTTCTGGAAGATATTCTTTTTTTGATAAGTAAACTTCTGGAAGATATTGATATCAAAACTATCCTTTTCCTCTTAGCTAACCTCCGAAATGTATATAAATTCCAGTGACATACCTCTGGATGGATGAATCAATATGCTCAATCATCTCACAGGTCTTATATTGTTCAGGATCCTCTAGGAATCTAACCATTCCATCCTTCTGGTTGATTGTTGCAAATATCTCACCATCTTGAATCTAAAATTTGGCATAGAAACATTAATGACAATTTAAATCATATTACCATAAAAAGTTGCAGAGAAACTACCATTTGCAGAACATGCATTTCTGCCTCCTTGGGACTATTCAGTTGTACTGTGTTGGCAATGTCTTGAAGGGAGAGGGTTAGGTATGTCTGAGTCAATCTCTGGATATTTCGCTTATAGATGGATGATACAACCTGCTTCACTAGTCCAAGATTGTTGTCCTGGAAAGAAATTATTTCAAGCCACCTTTAGATAACCAATCATTCAGGCAGAACTTCATCAAGTAACCGTAAAAGCTAAGTGTGATTTTTTATACAACATGATTTGGTCTATCTCAGGCTTCTAACCAAGACACTAGAAAGTGCAGAACGAATTATGTATGATAGAGAACTCACACTTTCAAACTGCTCCCTGTTTGTCTGAACGTAGGCATCTAATTCTGCAATTTTGCCGGTGCTATAACTAGTTGCGAGGTCAATATAGGGCTGCTCAAAGCAAAATAATAATAATAATAAAAACAATAGCATAAACATAATTTGGCTTATAAAAAGAACATACATATGAATTGGAAAAGATTCTCAAAGATCCAGCTTTTCAATACACTGTTCCTTTGGGCAGCTTCTGTAGATTTAATGGGTTGAGATTTCATGATTTTCTCGTCTCTTTTTCTATTTCTAGTTTGGCATTCCCTCTTGTATAATTTTTGTGTACTTGGACTTTGCCTTTCGAGTTTCTTAATAAAATCTTTGGTTACTTGTCAGGCCAAAAAAAAAAAAAAAAAAAAAAGAAGATCAAGAATGGGAGCAGGTGGACAAGTGCAGTTACTTCCTTCTAGGTGGTTATACTGAGTCAACAAACCTAACCATATAATGAAGTTCAACCAAAGAAAAACCCGGAAAAAGACATTCCATGAAGCATGTTAATAAAAGCAGGTAAAGAATCACAATTGTAAGCTCATAAGACAAATTACAGAAAAAAAATATAGAAATGCTCCATATCCAATACTATAGAAACAAATACAACCGTGGGTGTGATCAGTAGCTTTTTTCTCCATCCCACGTATGCATTTCTTAGTTCATGTTTGTTGGGATGTTAGAGCCCCAATTTGGTAGCCACAAATAGATCTTTTCTCCCACGGCAGAAGTGTAGGCCAAATGCCACTTATCATAGTGGTAGTTCACACACAGACACAATGTTACAATGTGAATGCAACAATGCATAACTCCGTACTCAGCAAGGGTATCAATCATATAAAACATAGTCCAACAAAAAATATACATGTAATAGCCACCGAATCAACCGGAGGACTCATGGAATTAAGAACAATGCCCAACTTAATTTAAGAAATACCTGACAGAAGTTCTTTAGAAGTCTCTGAGCTACCGAAGAGGTGTACTTTGGGAGACTGGTAGAAAACTGCCACAAAAAAATTTAAAAGATAATTTGACAAGTCTACAAGAGAGTGACGGCAAAACTTGCTCAAAATTTCTTTCCAATTGTACATTATTTGATCATATTTCCAACAATAGCCTTCATGCCTTAAGTTTTCACGGAAAGGTAGGAACAAACAAAGAGCATACCTGTCCATGGTGAATCAGAGAAACCATTATGTACTTTTTGTAAGCTTCAACAGCTATAGCATTAGACATTGGAGCAGTAACAGCCTGTATTAAGCCATAAGCAATTAGGATTTTTACGTGCATAGAAATTTTAAGATGTCAATCAATAATTGCTAATTTAACAAGTTGCACATAGACAACAGACATTATGTAGAAGCTCCAGTGCTTTGGGGAAACGCTTTTGTCCTATGCATATCATCCCCCTGGAAAAAATTTGAAAAGTTTGTCACTCACACAGGTAGTAGATGCTCTTTATATCGCCACATACATCAAGAAAGTAAGTATGCAATAAAACAAGAGATTTCCCAAAAACCTACAAAATATGCCCATCTAGAAAATATAATGATGAATAAGACAGAAATATTACCCAGAAGCTAAAACAGGACATGAAAACATGTCCAACAAAACAAGAAGAGTTCACAGAACAGATAACCACAACACAAAAGTGAAAAGTATCATATGAGTGACAAATGAATGCTAAGAAGAAAAAGCAACCCACCCATAATAACAGTAGAGGAAAAGGTCCCTTGGCTGATCAACTTCAGAGATATCATCCTCCAAAATGGAGAGGCCAGTCTTATAGCACTTTGCCAATAAACAAAGTAGAAGAAACTCTGGATGCAAAGTAGTCAAATGTTCTGAGGAATGCTGGAGTTTCCGCACAGCAGTCAACATCGGAGCCACCCCCCGAATTGGCGTTCCAAGTAGCAAAACCTGGTCCTTAAGCCTCTTACAAACAGATATGACTGAAACCCCAACAATTAGCCACATCAATGGGTATAAACAGGTGATTCAATTACAGTCTTGACGATCAAATAGAATTAAATCTAAGGGTAAAGGGACATACATTTATCTGGCACCAAACCAATTTGCTCCAGAACACAATAACTAATAAATCTAGTAATGTAGGGAACCAATGTTGTGGCTTGCTCTTTCGAAATCGGAGCAGATGTGCAAGCCTCTCTGTCACCACAAATCCACACTCCATAGAAGTCAATTTCTTTCAACATCCAAAATTTTACAATATCTACAAATCAGAATCAAATGCAATATGATAATTACGCCAAAATTCTGGTCTCAAATAAATTGGTATTTGATGAAATGAAGTAACATTATTCTCTATAACTTGTACCTGGTTTGATTGCCCCAAAAATGCTTCAAAACATTCGCAATATTTTTAATTAAATTTCACCTAATTGAGAGTAATGAAATTATTCCTAAAACTTAATTCTGATCCTTCGTTTTTTATACGAAAATAGATAAATAGCTATACAAAAAAAAAAATTGAAATTCTCATCTATTTCGTTCCCTTTTTTTATTTCACAACCAGCCAACCGGTTGGGCTTAACTAAATACTTAAACCCTAACACATGCCAAAGGCTTTCAGTTAGAAAAATTAATAATAAGTAGATAAAACTGCAAAATAAGAAAGTATACTGTTTGGAAGAATGAAGCAGGACTCACAGGATGTAGAGGTATCCGAGAGAGTGCGTGGACGGGTCGAGCTCGTTAAGAACCGCAGACAACCGAGTCGACTCGGCGCGGAGCGAGTCCTCCGATTGCTTCAGGATGACGTGGAGGCGGGAGATATCTCCGGCGCTGCTTGACAGCCCTTGTATCTGAATGATCAGAGCTTCCAACGAGCCCATGTTTCTGAGTTCGGTCGGCGATACCAAATCAGTCGCTGAGAGAGAGAGAGAGAGAGCTCTCTGAATAGTGCGTGTCTTTGTGAAATACCGGCTGATCCGACTCGGGATGACTCGGTTATACTTATCTGGTTGGGCTTAGTCGATCCGATCTGGTTATCGAACTCAATTACATTACTCCGATCAGCATTGGGCCGATAACCAAGGCCTTGGCTTGCGTCAGCTATTGAAAATTTTACAACGCGGTAATTTCAGATCCGGCCTGTATTTATGCCCGTTCTCGGCCAGCCCAGCTCGGTCAAAAGTCGCACAGAAATAAAGTCGGATTCAGTAACTCACAATGGGTATCTTGGTCATTTCATATTATACCGACAAGTAAAATAATTGAAATCTCGTCTCATATTTTACACCAAGGTCTCTATTGAGTACATAGACGAGTCGAGATGAAATAAAAAATGTCTAAATAGTAATAAGATAATTTGTGAATAATAATAAATAATTTAAATTATAAATATTGAGAAATAATTTGTATAAATTTTAAATAGGTAAACTTCATACAAGCTCTTGTAAATAAAAGACTTCATCTAAAAAAAATGTAAAAAAAGTATTCTTTATTAATAAGACCTACTCTTTTACAAATAACTTGTATGAGACTTATTTATTTTAAACATATACTTAGCATTACTTAATTTTTTAATATTATTTTTATTTTTATATTAAAAATTTTAAATTATTTTTTAAATTTAGTTTGAAAGTTTAGAAAAATTATAATGATTAGATAAAAAAATTAAAAATTAAAAAATAAATATTATGTTTTAAATAATATTTAGATATTAAAATAAGATAAAATAAAATGAGATAGATTATGATCATTTGTAAAACTAAATGGAGCCTAAATTAATACCATCCATTCTCATTTAAATGGAGAAGAATATTATCCCGAACATAAAAAGATAAACAGGTAGATCCGGCCAGCGGAAACATCACGCGGCAAATGCTGTCAGACTGACTGGTGCTCCTTTTATGCCAGCGGAAACATCATGCGGCAATACCAGAGGGATCCGACAAATGATCAAGATGCACTTTTGATTGTGCAAACCACCAAATGTAGATGATGGTTGATCTCTGAGGGATTTAGGCTGTGTTTAGATGTTAAATTGAGTTGAGTTGAAATAATAAAATATTATTATAATATTATTTTTTAATATTATTATTATTTTAAAATCTAAAAAAATTAAATTATGTATTATATTTTGTGTTGAAATTTGAAAAAAATTGTAATGATGATTTAAGATAAATTGAGAATCAATCGAAGCCCAAAAACTCTTTAAATCCCTTAAGAAAAAGTGCCTCCAAACAATCACTGATACATATATGGAGGTTACATACGAAAGATCAGAAAGTGCTCTCTCTCAGGACTGCCAACACAATCCAACTACTACTTCCTACGAGCTCACGTCTGCTTTAACTTCTTTCCTTTTACCTTTCCTTGCCTCATTACCGCTCTGTTGTTGCAGTTCAGCTTTTTTCCGAGCTCGAATCATTGCTCGCCTAGCACGGGGCCGCATTTCACGTTCCCTTCGATGAGGCATGATGTATGGTTCAAGGGGCCTGTCACCGAAGGGGTGTTCACTTTCAGCAAATATCCTCAATTTTCTATCTCTATCCTGCATGCATCGATAGCAGAAGTGAAAGATTATTCGATTGAGATAGCTAATGCACACGGTGGAAATATGACCAAAGAGAACCACAACAGAAATTGGAGCCTAGAAAAACACATAGAAAGGCACTTTGCAACATTATATGCGAATAAACCAATTGTATGAAAGATGAGGCACATGCAACGAAATGTTAGCATGAGCTACAGCCATACTTTCATCCAAGTGTTAGTTTAATAAAAATAAAAAAAACTATTATTCTCAATTATGGAGAGTATCGAAATGCATAAAATTCAATTTCTCTCTACTTGAACAAAACTCACATCACGCAATTTGTTTCGTGGAAGCATGCGCAATACGGCTTTGTGGATAACTTCTGTAGGATCTTTAGCCAGCTGGTCCTTTAAGCTCCTTTCCTTGAGGTGACCCACGTACCTACAGGAACATACAGTTCACCGTCAATATCAAAATGCATAAAATGGCCTAACTTGGGAGGAATTTGACAGCTAAATGAACATATTCCTTTTTACATAGATCTAGTTTGAACATCTGTCTACCTTGTCTCAAGTGGCACTTAAAGCAAGGAAACTTTCTAGTCTCATCACCGATCATCAACAAGATCTTTTATATATAATTACAGGCTCAATGTTCAGATATTTGCTTCAGGAGATGTTGAACAACTAAATACAAAATGACAAGATTCCAAATTCACTATTGGAATTAGGTAATGGTTCATTTTGATCTAAAACTCGTACACTCAACTTTAACAAAAGTAAAAGAATTAAATCTTGCATTCCCCCATTTCCAATAATGGCTACGGTTCAAGTGTGTTACTTGCCCAGTGTGCCAACGATAAAACTTGTCTGTGAGTTTTCTCCCTGTGACGCAGACATCCTTTGCGTTAAGCACAATGCACATATCCCCATCATCACGATTTGGAGCGTATGTTGGCTTGTCTTTCCCTTGAATCACAGTAGATATTTGGGAAGCCAACCTGCCAAGGACCTACGAAAGAAGCTATCATCATAATTTAAAATAGGCGATTTGATTCCACCAAGTTGAGAACAATTTAACAGAAATAACATAAAGAAGCAGACTCGTCAGCAGATATAAATCTGACTTTTTTCGTAATAATCTGCTGATCAACCAGGCTACTTTTTTCCTCAAAAGGGGAGTAGAAAGACCAGCATCGTTGGCAAAATTCAAATAACAAAAGAGCATTTTCTCTCCAACCCAGCTAGAATACATAAAGGTCTTCTAGCACCATAATCTGCCAAACTAATGGCATATAGCCAAAAAAAAGATGGTACACACAAACCTGGCCTTTGGCATCAAATACCCTCCAACGCAGACCTTCCAGATTTATACGTCTCAGCCCAGCAAGTGCTTTCTGTATGAATATTGGGGGAAAGTTCTGTTATTGATTCGGTCATATTAGTTAAATATTAATCACCAAGTCACACACCAACAGGATGGCATGTGATATAACTTTTGAAATGGTTTAATTATATCAAGTACTAGTTAAGAACATTGTGTATGTCGCAGACAAAGCAACTGGTCCGCAAGGGGTTTATACTAGGGCAAGTTTTAACACAGTGGGAGAGTAGCGGATAAAAGATGTAATGGGGTTTTTTTTTTTTTTTTTTTTTTAAGAAATTCCATGTTACTTGCAACTTTGCAGCCCTTCCCAAGAAGAAACTGGATACCGATACTACACAGAAAAATTCCAGAATCTTCGCATAAAAGCCTATCAAAGACATAACTAGTCGTTTAGCAAATGCCACAAGCATGCGGCTCGCTTCAGCGGCACCCAAGATTTGAGAATTATGCTCACGAGACGGTGTTAAATTGGAATTAAGAAGTAACTTGGGTTTTCACAATGAATGAAAAATATGACCAATGAAATACGAGAGAGAAAATAAGATGGAAATAGTGCCTTCATGTTGCCACTGAAAGAAACAGCTGCTTGACTTGTCATTTCAATTTTCTACGTCTTTCTGGGAATTACCTTCTTCACACCCAAATCATTCAGCTCTGAAAAATAAATTGGAAATCAAAGCTAAATAAATCTGAAAAAAAAAATATATATATCTTTTATAAAATATAAATATAAAAAGAAAAGGAAAACATTTCGACCTGTAAAACCCTGGACACAGAGAGAGCTAGGCCTAGGGTTTGGGCGAAGAAAGAGAAGTTATGTTTCGGCTGCGATCCAGTACAATTTTTACCTTTGTTTCGTTTTTAATTTTTCAGGACTGGGTCACTGGATCATGAGTAATCAAGGGTGATAAGGAGCCCAAGCTCATAAGTTTTTTCTTTTTTTAAATAGTGGATCCATTTTTTTAGATATGTGGATTTGAAGTTTGCATATATCATTATTTTAAATTATATAATTTAAAATAAAAAATATTTAATTCACAATAAGATTTCATGAGAATATATTTATAAATTAACATGCTTTATTGTAATACATTAAAACAAATAATTCTTTTTACTGTAAAGCAGATTTATATATTATATATAGCCACGTGAATTTTACAAAATAATCATCACATAAGATCTCATTTTTCGCAAATGAAATGAGTTAAAATAAAAGTTAAAAATTGAATAAAATATTGTTAAATATATTTTTTTAATATTAATTTTGTTTTGAAATTTGAAAAAATTAAATTTTTTATTTTATTTTATGCAGAAATTTAAAATATTTGTAATAATTAAAGGAGATGAGATGTAATGAAATGAGAATGATTGTAAAAATAAACTAGACAGAAACTCGCAGCCTTGTGTAGAAGGTAATTTATTTTAAAAGTTTACAAAATGTTTGTACAAAGAAAAAAGAGGAGACGCATAGGCATGAGATAGTATATTCATTCTAGGTGCTGGTCCAAGGATTTAGAGGAAATGAACACAAGTGCTACAATTAAAAAAAAAAAATCCAATTCATATTTGGGCATATTATAATTAAAGTCTCTTGCAATAATTATAAAAGATAAAAATTTCTGCCAATCAAATAACGTGATAAGTTATAACCATATCATCTTCTATTGAATGAGATATTATAAGACTTACAAGTTGAAGCACTCGTAAAAGATTTTTTTTTTTTTTTTGATTAAGTACACTCGTAAAAGATAAAGAACAATCAATTGATAGAGGAGGGGATGTCAGTCTCAAGTGAGCTGAGCTTTCTTGAGCAACCAGCACAACCCACATGGCGCCTAAAGGCTCTCTTCTGCGAGCAGAACGGTTTCCTTTCTTTCATTGGGTTAAACAATTGAATTCTTTGGATCTGTGTCGTTGGTCATTAAAGTTTGAACCCCTCCATGAATGTTGTAGCTGATTCGGCAATAATTCTAGATCAGTTTAAAATTGAGGGCCGAGTACTAAACAATTCGAGCACTTTCAATAATATGGCATGTTTTTCTTTATAGTTATCATAACGGTTTATGACAGGAGATCTCCTTCATTTGAATCGAAATCTAATAAATCAAGAAAGTAAATGTAGTTTTATTGGTTTAGGATGCAAAAAAAAACTGATAATTCAGAGAGTAAAATGTAAATTTCCCTAATTTGTTTGTTCCGAAGCAACAAAATGCCATGTTAGCAACAATGACTAGAAACGCAGAACTAGGCTACACCCCTTAGGAAGCTATACTTGAAATGAATCAGATGGAATACCATTTCAATAAACAATCTTTATGCTTCCATACTTCCTAATGCCTCATCATCAGAGAAGATATAGCACCACAAAGCAGGTAGTCCTTCACCTGCCAGGGGTGGGGGCAGCGGGAGATTGAGATGACCGGGGATGGTAGATGGATCTTCATCCCCTTTCTTGCATGTAGCATTATGCACCAAAATGTAAGAAAATTGATTAAGCCTCGCAACAGCACCGACATGGCCATAGCTTGCAAATGCAACTGCAGATTTGTCTACATGATCAAAATTTTCCAAAACAGTGCAATAATTCTTATGCTCACTCAACGACACCAATATTTGTTTCTGACCTGGAAATTGCACCCTACAACGATGCTTTAAATATTGTACCACCTACAGTTATAAATCTGCATACAAACCTCAAACCTTCTTGTACCCGGCCTCAACGAATGTCACTGCTGCTACAACTCGTATCCTTGTCAGGGAACATTTTCTTCACTTTCTTTTTAAAAGTCTTCTCAAAGTCACTAGCTGACAGTGATAACACCTGGTTCAGCAGCATTGAAACTCCCAACTCCTTCACCCGTGCATACCTCGGTTTAATCCTTTCTTCCAAACTATATCCAAAATATTGAGGGAATTTCACTAGGTCTGATCTGGAATAATCCATGGTCAAAAAGTACTCCCATTTTGGTATCAAATTCCCTGACACGCTAAAAGTATACAACGCTCCATATCTTGAGATCATGGTCCCAATTTCCTTGATACTGTATCCCCTCTCCAAAAAAAATTCTGTCACTGGCTTCAAATGGGCCTCAATGCTAAGACCAAAAGTCTGTGGACAACGATAGAGAAGAACACCAACATCAACCCCGAAAGAATGGAAGTACTCAGCAGTTGGCCGTAACTTCTCCTCCACACTGTAACCAATAATGTGTGGGCAGCGTGTCAGAATCTTACCAATTCTCTCTGCTGAGAGGCCCATCTCGTAAAAAAAATTTACAGTGGTCTCCACCTTCTGCTTGCTATAAGTGAGAAGTGCTGGAAAGCGATATATCACTTTTGCCCATTGTTTCTTGTCCACACCCAAATTTTCCAAGAACGTCATAGTGGGTATAAGGTTTTCGGAGAGACTGATTCCACACAACTGAGGCCTTTTGCTGAGGATGGTGAGAATATCAGATTTTGGTACCCCAAGCTCAAGAAGAAACTCAACCACTGGTTTAATTTTTCCCTCCAAGCTATAGTAGGCAAAAGCTGGGAATCTTCGTGTAATTCCCTTGATCTGCTCAAGATCCATACCAAGCTCTATGAGATAGAGAACATGAGGGCGAAGCTTCCCAGCTGGGTCTATCTCACTCACTCGAGAGATGGCCTTTAGCTTCTTAGAGTCAAGAGTCAGATTGGGCTGAGAAACTGGCACAACTGTTTTTTCTTTAACAGGTGCGTGTGGAAAGTTTTCCACTACATCTACCATGAAGTTTCCATGCTCTTCGAGAAGGGCTTCAAGGAATGGAATAAGAGCGTCCCTAATCTCAAGAGTTGTAAGCTCACGTCCTGTCATGTTAAAGGGAGATGTGATTAGCAAAGACTCAATTTAGAATTATAGATGTTAGCTGTGGATCGAGAGAAGCAGCAATATGTTGAAATCGAACCTACTAGATATCGAGATTTATGAACAGAATGAAGCCTTGAGACGAGGTGGTCGATGAAAAGGTCTGACTTGTTGATGGTTCTTGCTGCAACTGCATTGCTCAATCCTTGTTTCTTTAAGAACAGGGTCAAAACAGCCTTGGCTTCTTCTTTTTCTGCTGCTAACAAGGTTGGAGGCACCACTTTCAAGCTGAACAATCCATCTACCCCAGAATCAGCTGCCATAATATCCAAAAAAGAAGCTTAACATCATAAGAGAGGAAATAATGATGACAGAACCAACTGCTATCGTATCCAAAAAGAAGGCTTTCTGTGGAGGCTACAACAGCCCCACATAAGCTACATGAAAGAAAATGAACTTGCTTACCGAACTTTGCTTTGCAGGATAAGCGTTTTGCAGGAAATGGAAGTCGAATCCTGAATAAGATCAAACAAAAATCAAATTTTCCACAGTTAGCAGGAAAATCGAATAGAAAACAAAATAAATAGAAAGGGAGATAGCCAGGAAGGTGTGAGGGATCTGCAGCTTCAGTTTCTTTAGCTACTACATCAATTGTATCATCCAGTAACTCAAAACCATCTGTCACCCTGTTAAATTACCAAAATAATTCACAACAACAAATTAAATCAGAATTATACCTACTTAATACCTCCCATCTGTCAAACCCCACTTGCATTCACCACAGAGTGCTTTGATATAACCACTCGAAAACAATCTCTCTCGATCCTATACATGTGTTAACAGAAGTTCATGCAATACTACATCTCTAGCAGTACAACATCTTTGGTTTTCCTCACACCACACCACCATTGCATTACTTCATCACCGCTAATCAGCACCAAGTAACCATTATGGCTCATCCTCAAATGCTTCAAAAGTCGCACCACCTTAGTATTACCATCAATATTACACAATCACTCACTCCCACCCCTCTAAGCAACCTCATTTGCAGTTAAAAAAATCTTTTTAAGAAAAAGAAAATTGAGAGATTGAATGAAGGCCGAAAAAATTTCGTGCTTATTTAGTACAATATTCGGGATTTTCTTCCCCTCCACTATATTATTGGCACAACCTAATAAAGCCCATGAATCATTTAGCTTCGAAAAATGAACAGTATCCATAATTTAAAAAATACACAAGCATATGTTGAAGAAAAAGAGAACTATAAAATACAATTTCCCTCAACCTCTCAAAAGCAAAGACCATTAATGCCCCCTACGGATATTCAAGAATGAATTTTTACTTATTTACTTATAAGCCATCAAAGCTACACTAATTAAGCACCATGGAACAAAACAGAGAAAGGACCATGGAAGGAGTAGTACCTTGAGGTAGTGAAAAGCCCTTTAGATAGACATGAGAGGTGCTCGACAGAGCGGATTGCACAGAATGCTCTCATCTCTTTTAGCGAATAAAGCAAATAATAGAGGAAAAACCTGCTTTTGTTATCCAGATGGTCAAAAAAAATTCAGGGTTCGGTGGCGGAACGAGGGCTAAGCAGTAAGCACGGGGAAAGAATAAAACAAGCACTGGAGGGGCGCGGCCGATTTTAGCCGCTAGTCCGTGTATAAACGAGGCAATATTCAAAAAATCTGCTAAACGGCGGCGTTTAATTATTGTTATATTTTTGTGTGTATATATATATATATATTAAGAAATAATACTCTTCCAAAATATTAGTCAATTTCTTAAATATAAGCCCATAATTGAAATATTATTTTTTAGAAACATTAATGATATTTATCATTTTTTTAATTAGTTATTGAGTGAACTTAATAGACTAATTAAAAAAAAAGATAAATATCATTAATGTTTCTAAAAAATAATATTCCAATTATGGGCTTGTATTTAGAAAATTGGCTACATATTTTTTAGATTGTCTCAAATCAAACCCGATCCAACCGAACTTTACTATTTATTATTCTCACACATCACATATTACATTTTTTTTTATTTTTTTTTAATTTAGTAAATTTCTTCTACTCATCATTCTTATCCACTTTTGAAGCCGTGAGGAATGCTCACTTCAACCTGGAAGCAATTAAAAATCCTTTGGACTTGTCTGATATTAGAAATTAATCAACGAAGAGTATTATTTCTCAAGAAATAAATTAGTTATTATTATTTATTTATCAGCCGATTTTTTTAGAGTTTTTAAAAAGCACGTTCTCAGATAACTTCTAATTTTAACTAGAAGCGAACAAAATTACAACTACTGGCGGCGAAACCCTTTACAATTAAAAAGCAAAGATACTTCAAGATGAAGTAGCTCTCCACATCACTATACAAATTATTGCCCACTTCTTAATCCTCAACCATCTATGCATCCTTGTGCTTGCCAAAAATAGCTTCTTTGGTCACAAGCTTTATGCCCCTCACCCAAAGCTCGGCCGTTTCAAGCCCACCCTCGCATACAAAATGCACCTCCCTGTTCTTTGTGGTCACCACCCTAAACATTCCAGGTACATCAGCATCACCCTTCTTCCTGTTCTTCCGAAAAAATGGGCTAGGCCCCACCTCAGCATGCCGGCAGGTCACATTTCTCCGGCTTGACTTCCCCCATCGCAGCACCCCTGCAGACCCCATCATTCTCATCTCCTTCCCATGTGGACTTCCTTTCCCTCCCCTGGTGTGTTTCTGTACGTAGGCACCACATAATACTAGCTTGCGGGCAAGCTCGTCTAGTATCACGTGTTTCGCGTCATTTTTCCTGCCATCGATTGTTTTTGCAAGTGAGAGTGCTGTTTCGCCTCTAGCAGTCTTTATGTTGCAGTCGGCCCCACGTGAGATCAAGAGCTCACACATGGCCCCGTGACCTTCCTTTGCAGCTAGCATGAGTGGAGTGTAGCCTTCCCCATCAGGGACGTTTACATCATAACCTCTGCTTGTAAGCAATTTGACTGCATCCAAGTCCCCACGACGAGCAGCACAATGTAAAGCACAGAACCCTCCAGGATTGCGGTTGCCCTTTTCAAGCGCTAATTCAAGCATTACCTTCTCAAATAAGTCATGGCTCTGATGTAACTCTGATAAAGTGATCGCCGTTTGGCCGTATTTGTTATGCAACTTTACGTCGGCCCCTGCATAAACCAGTAACCTGAAGGCTTCAACATTACCCTTCAGAGCAGCAATCATTACTGCTGAGAAACCATTTTCATCCTGATAATCAAGATTAAATCCTTCCCAACCAATCAGGATTTCCAAAGCCTTAATGTCACCGGCTTGGACTGCAAATATTACGGGAGAGAATACAGACATATTGCTGGATCTGGGTATCTTCATGGCTCTTATTGCGTCCAACAGAGTGTCTTGAAAAGCAAGGGACCACCGGTTTGATCCAGCAATTGAAATTGCAGACTGATCGGCAACATTTACCAAGCCAAAATCAGCACCGGTCATGGCCAATAACCTGAGACACTCTTCATGCTTATATTTTGCACAGATCATCAAGGCCGTGTCCCCATAATCTGTCTTTGAGTTTATATCACAACCAGAGTCAATTAGGCAATGAAGTATAGTTGATAATCCAAGGCGGGCAGCCATGTGTATAGGACGGAACTCATTTTTCTTGGCTGTCTTAACAGGGCATTCAACATTAGCACCACAATTCAAGAGCACCTTGACAGCACCTGCGTTGCCACATAGGATGGCATGATGAAGGAGAGTTCTCCCATAATGTGGGATATTGGGGGACAGGTGTTGTAGGAGCATAGACAAGATTGCACCACTCACTTCGAAATACTCCACTGCACACCAGGTGATGGTGTAGGGCTCTGCTAACCCTGCACCCACTCGATATTCCTCCCCAGTAGCCCCGTCCCAAGACCAGGCCCCCAACTTCTCTTTGATATCCGTCCTGGCACCAGCCTGTTTTTTTTTTTTTCCAGGAAAAAGACCAAAAGTTAGGGGGGAAGAGGTAATCATGAAAAGATAAACACAGTAATAAGTCTGTGACTATCTTATATCTCATGCTGAGTCTGCAGTGCAGATCATGCATTACCAACTCGAAACTAAATTGCTTGATATTATAGATCGATTTACACTTTCCAGAATCTATATACTCAGAATGGGTAGGGAAATTAATAGCAAAAAATGATTTTTTTCTTTTAATGAGTAAAGATTTTAATCATCAGATGCAAGAGGCGAAGCCATGTACACAGCAGCAGCAAGTGCAGTACCTGATCATTCTAATATTTAATACTGAGAAAAGACTCACCTGGAGCAGTAAGCGGACGATGGGAACCTGCCTGCCAACCACGGCGGCAGCAAGTGCAGTACAGTCCACATTCGTGTGAACAGAAGGCTTAGATGACTGGAGCAGGAACCGATCAGATGCACTTGCATCTACACCACACTGCCATTAAGCAATAATGTGAGTACAAATATCATACAAGCTTTTAATACATTGGAGAGTACATCCAAAACCACAAGTACACATCAGTGTACTGCACATGACAAAATTAATCAGACTACCCACAGATTACACCCGAGAACAGTGGCTTAGAGGAGAGAACTGCAGAAACTGTACAAATTTCATCAAGATATTGAGGAGCAATTAATTTCCTAACATGATCTAACATTAAAAGCAACCACGTAATGCTCATTTCAATTTTACTGGAACAGTCTGCAGTAGTATCTGAGAAGCTGGTGATTGAGAGCCCATATGAATACAATGTTTTACCTTCATGAGAGTGTCAACCACATCCACAAAACCCCGGAAGCATGCGGTGACAAGAGCATGTCGACCAACGTGGGGCCGGATGAGATCAGAGCCCATGAGCAACTCTGTATGTCTTGCACGGCCATGACAGCTCACCTCCAGCAAAGCCTCCTCACAGGCTAGCTGTGACGCCCCAGCTTTAAGTAAGATCTCAAGAATCTCAAGATGTCCCTCTCTCACTGCTGCTGTTGTCACGCAGCCCCTGAAGAGTTTCTGGTTCACATCAGCTCCAGAGTTCTATCATTTAAAAAGCACCAACCCTTAGTATTGCAAAGCTGTTGACAAGACTTCAGAAGGAGACATTTCATTCTTTTTCTTTTCTTTTCTTTTCTTTTCTTTAATTTGCTCAAAATCTCATAGAAGACAAAGATCCAGAAAACCAATTCAACGCAAAACGTAAGGCCACAAGCAGACAAAAAAGGGGAACAAATCTGATGTAATAGGCAGAAAAGCATGGAACTTTCATAGGCAGTACATTAAGGTCATTAATAAGGAAAAATGAGATGCACCGTGGTCCGTGTATGTGTACCATCATGCAATTACCACGCTCTAGCCAAAGGTCAGAAACTAAATGCATTGAGGACCAATCAAGAATGATAAAACCAGAAAGATTAATTTAAATGCATTGAGGACCATCACGCAATTCTCACTCTCTCACAGATCCAATTGGATCTGAAGGTACAGACCTAGCTTTTCAAATGAATTAGTTTGAAGCCGGATTTATAATCTGCTTCACCTTTAACTATAATTACGGAAAAATAACAAAATAAAAAGATAACACAAAAGGGTGGACCATAACCATGAATAAGCACTCAATACGTTGAATTACGTGCATCTTCATGAATCAAACTAAAAGAAGAAGAAAAACAGTATTAAGTAAATTAAGACTCACAGCGACAACCAACTACATGCATCATGACAAAATTGACCAATTAGGACCATCATATTTTTGTGGTTTTAACCAATGTTTTAAATACCGCATTGGAATGAAATATTTCGGTACCGATACCATTTCGTGTACTGTTTCAGAATAACATTTCGATATATAAATAAATTATATATATAAATTATATTTTAAAATAATAATTTATATATAAATAAAGTATATATAAATACATAGATATATAAATTATAAATAGTCTAGTCTAAATTAGGGGTCAAAAAATAAACTTGTAGTTTGAAAATATGAAAAAAAAAAAAAAAAAAGCTGAAATATCGGCCAGTATGAACCGGTACAGACCGAAATATCGGCCAGTACGGCCGGTACAGAATATAGGATATACCTATACCGGTCCGGTGGCTGGTACGGAAAATACCGGTCGTACCAGCCGGTACGGTACGATATTCACAACACTAGTTTTAACTAATGCATAAAAACTTCACAGTGGATAGTAAAACGTTTTGTGGAGTGTAGTTGAACTGTCATCCAAAAAGAAAACCCTTTATCTAAAAAAAAGAAGCCAAATACCAATCATCTTTATCGACTACAAAAAGTTACAAGCAAACGCAAAAATTATCAAACTGCCAATCTACCGCCTATCAGAACAGGAATACAATGTACCAACTACCAACACTTCTCGTTTCCATCAACTGTAAAAAATCTAAGGGTGCAAATCATCAACAAACTTGAGTATGGATATCATTCAATTAAGAGTTAATGATAGAGATTTTAAAAGCTGATAGGTGCTAATCCAAAAATTAGTTACGGGCTACCGCATTTACATTAGTGAGAGATATTAAGGCATTTATTCACTGGACCCAAAGAGGAAAAGCATTGAAGTGAGTTGAGTTGAGTTGAGATGATAAAATATTATTAGAATATTATTTTTTAATATTAAAGTTGTTTTAAGATTTAAAAAAGTTGAATTATTTATTATATTTTATATTGAGATTTAAAAAAAATATAATGATGAATTGGAATGAGTTTAAATGAGTTGAGGATCCAAACGCATCCTAATCTCTACAGAACCTAAAGGAATAAGCAGTTTTAATACCAAAGGTAATAATGTCTGACAAAATCGAAACCTAGCTTCCATAGCACTGATTTCTATTCAAGAGCCTAAAACGCATAAAAAAAATTTTAAATTGTGGTTGAATAAAATATTATTTTTAATATTATTATTAATTTTAAATTTAAAAAATTTGAATTATTTATTATATTTTAAGTGAAAGTTTGAAAATATTATTACCACTATGGCCAGACGAGATGAAACTATCTGAACGGATCTTAATGTCTCAAGTCTTCAAATACTAAAAATATCGATAGAACTTTTAAAAGAAGATTTTAGAATTGACTAAAGAGAATCACAAACTAGTAAGTACAAATACGCGGAATATGCTTCAAAAACCGCAAACATTAAAAAATTAATACCACAAATTAAAATACTTACGACCAAGTGTGTGAATACGAAACGTAAATCTCAATCAGCAAAATTAAAATAGAAAACTAAGTAAGATAAAGCATAAAACGTTTTCGATATTTTGTAAAACAAAAGAAAACAAAGAAAAAAAAAATCGACTTTGGAATTCAAAATCAGTGAGAATCACAATATGAATAAAAACAGCACGAATCACAAATTTGAGCACCAAAATGCAGTGATAAACAGGTGAGAGAGAAAAAAAATACACGTTTCCAACAATTTCAAAGCAAAAGAAATAGACGCAACTGTTTCAAAATGCTTCGAAATGGGAGGAAAATCAACGATGTGAATGCAACAGTAAAAAAACTCAAGCTTCGGTGCCAGTGAACCGGACCGAGCAATTACCAGCAACTTCTTCACGAGGTCGACGTTGCCCGCATGGACGGCAAGGAACAAGGCGGTGACGTCTGTCTTAAACTCCTCGTAGTCCACGCGGACCTCAATAGGCGATTCGTCATGCAGGACCAGCTCGGTCTTCCTGCTCTTGAAGCACACCGCGCCTACGAAGTTCACGTCCACGAACGGATCGGCGATGCACTCGATAGCGGACTTCTGATCGCCGGAGAGCGAAGCTTCCAGGAGCCGTTGCGAGACATCGGCCTCGTCGTCCACCGGAAACACCTGCTGCTTCCCGGAAAAAAACGTCATGTCGGCGGCTTCACACGTGGCGTCGCTCGAGCTTCAGTCGTACCAAACTGTGGCTGCAACTTCAGATGAAGGCTCGCAGTCGCATGCGCCCTCTCTCGCTCTAACAAACACGAGGCTCGAGTCGAGAGAAAGTTGGAAACTTTGAAAAAAGTGAGCGCCAGAAGTGAGGGAGAGAGTCGGGTGCAAATATATTGGAGAAGTTTTAACTGCGATTTAACCACGGTTACAAAATTTGGTTGACTGGGACCTTAAACAATTGTGCGTGGGGTCCAGTCTCGCTTTAGAGGTTTTAAATTTTTAATTGGTAAATTCATGTAATATGGTGTTTATTAGAGTAAATAGTAATCCTCTTCCCAAATGGCAATACACGACTACATTAGTAACGGTTGTTTCTGGCCATTTAATTTCCAGAAAAATAGTATAATTATTTTTTGAGTATTTTTAATCATTAAACTGTTTAATAGAGAAATAATTTATATAATTTTTTTATAGGAATTATTTATACAATTTTAAATGAACAAACTCTGAAGAGTATTGATACATCTATAAAATAATTATATAAAAATAATTTTACAATCTAACATGACTTAATCTAACCTGTTAAATTTATGTATTCTCTTTATAATATATTCCCTTTGTTGGTTAGAATATTTCCCATATCTAAAACATTACTCAACAGGATCACAGTGACCTTATCTTGTAACTGAGCACCCATACCTGCATGCAGGCTGTTGTCATTGACGAAGAGCAGCATCTTTGTGTACATGATATATACAGTGTCAGAAGAAGTTCTGTTCAGTTCTACGTTTCTACTTCCTACTTCCCTTTGAGGGTCAAAAAGTAGAAAGAAGGGAAAAGAAAAAAAAAAAAAAAAACTGTGAAAATTAAAGATAAAGGTAGTCCTACACAGTCAACAAGAGTAACCTACAAGTAATAGCCCCCCCCCCCCCCCCGCCCTCCCTCGATCGTTCCTTAATGACCCCTGCCCAGCCCAAATTGCAGTAGCTCGCTCAATCGTTTCTGACCCGCGTTTTATTTCTCACCTCGTTAATGCAGGCTGAGGCCCCTCCCTCCTTCCAATGCCATTTAATTGGTTCTATATATCTGCCAATGTCAGAAAAAGGTCAATCAATGAATGAAGATGTACGTATTCATTTATTCAATGATAAATTATATATATACATATAATTTTTTTATAATTCTGCCTTAAATATAAGTTTATTATGTAAAATCTGAGATTTTTTGTTCAATTACTAATGATATACATTAATTGATCGTAAAATAAATTTATGTTCCATTTTTTTTTATGACTAGATTCCAAAATAATGGATTTTAATTTTGTTTTAAAAATCTTGTTTGTTTTCAAAAAATACTTCATCTCATCTTATTTTAATTTTATCATTATATTTTTTTTAATTCTAATACATAATAAAATAAACAATTCAATTTTTTCAAATTCATCTCATCTTCTATCACTTAATTATTACAATTTTTTTAAATTTCAATATAAAATAAAATAAATAATTCAATTCAACCCAACTCATCTCTAAAAACAAACAATGCCTAAATTTCCTGTCTTTTTTTGTTTTATCATGTATTAAAATTTGGATTTGAAGATAAATGAATTCAAAATCATAGTTATTAATTTAAAATTTAAATCCAAATAAAAATTCAAAATTCAAAAAATTTCATCAACAGTATAATATTCATCTTGCATGCATGATAAATCCACGCGGGAATATGACAAGAATAATTCCTCTTACAGAGTGAATTGACAGTGGATAACAAACCGATTAGATGCAATGCATGCGAGTCGCAATTTATTCATGAAAAAACAAACTAATTAATTAAAACTTCTCCCATATAATAATATGAAAAAATCTATTCATAAGTTTATATATCATAATCACAATTTTTTTTATTTTTATTAAATATGTATTATATGGATGATGAATAAAAAAATATAAATATTTAAAAAAAAAAAAATAAAATAAATTATAATGTGTAGTATGTAAACTTATAAATAGCAATACTCTAATAATATATACAGAGAAAATAAAAGGGAGTCGTTTATTCGGCAGGATAATGCCATAATGGCAGGTACTAGTAGTACTACACTAGTCGTACAAGAGGCACCTGTCCCAAAAAGGCAGGCCCCCTCATGAAGGCGGAACAATATCTTGCAAATCACCATTGTCATTTCAGGAATCAGAATTCAGAACATCTGAGATCCTGGACCCATCCAATAATTAATATTCATAGGAAAAATAAAATAAAAAATCTTTAGCATGTTTGACTGCATACCGTACGTACATCGGCTTTCATATCATGGTTCAGAGTACCTCACAGCGCTGTTAGAGTCTAGAGATAGAGAGCCCACCATGCATGAATGCTGGGATCATGACTCATGGACCTACAGCTAGCTGGATGATTCATAGACATCTCGATTATTTTGGTATTTTTGTATACATTTATCAGGCGGCTTCCAAATAAAATAATGATCAGTACGATTGATGAATAAGCTTTCAGTGACAAAAAGAAACACAGTAATAGAAGGGCCGGTGCTAAAAGAATATCATGTCTCCGTTGGTTTTTTTTTTTTTTAATTAATCTGAATTTTCAAAGGGTGTCGTGTTTCCAAAGTTTCATCTACTTTAACCAGCAAGAGTCGGTAGAGTATGAAGAGGTAGCTAGTAGCATTGATGGGTTGAGTGCAAAGCAAGTTTTGAAAAATGCTTGCCAGTGCTAGACGGGGGCCATGCATGTATGGTTGGACAAGTTAGCAAGCAGGGCCCCAGAGGCAGAGGCCAGAGGCATTGCCAACCTGAGCTGCTGGTGATGGGTATGGAGGAGTTTCGTCCCCGTCTTTCCTTCTCTATGCTTGTTAATGGATGGATGATCGATCGCTGTGCACGAGGGGATCGAAGCAGCTTTGCATTTACACCCCGTTCGTGCACGTGACCTTCTTAAATGTCCCTTCGAACTTCGAGCACGATTTTGATCCTGGAAGAAAAAATAAAAGATAATGAGCCTCTTTTGGATTGACTTTAAAAGTTTAAAAAATATTTTTAACGGTTTAAAATTTTTTTTAAAGAAATAATAATATATTTAATAAATTTATAAAAAATATTTTAATCATTTAAAAAAGTTAAAATTTTATTTTTTAAAAAAATATTAAATCAAAATTTTTATCGAAAAACTCATACAGATAACTGTATATTTTTAAAAAATTAATATAACTAATTTTTAAAAAAAATTCGATACAAATTTATCATACAATAAACAAATTTTGAAATATAAAACTTATTATTTAATTTAAAATTTATATTTTCCATCCCAATCCACAAAATATTAATAATAAAATAGCTTTGACTGCTCTTGCTATATATAATATATATAGTCCTGCTAACGGCGTGAAATTACTTTTTTATTTTTATTTTGTTTTATATATATATATTTTAATATATGTAAATATTTAAAAATATATATATCAATATACTAAAAATTATTTTTTTAATTATTAAATTAAAAAAGAATTAAATAAATAAACCCATCAAAATGAAGAGATATATTCAGTCGGCATATTAAAACTTTATATATATATATATATATATATACACCCATGACTAGTACTTGTAAGTTTATCCGAAGGTACGAACGGGTGTACTTAATTAGATTAATTTGTTGCGTGAAAGGACACTGACCTCGATCTGGGTTTCTTATAAAAAAAAGAGATTTGTTACACAACCTCCTACTATTCATCCACACTCCACACTCCATATTTTTTAATATTTTTTAATATTTTTTTAAAATTTTTTTTAAAATTTATTTTTTTTTAAATATTTCAAATTTTTTATTCACTACTCATATAAAAAATATTTGATAAAAAAAAAATTAAAAAAAAAGGTGGAGTGTGGAGTGTGGTGAATAGTAGGAGGTTGGAAAGATTATTTCTAAAAAAAAATCAAGAGGATTTTTTTTTATTTTTAGGTCTTGTTTGTTTTCGAAAATGAGATGAGATGAAATGAAAACTTTTGAGATGAGATAAATTGTTTATTTTATTTTGTATTGAAATTTGAAAAAGTTGTAATGATTAGATGAGAGAAGATGAGATGAATTTAAAAAAGTTGAATTGTTTATTTTATTTTGTATTAGAATTGAGAAAAGTGTAATAATGAAATTGAGATGAGATGAGATGAAATGTTTTCTGAAAACAAACGAGGCCTTAGTTGTTTGTTCTTCAAAGTTTGAGAATTTTTTTTTCCTTGCTTATTATTTGCTTTGAGTGTGTGCGTTGAGAGCTGCCCAACATAAAGGAGTTTACTTGTTTCCAAATTAAGCAAAGACGATTAATCTTTTTTGGGGAATTGATCCTCTTGACTTTTGTTGTTAAAAAATGGTAAACCAACCCTAAGCCTACTAGAGTTTTGATACACAATTTCTTACTGCTTATGCAGATTTTACATTTCAGTCTATGTGACTTTTTTTTTTTTTTTTTTTTTTTGAAAAAGAGAAAACGTGCAGGGAAGTGTCTTTTGGTCCCAAATCATTTCAATTTTCTCCACCCCCGAGTTCTTCTTCGATTCTCCAAACCCCCGGAAGTTGAGTAGATTTATTGGGTCCAAAAAGGCACTGCAACTTGAACAGACAATCTGAAAAATAAACACCCATTTCCTCTCTCTTTCTTTTGTCTCCAATGTGAAAAAATTCCGTAAACACAATACTCCGTATATATAACTTACCCAAAAAAAAAAAAGTAGTGTTTTGTTTCGCTTCAAGCCTTCAACCATTTTCTTATAATTCTGCAGATTAATTTATTTCATTTTTCTTGTTGGTTTTGGGTTTCTAGTCGCTTGAACTAAACGATCTTGAGGTGGGTTTTGTCTTATTTCAATGCAAATGCTTTAAATAAGCCAAGTATGTGCTTTAGTTGAGAGGTTTGGGCTTCATGAGAGGTCTCTGAAATCTGAAAAATCGAGGGTGACTGAGGGAGAATGAGGGTGAGAGGACTGATGGAGAATGGGGGTGAAATGTCTGAGGGAGAATGAAGTAAACCGTGATGTGGGGTAGAACAGGGTTCGACGATATCAGGAGTGTGGAGTGCAGTCACTGAACTGGATGTTGAGTAGATTTATTGAGCCAATGCGGGCTCGCTCGACCAAACGAAGGGATTGGCTCATAGTCGATCTAACTACTCGAGATAGTGATTGAGTGAGATCGAGACCTACGACTACAAAGACAGAACTGTTAGAGCACTAATGCAGGTTTAAATAACTATTTGTGATGATGTTAGAAGTTAAATAAAATATTACTTTTTAATAATATTATTATTTTAAATTTTAAAAAAATTAAATTATTTATTATATTTTATATAAAAATCTTAAAAAATTGTTATGAATAGATGAGATTATGAATTATAATGCATTGAAATCATCTTTATATTTAAAATAGTATTGTATAGTGTTGTAATGATTAGGTGCAAAATAGTATTGTACATGGAGTTTTTTAACACAGAGAGTATTGTTATTGGGAAAAAACTACTATGTCTCTTAAGATGTACTGCTCAAGTTGATAGCTTGACTAAATAATTTTTTTTTTTATTTAGTAATTAAGGAAGTGATTTTAAGTATATTGAGATTTTTTTTTAAATATATTAAAAAATATGAAAAGAAAAAAAAACTGAAAAGTAACGGACAGTAATGTTGAGTGGGCTGCTCTAGGCAATAGAGTAGCCAGACTCTTGGCATTGATATCTACATATGTAAATACAAAAACGTATTTGCATAATTTTACATAGGTATAAATAGTATTTCAACATATTTGGAGATGTATTATTCACTCTTTAAATTCCTCCAACAGCATAAGAGAACATTCACCTTCACCTTCATTTTATCATTATAATATATTATTTTTTTATATCTTTAATAAAATATATAAAAAATTACATTTTATTATTAGTATATTTTATTATTAATGCCAAATGTATGTAGTCGGTGCTAATTGTAAAATATATAAAAAATAATATTTTTAGGAAAAAAATAGATAATAATAAAATATTATTATTTTATTGTTATTTGGCTCAAATATGCATAATCCAATGTGAGAGTTTTTCTTGATATGCAAAATCAATTTTCAAAAGATATGATTTTGCATATGCATATAGAGAAACCAATGCTAATGCTTTGAACAATGCTATTTTGTGTATGAGAATCTAAAATATGCTATATATTAGCTACTATTTATCTCACACTCCACACCTGACGTATTTTTTTATTTTTATTTTTATAATGTCAGACCCATCATTATATTTTCAATCACTCTCTTCTCAAACTCTCTCACTCTCTTCGACCTCTCTCTTTCTCTGTCTCTGACCTGTCTCTCTCCCCAAGCTCTCCCTCATCGAACCCTCTCTCTCATCAAGCTCTCTCTCTCTCTCTCCCCCTCAAGCCCTCTCTCTCCCCTCAAGCCCCCTCTCTCTTCAAACCCCTTATCTCTCTCATCCAATTCTCTCTTCTCAAGTTCTCTCTCTCATCAAGCTCTCTTTCACCAAGTCTTCTCTCTCCTCAAGGGAGAGGGAGATGAACCTAGTTCACGCGTATGGTTTAGGTGTGGGGTTTGGTACAGTGGCTGATGAGAAGATTTATTATTTGTGTAAATATAATTTTTTATATATAAATATGCAGGCACGCAGATATATCCCAGACAAGTGGGGATCCACACCCCACCCACATATTCCTTTTCGCATAAAGAGCTTCCCTCCCACTTGTTTGGTGCTAGCGAGATCGACCGATTTAATGCGGACGCCAAATAGGTCGGATATGGGCACACACGAACACCCCTATCTTTAAGAACATCCGCATTTGACTCCTCATTCACGCTCCTTGTCTAAATATTGGAAATTTTTTTAGTTTTTGTGTAAAAAGCAATCCATATCTTGCTCTCTATTTTAGGGAATAAGTTTGGGATTTAAATAATTACTCCTTATATTTAGGTCTCGTTTGTTTTCAGAAATGAGATGAGATGAGATGAGATTTTTTGAGATATTTGTGAATAGTAGTGAGATATGTTGAGTGTAGATGAGATAAGATGAGATGAAATGAGATATGTGTTTGTTTATAGAGATGAGATGAGATGAGATTAGTTTAACTTTTTTTAAAGTATTTATTGTGGTAGGACCCACAACTAATTATTTGATTTTTTTTTCTTGCCTGGCAATTACAAACTTACATGTCTATTTTTTCATTTTAAAAAAAAATTATACTAAAATATTATGAAAATATAATCCTTTTATCAGATATTTCTCTGATTTTTTCTTTTTCATTTTCCCGTTGTTTCTTGTCTCTCTCTCTCTATCACACACAGACACACACTTTCTTCGTTGTCTGTTGGAACCAAACAGTTTGGTCTATCTCTCTCTCTCTCTCTCTCACGAACTCACTCTCTCTAAAGTCTACACTCTGGTTCTCAATCAAAGTGAGAGTATCCCCAGAACATGAGCAGTAGCAGTAGCAGAAGTAGAAGAGTGTGGTTATGAATCCCAACTCCACCGAAGCAGCAGCAACATCAGTTGCACTACCTCCACTACCTTCGCAGCCACACCAACCTCTCGCAGACCCTCCACATCTTGCGATCGCCACCCCGACAAGCATTTTACAGGCTTCTGCCCCTCATGCCTCTGCAAGCGTCTCGCCGTCCTCGATCCCAATTCCTTTTCTTCCGCATCTTCCTCTCGCAGACCCCCCACCTCCTCCATCGTCGCCGCCCTTAAAGCCATCTTTAAACCCTTTGGCGGCGGTGGCGGACCCTCTTCTTCTGCCAACCACAACAGGAACGGAACTACCACCGGTGCTTCTTCTTCGTTCTTTCCCAAGCTTTGACGAACGAAGTCCTTCTCAGCCTCCAAGAACGAAGGTTTCTCCGGGGTTTTCGAGCCCTAGAGAAGTCTTGTGACGTCAAGGTCTGGAACACCCTCTGGTCTCTCTTCACTCTCGATGACGAGCGCAACCCATAAGAAATGGGGCTTACAGGAGGAAATAGACGGCACGCTGCAAGATTCACGAAATCAGTCAACGACTCAACAGTGTTGAGATGAGAGAGAGACCGACTGAGATGAAAACCTGGGGGATAATATTGCGTTTGTTTTAGGAACTATCTATCCGTACGAAACTGTTTTCAAAGTTTTCAAAAGTTTTCAGTTTATCCCCGAAAACAAACGAGGCCTTAGTGAGTCACTGTAACTCTCTATTTAATTTTCAGACAATTGTTTATTCAATAGTCTCGCACCCAAAAGCAATCCCTCTTTCCCATATCTACACAATCCTGTCCTGCACTACAAGTCTGCCCTATGTAGCAGGTGACGCCTCGTCACCTACCACGATCACCTAATCCATTTTTTTTTTTTTTAAGTTTCACCATTTGGAAAGAGAATATTGTTAGGAAAACACCGATTTTGAAAACATTACCATTTGTGAGAGATAAATAAGAAAATAATTGAGTATTTAAAAATGTAAAAAGAAATGAATTAAAAATAATAAATAAAGAATAAATACAAATCATTTTAATATAATATAATACCTTCAAACAGGTTTATCTGTTGTTTAGAGAACAACAGCAACCAACGAATGTGGACCACGTAGGAGATGTATCTTTAAGTTAGTAGGGTGCGCTGTAGAGGAAAAACAAATTATCAGGCCACATGTCATTGTCAATACCAAACCCCCCTCCCCACCCCTATCTTTCTCACTCTCATTCCCTCTCCTTCACAAACCCTAACCTCTCTCTCTCTCTCTCTCTCTCCCCTCTTCCCACTCTGTCAAATCTCTCTCTCTATCTAAACCCACTATGTCGAAGCCACCAAGCCACTGGAACACACTCCATCAAAGCTCTCTCTCTCATCTTCCCCTCAAAAAATTCCAAGATTCTTTTTTATTTGATAGTAAACATGAACAGTGGTGACGAAATGGTGATTGTACTGCATATGGAAAACCCACCATCAATTCAATTTACTTCAAAATTTGAAAACTCAAATATGTTTTAGACAACTGCTGTGGAAAATGATAAATTTGGAGTTCTATCAAGAGATGTTGTTTTGGGGAATAAAAAATTTCGATTGCAATGTTTTTTTTCCCTGCAAGCGATATTTGTATTATTAACTTTCATCTACACTAATAAAAAAAAATGAAAACTATAAAGTTCTGTGATAATGCTTCAAATTTATATAAGATTGTGTGGTTGATTAAAATTTTGGCTTCAAATTCTATTGTCTATATGAAAGATTATAGGGTTAATTACGTTTTATCCTCTTGAACTTTTACTTAATTTCTAACGTGCCTTTGAAACTACTAATCGCATCAAAGTGGACTTTCTAATTTTTAAAATTTCTCAATCCCCCCATTCCGTCTACCAACAACGTTAAATTTAGTTTTGCTACAGGTACCCGCATTGTGTACCTTTTACGGAATCGGCTCAGCCGATATCTGAAAAAGAAAAAGAAATCTGATCTCTTAGTAACGAGATGTAGTGTAGACTTTCCCTTAGTAACGAAAATTCGATTTCAGACATTTGCTTTAGATAAACCAGCGCCAAAATCATATGAAATAATCTCCAGTGTCTTGTGATGGAGAACTTGCCGTTGTCCGGTCGAGCCCAACCTTGCGTGGCGTCAAACCCATCCCGAAACTACGTTGCTGTGCCGTCGAACCCCCTGCGCCGGTGGTCCATTTCTGTGTTAGAGAGAGTGTCGTCGTGGGTAAACTCGGATAAATAACTACCAAGTGAGACCACCAATTCGTCCAATTTCAACTTAAAAATTTGCAAGGCCTTACCATTTTCTTTTTAACTTTGACATAGACAAGTAACAATAAGGAACACTGCAGAATAGATGCTGATGAATTACTCCATCACTAGTTGCCTGTGACGATTGAGGTCGTTAAGATAATTGGTGGAAGTATAACCTTCGAGGTCACAAGCATTAAAAGGGGGTGATTTTGCAGCTACAGAAATTGGTCTTGGTTCAAGAGCTCCATCCTCGACCTTTAGTAGCTGCATGACCTGCAAAACGGACTGGATGGATTTCGAGTTTCAGAGTTTCCTTTTGCCGAATGAAAAGGAGGACGAACGAAGGGATTTCAATTTCAATTGATGTAACGAACGCACCATTTTAGTGAATGCTATAGTGGCCCCACGCGAACGCACAATTTCAGTAAACACTACAGTAGCCCACGGGTACACGGGAGGTACCCCTCCTCGGTGCAAGTAGTATTTTTGGCATTAAATTTAATGAAAATTAACTGTAAATATGTAATTTTTATCTAATTTATTATTATTGATTATATAAAATATAAAATAATATATGATATTAATTAATAATAAATTATTAATCATTAAAAAATAATATTTTATTTTACTATTAGAAAAATTAAATCAATTACTTTCTATTCTATTGTACTACAGAATCCTTTATCTTACGTGTAGCCCGTTGGTGGGCTGTTTTTCGTTCAATAGCAACAGGGTGTTGCAAAGCCTCTCTCTTTTCTGAAAGTGAGAAGGGGATAGGCACTTTTATGGTATAGTTAGGTTTATTCTAATCCCATGTACTTAGTGATGTGTCATTCTATTAGTGGTTTTCGTTAAACTCCCCTTACAAGATTCACATCTCTAAAGCGGTTATGTTAATTAAATAAAAAAGCTATTTGAAAGCCAGTTCATTAAATCACAATGCACATCCTGTTATATGGCAGACCCGGTCCAAAGCCACGTAATGGTTCCCTCTCAGTATTCCAACTTCCAAGCTCTGCGTTCGAAAGAAAAAGTAAATTGATTTCCTTTATATCTACTTACATTTTACAGTTCATTGAATATGTATTGCTTCTCACTTCTCTCCTCTCTCTCTCAACGATGAAGTTCCATTGTCTTCAAAGTTTCTATTGAAAACATATGATTCCGGTGATTAAGAAAAAACCTCTAGCTTCAAAAATTCATCAAAATGGTTCCACCTTGGGGATAAACAACATAAATCTCCTGTGCTAACTAGTCATTCACAGAAAATGAACAACAACGTGTTGAGCTTGGCAAGAGGAAGGTGAACAACAATGATCAAATTGACTTTGGAGCTTGACGAAGTTCAACAACAGCGTGTTTAAGTTAGAAAAAAAGTAACAGCATGTTGAGCTTGGAGAAACGAAGGTGAAGAACAATGATCGAAATGAATTTGGAGCTCGACGAAGGTTGGAAACATCGTGTTTAAGAAAAATATTTGGAAAAAAAAAAAAATAGTTGGTGGCGTAAACCACAAGCTAAATCCTGTTTAGCTTTAAAAAAAGGAAAAAAAAATTGTATAAAATATTTGATAAAAAAAATATATTGTTTAGGAAAAGATTATTTTTTAGGAAAATCTATATTATGTTTTTATATTATTCTTAAAAACGTAATAATTTTAAAAAGTTGATCGTACCGGCAAATAAGTAATTTTTGACTGTGTTTAAAATATTTGTTAGAGAATAATAGTTCAAAACATATAAAAAAATAAAATAAAATAAAAGAGTGAATAGTTAAGATTATAAAAAGAAGTATAGTAAAAGAAATAGTATTATTTTAATATAATAAAGATAAAATAGGGAGTGAGTTGATGTGAGAAATTTTTAAAAGATGAGTAAAGTTTTAAAAAGTAGGAAAATATTAGTTTTTGCCAAAACTTAGAAAAAATTATAAGGAGCTGGATGCTGAAATATGAGTAAAGTTAAAAAATATAGAGAAATATAAATTTTGGCCAAAATTTAAGAAAAAAATTATAGAGAGTTGTATGCTAAGGCTCTAAGCCATGACAGCCCCTTTTAGAAAGGAAGAAGAAGGAAATCCATTTATCGAAAAAATGGTTCGACTTGCCTTTGGTATTATCTGATGAGCGGTGTTATTTTCATCGAAAGTTTGATATCAAATGGGTATCAAACAATATAATTTTTTTTCTTTAAATATTTTTTAAATCACTTTAAATATTCAAAAAAATTCAAATTTATTAAAAAAAAAATTTCTTAACTATTAAGTAAAAAAATTATAAAAAATGCAGTCAGTTAGAAAAATTCGGAATATAAATTTGGTGGGAGTAGGGTTTCTCATTATCTGGTATGCTTGCTCAATAAATGATTGAAGAAACAGAAATCTTTATGCCTTAGATCGTTCGAATCATTGGCCAAAACGCGTCTTTTCCGAATAAACTCTATTTTCTCGAATTTAATTGTTATATTGGTCCCATCTCCTTTCAATTAGGGTACATTATTCGTCGTAAACTTCCAAATATTATATTTTAGCCCAAATAATATTGTCCTTTTATATTTAATGATCCTTCTATTTCGTTAACAACAATATTGTACTTTTATAAATCTGTTTGGTAACATTATTAAAGCAGCACAATATTGTACTTTATAAATCTATGTGGTAACATTATTAAAACAGCACAATATTGTACTTTTTTACTTCTATGTTAATGTTATTAAAGCGCTGTTGTATTTGTAAAAAAAATGTTAATTGTATTTAAGACAAATTTATAAAAAATCTATTTCTTCACGTGTTAACCAGTAATAGGTTAAAAATTATAAAATTTAAGTCGTGCTACACCCAGCTTAACAAAATCTCCTGAGAATGCCAAATAACTTTTTTTTTTTCATACATTTTTTTATGCTCTTATGTTTTCCTTCAAATTTTTAAAAATGACAAAATGAGTTTTTATAATTTATTTAAATAAAATTATAAATATATGTACCACTAGAAAACGCTGCTGTATAGGATTTGACCATTGGTCCGTATTAGATAAAGTTGGATCGTTTGATATTGAATTAAGTTAGAATGAGTTGAGTTTTTTTTATAAATAGTAGTGAGTTAATATGATGAAGTGAGTTTTGTGAGATTCATCTAAAATGAGTTATATTTATAGGAAATTGAAAAAAAATTATGAATCTCGCGTGTCAAGAAGTATTAAGTTTAAAAAAATTATAGATTTACATATAAAAAAGTTTTGAATTAAAATAAATTTACTGATTTAAGAATCGGATGTTCAGATATCATAATTAACTTAAAATTCAACTCAGTTCACTGAGTTTGAAACGAGATCTTAGGGTGCATTTGAATGTTGAGATGAGTTAGATTGAGTTGAGTTGAGATGATAAAATATTGTTAGAATATTATTTTTAAATATTAAAATTATTTTGAGATTTAAAAAAGTTAAATTATTTATTATATTTTGTATTGAAATTTAAAAAAATTATAACGATAAGTTGAGATAAGTTGAGATGAGTTTGTTATCCAAACGAAGCTTTAGCCCTTCAAAGCTTGTTCGGCCCAATTGCACACTGCACAGCATAGACTAGTACTGGAGGTACTGTTATCTCCTTGTCTGCTCCGCTAGCATCCTTTGAATTTTGCAACAACATTGACTCCTCAGAGTACCAGCGGATCAACCCAACGCAAAAATGGTCTCAGCTACCAAAGAAGAAAACCTCAGTAATACTCTCTCTCTCTCTCTCTCTCTCATATCTAAAGCGATAAAAAAAAGTATAATCGGAACGAAGTACAATCAAAACAAGTTTACAATTATATTTGTGTCTTTGTACCGCAGGTCCGCAATTGCCGCATAATTTGGCGTTAAGTTTGGCTTAAGTTCATCTGCTTTATGTTTCCTTGTTATTATTATTACCAACATTATCGATGGCAATGAGTATGGTTTTAATAATTTTTCAGGTTCTGCCAAAAGGGTAGCTGTTATTGGTGCTGGTGTCAGGTATTGTTCTTTAATGTTCGAGGCCTTCGCTGATTTTGAGTGATTATGTGGTCGTGCGGCTATATTTATAAAATCCCTAGACAGTGTTTTCTCAGATATAGGCTGAGTTCGCTAGATAAGAGGCCTTTGTTGATTATAGCCCATATGAATTTAATGTGGGGTTTGGTCACGAGAATCACAAGAGCACGCAGATAATTCTAGGTTTTCATTAGCTCTTAATCTTGATTATTATGAAAACAAAGGAGACAAAATGCTGTGGGTATAGGACTATTGATCTTGTTTTATTCGACTTGGGAAGGTGGCTGAGCTGACTTGAGAGTGCCTCTTTAGCCTTTAAGAAAAAAGTTCTGCGCCAACTTTGGACTCAGCTTTAGGCGTTTACGAGATCTCTATTCTCTAACAATTTTTGAGCTTTTCAGTGCTTCCTTTTCTGTTTAGCCCATTTTGGTCCCTTGAGAATATCTGGAGCGTTGAAATCTCCTGAAGCAAGCCCATCAGTCTGGCACTAGTTTTGTGCTTCATAGAACGGGTCACATTAAACCTTCTAAATTGACATGTCTTATATCTAATTGTTTCACAATTCTAACATGTTAATATTTGCAACATGATTTGCGAGTACTAGATATGTAATTTGTTTTGTCTTTTCCATGAGTTGACTGTGACTTTATTTTGATGGTCAAGTGGGCTTGCCGCAGCATACAAATTGAAATCACATGGTTTAAACGTCACGGTATTTGAAGCTGAAGGAAGAGCGGGTGGGAAGTTAAGAAGTGTTTCACAGGATGGTCTAATTTGGGATGAAGGAGCGAACACAATGGTGACATTTTTGGCAGTAGCCTAGGGTACCACGAGTCCTTACTAAGATTGAAAGCAATCGTAATGGAGGTTTTGTTGCTGTGCAGACTGAAAGTGAAATGGAAGTCAGAAGTTTGCTTGATGATCTTGGACTTCGAGAAAAGCAACAATTTGTAAGGGTTTCTACATTACATCAAGCATATAAAATAGAAAACCATTAATTGTGCATTGGCATGCTAGTGCAGGAATCTGTGTCTTTAGTTTGTCCTCTATCACCAATTTTTCTTAGAGAAATTCGACTGCCAGACTTTTATTCTTAAAGTTTTGAATAGATGTTCCGTTTCTGTCTAAACACAAATTTGAAGTTTATGGTAGCTGTTCTCTGCATTCGTAAGGAAACTTCACTGATGAAATGAATTGTTGTCTGCTGTTACCAGCCAATTTCTCAGAACAAGCGTTATATTGTACGGAATGGTATGCCAGTACTGGTGAGATCACATGAGGACTATTTTCTGTTTTCATATTTTGTTGATGTTATGTAACTGCAAGTGTCTAACTGGGATCACAACCTCTTGTCAGATACCTACAAATCCCATTGCACTGATCAAGAGCAATGTTCTTTCTGCACAGTCCAAGGTTTGTTTTCCAGAAGCAATTACATCCACGAGATATTAATCACATGAGATACGAAGTGTGTGACCCACTGGTACTGTTAGTTCATTACATTAGGATGATAGTGATGGCCCGACATGAAGTGTAAGAATAAGAAGCTTCTCCATAACGTTTCACTGGACACTTAAGGGCATTGAACTCTATCGTTTTCAGCTTCTCCCTGGAATTGTCACTAATTTTTTTTTCAGGGGTATGCTTTTGTATACTTCTTGTGTACTTGGAATACGTCCAAGGCAACGGGGTTCAGAATTATTTTTTTCCTTTTACTTATTGAAAGGGGCTTCTAAAATTGAGATATATACAGCTCTTCACATGTTAGCACATGAGAGTTTACACGAATAAAATGGGGAGAAATATTAAGGTTTATATACCCACAACAAATTGAAAAAAAAAGAGGAAATGTAAGTTTCTCGGATTAAATATTGCATGCAGCCTCAAATTCTTGTTGCAAGTTTTTGCACAATAGGAGGGCATCCCATGGTTCTTCTTATTATTATTATTGTGTTTGAAGGTAAGGTGAACTTAATCCTCTCTACGACTTTTGATAAGAATTTTATACCGTATTTAAAAGTAAAATTTCACTTTGGAAGGCCTACAAACTACGCTGTGCATTTTTCCTGTAAGAGCTCTTTAAACTTAAGAGCATAGTTCAGCTCTCTCGCACAGGATACCCTTATGAAGTGCATTTCTGCGTTTGCAGTTTCAGATCATTTTGGAGCCATTTTTGTGGAAGAAAAGTAACTCCAAAGTTTCTGATGATTATAGGGAGGAAAGGTGATGGCTAATATATAATTAAAAGTATTCTGCACTTTGTCTCTTGTTTGTTTTTTACCATTTGAGGGAGTTGTCCCTTTATTTGTTATTTGTTATCTTGTAGTGTGGGTGGGTTCTTTCAACGCCATTTTGGGAAAGAGGTATTTCTCATATTGTTTCATCATTACTTTGTGGTACTTACTTTTCTGATGATGAAATGGTGATAATATACAGCATGATTTCTAACTATTTACCATATACAGCATGATTTCTAACTATTTACCTGATAAGTTGATTATCCACACAAAATAATCAAAACTCATTAGCTTTGGAATTGATAGACGGAAATATCAAGTAAATTTCTTAATCACTGGTTTTCAATTGTAAGGTTGTGGATTATCTCATTGACCCTTTTGTTGCGGGCACAAGTGCTGGAGATCCTGAATCTCTTTCTGTAAGTAATGTCTTGGATCTTTGGATTTCCTAAAAACTCATCATTGCAAGAAGTAATAGTACTTAGTATGGGATTTTTTTGAATTGATCAATTATTTTACTAACTAAAAAAGATGCTTCATGCTGAAATGTGATGTCTTTGTCCTAAATGATCTGTTTATGATTGACATAAACACTTTTTTTATAAGTAAAAACCTGGCTGACATAAAACACTTGACATCTTCTTTTTGCCAAAACTTCAACAAATCTTAGTTGTGTTTGAGAATTAATGCACCTTTTGTGTTGTACCTGGCTATGCCTATTCATGGTTAATAAAATTTGTTTACTTGTCATAAACAAAAAAATCATTCAGTAACCCTTTTTTTCATCTCCTTCTTATTATTTCAAACAGGTGAGGTATTCTTTCCCAGAGCTATGGAATTTAGAAAAAAGGTACTCTGTAGTTTGCGCAAATTTTACTAACTACACTTGTTTTTTGCCAAAGAATTTTCTGTACTTAATTTCTTTTGTCAATTCTCTTGTCTTCGGTTTGACCTTGGATTGGCTGTTGATTGTGCCAATCTGTGTTTTTAAAAGAGATTATGGGAAAATAGATATATCATTTCTTTATTAAAGACTGGAAGACTTGTACTTGAGTTGTGCTCCAGTTGACTTTTAATGGAACAATCACATGATTGCATTTTAAATTTCAGTCTAGTTCTGTGCACATTGTCTAAACCTTAAAGCAGTAGTCTCATTCTTGCTATATTTTCTATAATTGATTTTAATATTGATAGAATGAACTATTGCAAATGGCTGGCCAATCCTAAGGCTCTTCTATTTTTTATGTTTGTTTCATGATATATGTCCATAACTGGCCAACTCTTTACTCTCTCAGGTTTGGCTCTATCATAGCTGGCCTAGTTCAATCTAAGTTATCTACCAAAAGGGAGGGCACTTTGGAACAAAAGAAACGACCTCGTGGTTCGTTTTCCTTCCTTGGTGGAATGCAGGTATTGACCCCTTTTTCCGATATGTAATGACACCGATTTCATTAAAAAAAGCATAAGAGGTGCCACCCAAGTACACTGGGAGTGTACATAGGAAAACACCTAGCTAAGAAAGGGAGAGAACCAGAGTTCAGAAAATCTACAAAAGATAAAAATCTATTATTATTGTGGAAGGTTGACCATTCATACAAAAGATTTGAGCATAAGGATTTTTCGATCCAGTAACATTCTCTCATGGTCTTCAAGATTGCAGGCATTGCATTTATTCTAAATACACCACGTTGAGCATATTGGAGCCATCCTCCATATGTCTATATTCTAATTGCCTCCCAGTTTACCTCCCCATACCATCAATAACTCCACCACCTGCTCAATCTTAAGAAGGTGCAAAAACTGACACCCACAAGGCCCTGCCCACATCACAATTTAGAAACAAATGGTTGATAGTTTCCCCGCCCTTCTTGCACACAGAAACGGCAAATCATCACCATAAGATGCCTCTTTCTAGTTGTCAATTGTTAGTTTTTTGCCTTGAAAGGGATATTTTATTGAAAGATCAAAGTTCAAACTTTTGCCTTCTTGAATGAATCCACCCCAATTGATCTTTGTGGTTTTCCTTCACTTTGAAAGAAGATATGAGGTAAAGGAACGAAGAGACCTATTCCACTTCTCAATTAGGCACTAGTCTGATGAAGGATACACTCCAATGTTTGAATGCCATTATTGAGTTGGCACATGTCAGCACTGATGCCTCCCAAAACAGCCATTTTACCTCTTAAGAATTGATATACTGCTCCTTTTTAAAATATGTACTTGGTCTTTTTGCAGACACTTACCGATACATTGTGCAAAGAGCTTGGGAAAGATGACCTAAAACTGAACTCAAAGGTTTTGTCATTATCTTACAGCTCTGATGGGAAGTCTGCATTAGAAAATTGGTCCGTTATTTGTGCTTCTGACAGTGACAAGCATTCACAAGCTTTAGCTGTTGATGCAGTAATCATGACGGTAGTACACATCTTTTTTCAACACATGTTTGGTCCATGTTCTTCGAAATACTCCATTTATTAGTCAATGTGCTTTGCAATACTGCACGTGGAGTGTGTGCTTTGATTTCTTAGGATGTATGATTTATGTGTTAGACATCACTGCTGCTGAAACTTATGCAACTGCATGTCCAAGTTGGTTAGAAAGAAATAACACAAGAATAAGTGAAATAAAGATAGAGAAAAAAATTCTATTCCACATGGCAGTTGTTGGGATCTTGCCAACTGACATGAGTGAGTTGGATTAAAGATAGGTTTCTCAGGGACAGAGCCTGTGCTGCAGGGCAATTCAACACTTCCATGTCACATATACTTGCATCTTAGTCACGCATATGAATCGACTTTACCTTTGCATCTTGGAATCTACTTGTTCTCTCCTCGACATGTTGGATGTGCAACTACTCATAGTCATACTTATGTTTATACAAACACATGTTACTGCTAATGAAAGGACATCGTTGTTGACTGACATGGAACTTATATATCATAGGCTCCATTATGTAATGTCAAAGAAATGAAGATTGGCAAAAGGGGAAAACTCTTTCCACTTGACATACTTCCAGAGGTATTTATTCCATAGTTTAACTTGAATCATCATGCACATGCTTATCAATTTCTTTAGGGACTACATTACTGTTCCATCTTAGTTACTTACCTCTACTAAGAACATGGAAATATGTGCATGAAACTTTGTTCTAGATTAAGTTAACAAGAATGCAATAATATTTGCACGTTTTTCTTTGGGACAATTTTTGGTCATTTCTGTGTTGGGATCGGGTAGTAGATGCTTTTCTTTCAATTCAAAGTGTCAAGAAAGATGGACAAAATTCCTCTAAGCTACCTCATGATGTTCAATTATGCTTTATAACTAGACAAGTCATTGTCCTTAAAATATTCTTGGTACCTGGAACAGGTTAACTTCATTTGTAGTGCTTTCTGTAGGTTCAAGTTGTAGCAATTATATTGTGTTTGCTGATCAGGTGACATACATGCCACTATCGGTCATAATCACCACCTTTAAGAAGGAGAATGTTAAGAGACCCCTTGAGGGATTTGGAACTCTTGTTCCTTCTAAGGAGCAGCAAAATGGTCTAAAAACCCTTGGTAATGCTTGGCTATGTCTCACTACAAGTGCAAAACGGTAATTCTTCTAATGGTGTCACTGTATGGATTTTTCTTTACAGGTACACTGTTTTCTTCTATGATGTTTCCAGATCGTGCACCTAATGACCTGTATCTCTATACAACCTTTGTTGGTGGAAGTCGAAACAGTGATCTAGCAAAAGCTTCAACGTATGGGAAGCTCATGCTTTGATTTAATAAATCAATGTTGTATTAAAACCTTCAGTTTCTATGCTTCTAGTAAATTTTTAACCATTCTAATTATTTTGTTTTTCTAATCATATATTTCCTGAATTTAACATTTTTCTCCTGTTAACTCTATTATAGAGATGAGTTGAAGCGTACTGTTTCTTCTGACCTTAGGCAGTTGCTGGGAGCAGAGGGAGAACCTACTTTCATAAAGTATGAAAACCTATATTTTTACTTTTATTTTCTCTTCAGGTGATAGAGGTTGATCCAGGGATCCAGGAAATTAGTATTTTTTTTTCTTTTAAGTTTGTTCAAATATATTGAAGTGTACTTGATGCAGTCATTTCTACTGGAGTAAAGCATTTCCTTTGTATGGGCAAAACTATGGTTCAGTTCTAGAAGCAATTGAAACGATGGAGAAAAATCTTCCTGGATTCTTCTATGCAGGTAAATCACTTGTCAACTTGAAGTCTGGATAGGCACTGTTTTTAATCTCCAGCTGGATGATCCTGCTCGTTCTCTAACTTAAACCAATAGAAAATCCAACCTATTATAAGTTTCCTGGGAATTCATAACCCCTCAAGTTCAGGTACTTAACATCCTTGAAGATGTTAATATTGCATTAGGGTCGAGTCGTCAAACCTTGATTGGGGTTTTTTCCCCATTAGCCTTTTACATGTGTTAATGAGAGTAAAGAAGAACACATCCTACCATTATAAGAAAATAAGATCTGAACACTGACAATTATGTTGAGTTGGCTTGCTGGTAAAAGATATTGCAAGGAAAATGTAGGGTATGTGATAATACTATTCTTGTCTTGTTACTTGTCCTAAGGTTTTCCCATGGAATGATGGAAGTACATTTAGCTCCAAGTAGTACTCATTACTCAACTCATCTTCTCGTAGTGTTATATATCCTACAGCAGTATGTGGGTTTGGGTACAGAAAGCCTGTTTTGCATTTTCAATATACACGAGTAGGTAGGTTCTTTGTATGGTTCTGTGTGTACCTCTGAGCCAACTTTTGTCAAAAAGATAGGCTGATGAATTATTCTATAAGTGGGCTTTTTATCCTAACATTGTTCTTTTTTTGTGTGTATTACATAGATGGGCACACAAAAGCAAGAATGGCTTCTGTCCACCATGTTATTAGATGATGACTTAAAAATTTCATTAATATTTTCAGTTTTTCTCTCTTGTCCCCGCGGACAATGAACTTGCAGGGAACCACAAGGGTGGATTGTCCGTTGGAAAGGCTATAGCCTCTGGGTGCAAAGCAGCTGATCTTGTTATCTCCTATCTTGAATCTCCGTCTAATGACAAGGTGCTCAGAGAAGAACCATAATTATAGAAATATCAAATGTTACCTTGGTACGTGTATCATTAATGCTTTCTTCCTGTTCCTATATTAGTTGTATTCTCCATTACGTTGCCCAAGTATTCTTACGGGAACAAAGATTGAAACACCACCTTCTGAAGACTGTTGTCTTCCATTTCTAGACTCGAGACCCCCAACAAACGCATTTTATTGTTTAGATTGGTCAAACCCACTTTGGATAGTTTCGGAGGAAAAAATGAGAAATGATATTTGCAAATGGTATGACTGCAAATGTTGCGCACTTTCAAAAAAAAAAAAAACTTAGAAATATGTGACTTATATGAAAAATTAATTTTTTTAATAGTGGATCAACTCTTTTATAAAAAAAGTATGTGGTATTTGCACAATTCATAATTGTACTTAACATTATTTGAAAAAAGAAATATTGGCAATCTGTTTTTTGATAGGCCTAAAACACCAGGAAAGTGGGTCCCTCAATGATGAATAAGTATTGTTGTTTTAATTTATTTATTTATTTATGACTAATGAGTCCTATTGTGCCCCGAGACGTAAAGTTGCAAGTAGCAAACTCTTGAAAAACAAAATCTATTTCTTCGTGCATGCAGCCGCCGAGACCGTCCCTTGGGACAATGGGACTGCATGCATGTAATGTTTTGCACATGTTTGTAGCTCATAACTCTTTTAACAAGTGGCTCCCCGCAAGCTTGATGGCACTTGTCTTTAGAATGAGTGAACAAGAGGAGCATATGAGATAGGATTTCAATCTTGGGAACATTTTTCTTATTTGTTTGCAGGAAATTTTTTATTTTTTCTAATTATTATAATTTTCTTAAATGTCAATACAAAATAAAATAAATAATTTAATTTTTTCAAATCTCAAAATAAAAAATATTATTAAAAAATATTATTATAATACTATTTTATTTAATTTTTTAACTTTAATTTTAACTTCTCTCATCTTATCTGTTAAAACAAACAAGATGAATTTTGATCGTCGAACTCAAAGCACGAGACATACTTCTTTCTGTCCTTTCCCCATTTTTCCTTTTTAGGTAACACTTGCTAATTCATTGACGAAGATAAAGAAATTCATGTCCAAGGCACTTCATGTGCATGTCATCTTTAAGAGAAATTGAATGCATTAATTATTATTTATTTTCATACTTTATATTTGTAATTTTTTTATAAAAATATAAAATGTAGGAAAGTAAATAGTGAGTGACGATAATCATTTTTCTATATTTGAAAAAAAGGAATTCAGATGGAACAAAATAACATAAGAGTTACAAGAGTTTGAGAATGGATATGGTTGCAGGCTAATTTGTCAGATAGATTGATGCTATAAGTTGGTGGGATGGGAATGGGATAGGATCGAATTGGATAGGTGCCCACTTTTATGCCTTACAGTTGCGGAGATGGATGCTATTAAATATTTTAATTGGCCTTTAGTGGATTCTTCGTCCGTTGTTTTCAAACGTGGCCCCCCTCCTAAAATCCTTGTCTATTCCTCACTGTACTTTTCCCCCTAAGTACGGTAATATAATAGAGTAATGCTACTCATCATCCTAATTTTTATCATCTTTTTATCATCCTATGATATGGTATTACATGATTAAAAATTATTTATTATATTTCACTTATGAACCAATCATGTAATGCCACATCATAGGATGATGGAAGGATGATGGAAGTTGAGATGATAAATAGATATTTTCAATACAATAATAAATCCAATCTAGGGCTAGAAAAGGAATGAAGGACCTTTCTAATTATCCCAAATCAATCAGAAATAATAAAACCGTGCAAAGTAGTTAAGAAAATAAGAAAAGCCATCCTTGCATTTACGTGTATCTTTGAGAAGATATACTTGATTTTAACAAATTTTTGAATTTTAATATTCAACATAAATATAGAGAATATAATGGAATGAGAGATGGTTTAGTTAACTTTGGAGCACATGTATTATTTGTCTTGTCTTTACAATTGTCTCGACAACTGTATAGAATATTTGTTATTGATAAATCTGATTTGTAATATGGTATTCATCCGTTATAAGTGATGGTTATTAATAAAATTTAAATATTTTTTTTATTTTAAATAAATAAATTTTAAAAAATAACAAATATATTGAGAGAGATAAAAGAGGGGAAATTAAAAACACAAACATGCATAGTTTTTGCTTTTGTTTTTGTCACGAAAATTAATGTTGGCTCATCTCATTATACACGTATTGGGTGTAGTTTTTTTTCTCTTCGTTCAGGAGATGAGATGTTTTTTGTTTTTATCTAACAAAGGCTACGTGCTTGTCATATTTATAAACAACAGTTTTAAAAGAAAACTTTGTTTTAAAAAGAAAGGAGAGGATCCCTATTCGTAGCTACTCTGACTACCAATTAATATATCCCATTATCATTTAATGTTCTCTTTTATTAATATTGTTGATTTTGTAATAATTTTCTAATCTCTCTCTATTAATTATAATATTTATTTTACATATTAATATAAAAAACTAGGGATTAAAAAAATAATTATTTTATTTTCTATATATATTCCAACGGTCACCAGTGTTTTTTTTTTTTTTTCGATCTATCCACGGCAGTATCAATCGTCTATTGGCCTTGAGAAGAGAGGGGGTCTTTTTGGTCAATTAAAACCAATCAAAATCAAAATATCAAACAGAGAGGGAACAAAGACCACGTGATGGCACGCTGGACAAATAAATTTTACATCAAAGCGTTACATCAGACGTCTTTTTTTAATGATTTGTTATTTTATTTTAATATTTTAATATGTGTATTTTTAAGATTATGATTAATTGTTAAAATAAAGTCAATTCATTTCAAACTAATTATTGATAATATTTATTATTTTTTTAAATTTTTATAAAAAAAATTAAGATATTTATTATAGATATAAAAAGATTATATAAAAATAAATTTATAAACTGATATAATTTTATATGATTCATTAGATTTATTTTAGAATAAAAGTAACTTAATATAACGTATTATATTAAATCATGTTAGTTTGTGGATTAAATTGTGTAATTTATTTGTGGCTAAAATATTTCTCAAAAGTTAGACCTATTTCAAACTACTTTATACATTAACCTAACCTACTTTACATTTAGATAGTGAGTTAAGATATGATAAGTTAAGATAAAAGTTACAAATTTTTGATAAAAAAATTAAAAATTAAAAAATATATTGTTTAAATATTATTTTGTTATATTAATATAGTTTTAAAATTTTTAAAAAATTAAATTATTTATTATATTTTATATAAGAATTTATCAAAATTATAAGAATGAAATGAGCTGATTTGTGAGTCATTCTCAATTCAAACAAAACAAGACATATCTTAATAAAATTTATAAAATATATTTTTTATAAATCGACTTAAATCATTTAGCTTCGTTTATTTTTAGAAAACATCTCATCTCATCTCATCTCATCTAATTATTATAACTTTTTTAAATTTTGATACAAAATAAAATAAACAATTTAATTTTTTTAAATTCATCTCATCTTATCTAATCTAATAATATAATTTTTTTAAATTTTAATATAAAATAAAATAAATAATTTAACTTTTTTAAATTTTTAAATAATAATAATATTAAAAAATATATTATAGTAATACTTTTTTTAATTTTAATCTCAACTAATCTCGCGTTGGAAAACAAACGAAAAGATCACTATAAGATCCAAACCAATCTAAATAAAATGACAAAAAATAATAAATTCCATATTCATTAAGTGGAATAGCGTGACGTAAGACGTGTGGCGTTTCTATACCGGCAAATAGGAAGGGAATCCGAGTGGATTCCACGAGAATCACGAATGAAAAGTTAAAAAAAAAACAAAAACTATCAATTTTTCTTTCCAGTTACACTATAAATTTTCCTTTTACTTTCCTTCTATTTCATTAAGGATAATTATAGTTTTATTACCTCTTATCACTCGTTTATTATTTTCTAATATATTTAACATTTTTATCACTCGTTTATTATTTTCTAATATATTTAACATTTTTATTATTTTTAAATTATTTTTTACATTTTTTAATTATTAAAAAAATAAAAAATATATATAATTTTATTAATCACTTTGTTAATCTTTAAATAGAAAATAAAATTTAAAAAATAAAGAGCGTAGCAAACGGTGAGGTATGAGCCTATCATCATCCTTCCATTAATTTCCTGCCCGCCACTGCTCGTCTTGTCTCTCTCTCCTGCCAGAAACCGACCCCATTAATGTCAGAGAGGAATTCCACCTCTCACAGGCAGTAAATGCTTTACGGCTCTGTCTTGCATGGCCTCCTTCAACAACGTCCATAAATGCAGTCCACTTTTCCTCTAGTTCCACACACATTCATTGAAGAAAAAGAACAATTAACTAGGGATAAGTAGTTTCTCTTCTGCTCCTCTCCCCTGAGTTTGTCTCCGAGTTTTCCTTCGTGGACGGTTCTTTACTTTCCTAGAGACTACCTGGAACTTGTCCAAGAGTAAAGAGACATTATTTGGATCACCAAGTTTTGCTTTTTTATTCGGGCTCACTTGTTTTAGTACATGTGTTTGACCAAATTGTTTCGAGCATTCATCATTTTCCGTGAAAAAGGCGCCCTTTTGAGTTTCCCAAGTGTTTTTCTTTCATTGTTTGTCATTTTCTTGGATTTCAGCGAATTTGGATAACCAGAGTCTTGGGAGCATCTGAAGGGTGAATATGATCTTGGTTTCGGGAGTTTTTTTTTCCCTGCGCAGGCCATTTACTTGGAAGCTCGTTTTTTTCGGCGTGAATTTTTACTAAAGGAGCCCCTTTCATGACTTTGCTTGAGAATCTTTGATGGCTCTGTTTCTGTATTCCTTAAAACTGAATTGTGCCGCTTTATTTCTAGGGTTTTTGTTGACCTTTTTGTGATTGTAGAGTCTAGTGCTTTGAATTTGTACAATGGGGTATTTGTGGTCGTTGCTTCTAGTGGTTTTGTTCATTCCAAGCACTTATGAATTACAAACTTCTCAAACCCTAGTTTTACTGCAGCTAAGAAAGCAGTTGGGTTACCCTTCCTCATTGCAAATTTTGACAAATTACGAGGGAGATTTCTGTAGCCTATCTTCTTCAGCACAGATGAGCATCTCATGCCAGGACAGTTCGGTTACTGAGCTCAAAATAATGGGAAATAAGCTTGCCAAGGTCAGTGCGTTCAATGGATTTGCAATTCCCAATAAGACTTTATCTAAAAGTTTCTCCATTGATTCCTTTGTTACCACATTGACAAGGCTACCCAGCTTAAGGGTTCTTAGTTTAGTGTCTTTGGGGATTTGGGGACCACTTCCGGATAAGCTTCATAGGCTATCTTCGCTTGAATTTTTGGACTTGAGCTCAAATTTTATGTATGGTTCAATTCCACCGGCAATATCCAGATTGATGAAGCTTCATACATTAGTACTGGATGGAAATTATTTCAACGAAACTGTCCCTGTTTGGCTGGACTCATTTTCAAACCTCACCATTCTATGTTTGAAGAATAATGGATTGAAGGGTCGGATTCCTCTTTCAGTAGGCAAAATTAAGACACTCAGTTATCTTGCTCTGTCCCACAATGAGCTTTCTGGCAAATTGCCTGATTTGAGTACATTAACCAAGCTACATGTTTTGGATTTAAGAGAAAACCATTTAGATTCTGAACTACCAATGATGCCCAAAATGTTGGTTACAGCGCTACTGAGCAAGAACTCGTTCTCGGGCAAGATTCCTGAGCAATTTGGTAAATTGTGTCAGCTTCAACACCTTGATCTATCATTCAACCATCTGAGTGGAACTCCTCCATGTACGTTGTTCCATTTACCAAATGTCAGCTATTTGAATTTAGCTTCCAATATGTTCAGCGGCTCACTTCCAAATGAGTTAAGTTGTGGTGGCAAACTTGGGTTTGTTGATATATCTAGTAACGAGTTGATAGGTGGGCTTCCTTCTTGTTTGAGAAGTACATCAGGTAAGGTAGTTGTTAAATTTGGTGGAAATTGTTTGTCCATTGATTCGCAACATCAGCATCAAGGATCATATTGTAAAGAGGCCCTTAAGAGGGGTAAACAATCCAGAGGAAGAGATATAGCGGTAGTAGTTGGTGTCATTATTGGAGCTTGTCTTGTTATGGTGCTTTTTGTACTCGGGGTTCTATTATTGTTTAAAAAATGCCGTTCTAAAAGAACACGCGAGCAGCATATATTTCCCAAGATTGTGCACGAGAATATGCCGACTGGGGTTTCCTCTGAACTCCTTGCCAATGCCAGTAAGTTCTACAGTGGTCATTTTATTTTTGTAACTATTATTTGTCTATTCAAAAAATATAAGACCTGTTTGTCCTACCTACTGTGTCGGTTTACGGTTCAATATATATATATATATATAAATAGACAATAAATCATGTTTGTGTATACCATGGGTTGTGGTCATACGAGAGCTTATAGCAATAACCTTTTCTTTTCTTCCTCCAAGGGTTCATTTCTCAAGCAGCGAAGCTAGGGACACAAAGTGCCCTGGTTCATCGATTGTTTGCCTTTGAAGAGTTGAAAGAAGCGACAAACAGCTTTGATTCATCTAGGTTTCTTGGTGAAGGCTCAATGGGGAAGGTAACTCTCAAAGCTGAAATAGGTGGCAGAAAAGTGGATGGTTCATTGGATTATGCCAAAACGACGATTCCTTTAGATAATACAACTCATTTTTAGCTGTCACATACATATTTTCCAGGGAGCACATTGCATAAACTAGAAATTTACCTGCAAGGGAAAAAGGGGTTAAGCTACAATCTACAATTGTATTTCCATATATTTATGTTCTTCATCATGATTTGCAAACTCCTGAAATGGGCTGTTAGGATGCCACAATCAATGCATGCAAACAAAAAGTGCATTTCAATCAAATGTTGTGGTATCAATTAGAAGAAATTGTATGTGAGATTCAATTAGTCCAACACATTATATTTCTCCTGCCAAGGGCCTTTTTTAAATCTTATTTTTTCCTCTCAGCTTTACAGAGGGCAATTGGAGAATGGGACCTTTGTAGCCATACGATCTCTATCTTTGGGGAAAAGATGCTTGATTCAAAACCTTAAAGTTCGGCTTGATCTGCTCTCTAAGCTTCACCATCCACATTTAGTTGGCCTCTTGGGTCATTGCATTGATGATAGTGGACAAGATGATTCTGGTGCCAACAAAGTTTTTCTTATATATGAATATGTTCCTAATGGAAATTACCATATCCATCTGTCAGGTTAGTATAGCATCTTTAGTGATTCAATCTATATATATATATATATATATAATATTATATATATATAAGAACTAGTTTCTGAAATATAACTGCATAACGATCATAACTAGTTCAGAAGTTCACCTACCCCTGTTTCTTGGGTTCATTGTGCAACTGCCACCCCTCCCTGTGTGCACCAGGGTGGTCCAGTGCTTTTAGCTTACACCCTGTCCATTTGACTGCATTTAATTATGGAGAAGAGGTCGACTAAAGTTTCTTACACCTTTAAGACATCATAGCTTTATGCGTTGGAGATAGTCAACCTCTAATCCAGCTACATATATACATGGATGCAGAAAGTTTTCCAGAGAAGGTTCTTAAATGGTCAGATAGACTTAGAATTTTGATTGGAGTTGCGAAGGCTGTTCATTTTTTACATACTGGAGTAATCCCTGGTTGTTTCAATAACCAACTAAAGACCAAAAATATATTGCTTGATGAGCATCAGATTGCTAAGCTAAGTGACTATGGGATGTCAATCATCACAGAGGAAATTGAAAAACAGCAGGTATAATGCCTGGCTTTTTGAAGCTATTTAGTGTTGAAATGTTATCTTGGTTCACCAAGCAGCCATTCTGATACATTCTGCTTGTTCTGTAGGCAAAGGGAGAAGGCCCAAAATCACGGTATGATAAAAACTGTGGATTTAATTTCTAAGTGGAGGATGCAAATCATAACTTGGGAGTGGATCCTTGATTTTTTCAAATGGAGTCACATCTTGGGTTGTTGTGCTGAATTAAAAAGAAAAAAGTGCATTATAATCCGTAATGCATTTTTTTAGGAGAAATTCTTTGTTTAGTAAGCCTGAGGATGCATTCTTGGGGCATGTATGTATTTCATAGATCCATAATGCAAATGACTTATGAGGTCCCCTACTTTGCTGCTTAAGTGATGAGGAGGTGTAAGCATCCAATTCTTGGCATATACATTACTCCTTTCTTCTCACCAATCCAAACTGGTATTACTTCTGCTGCTGTATGATAATTAACACTGGTGCCATTAACACTGTTGCAGCTTACTGTGTGTCTCCCTTACATTTTCCATTACCTTCATATATCACCATCAGATCCACCTGTGCTTTTGCATGACCACTTCCTTCATCATTACCCTCACTGAAATTGGGACTCCTCACCTCTACTATCGTCAAAATTGCCACCACCGTGAACACTTCCATTATTAACATGCTGACCTACTTCAGCAAGTGTACCGCCGTCACTGTTGCTAGTATGGTTGCCTCACTGCCACCACCACTGTCATACTGTTGCCAATGAAACTACCCTGTGCCACTACTACTATCTTTCATATAGATGGGTTTGTTTGTGGACAGTAGGTGGTGGTGTCATAGAAGAAAGCATGAATACCCAATCTGATGATTTGTTTGAATTACTCCGTACCTGCTTGGTTTGGTGCTGTATTTTAAGAGCGATTCTAAAATAGCTGACTCTTTTACTCCCTTTTTTTTTTTTTTTTTTTGCAGCCATCAAACAAATGTACAGGATGATGTTTACAACTTTGGATTTATATTGCTCGAATCACTTGTTGGGCCTATAGTGACTGGAAAAGAAGAAGCATTTCTCCTAAATGAAATGGTATGCCAAAGCTTTTTTCTGCAAATTAATTCCATAGATTTAATAGTAAAGCTTTTTGGAAATCTTGGTTCTAAACATTCTGTTACTCCTGATATTTTGCAAATCAGACAATGAGAATTTTTAAACTACTGTATAAAAATTTCCAAGACTTTTGAATTTTATCCATCTGTTTCAGTTGACAAATTAAAAAACATAAAGCACTAACTTTCACATCAGTTTTTTATTCTTCAATATAAATATATATTGAGGTTACAAATGTTTGTCTTGCTATCAATTTTGATAACAAAAAATGCGATCTCTGTTCTGTATTCTTGAAATTTTTTACAACTGCTATAAATTTTGCACTATAAACCAAAAGTATTGGAGTTGGTCATATTTTTATATTTTATAAGACCGAAATTACTTGTATTGGATATGGATTACCTAGGCTTTGTGGATAGTTTCTTTTTCTTTTCTGTGACATTCTTTACATATTTTCTTTAGTCAGTTTGTTTGAGATGATATGTTTCTAAGAACTGGAGACATGTACAGCAGGCATCCTTTGGCAGTCAGAATGGCCGAAGGCGGATTGTGGATCCTGTTGTTTTGACTACTTGCTCACAGGAATCGTTATCGATTGTGATATCCATCACGAACAAATGCATATCTCTGGAACCAACATCTCGACCCTCTTTTGAAGATGTCCTTTGGAACTTACAGTATGCAGCCCAAGTCCAGGCCACTGCCGATGCTGATCAGAAATCAGATTCTGCATCACAAAAGGAGCCTCCTGAAATTTGTAACACATAAGTTATGCCTGCATTTGGGCTGCCTTTCGTTATCACAACACGAAATGTAAAGTTGTAAATGCCTTGTTTGCTTGACCTTATGCTACTGAAATTTGGTAGAAAAGGTTGCATTCACCTTGAAAGCAGGAATGGTGATGGGCACTTGGGCATCGATTGTATGATATATATAGCCCTGCAGTATAATAATAACTGGTTCAAATATTAGTCTCCCTTTATATAAATGCGCACTGATGGACCTGAGTTGTGAAGATTACAAAAACTAGAATATTGGTGTGTTATAATATATATATATATATATATATATATACACACGAGGAAGAAGATATTTGAATAACTGGATAGGGATAAACAGAAACATTAGAAGGAAATGACCGGCCGTGTTTGCAATTATATCCATCTGACAGTTATCAGATTACTCTGAAAGCAAGGGGTTGTTGATATCTTTTTTGTTATTTGCTGTAGATGATCAAAATATAGCCATTACAATGCGTTCGCCTGAGAGAGAGAGAGAGAGAGAGAGAGTGGTATTAGAAGTCTGGATTAAACACGCGAAGTCGAATCTTTACAAACAAGTAATTGCTGAGTTTGGAGGCCTAAAGATTTTGTCTCGGCTGAAAGTGGGGATTGATCATGACCGGAAATAAATGGAAGGTGACGTGGCCAATACAATGGACCAGATGGAAACTGGAAAGGCCCGCTGCACGGTTGCAATCTGAAAGCCCCTTACCACATCAACAAATCTGAGATATAAATGTAATAAAAGGAGTAGAATATTATTCTTCAACAAAAGAATTAAAGCTATAAAAAAATTCTATAAAAATAAATCCATATAATGATATGTATTTATATGATACGTTAAATTTATTTTATAATAAAAAAATATCTTTACCATTTAACGCACCACTTTAAATCATATCAGTTTATGGGTAAACGTTCCGTGGTTGAAACATTTTTTATTATCAGCCAAATAGATTTTTTTGGAGAGATTTTCTTAAATTAATCTTCCAAGAAAGCAAACCGAGCACAAATTAAAGGAGTTCCAATACCAGACGTGAGTGAAAGGATTGGTTTAAAATATAACAATGTGATATTGCTTCCACGTGAACATTGTTGTTTATGGTTATTAATTAGTGTACATTTTTTGACATATTCGTCTCAGAAACGTGTGATTTTAATCCATTAATAATAATAATAATATATAATTAATTAATTAATTAAACGAAGGATAAGAAAGAGAACTCTTTGATTCATCATATCTTTTATAATGCTATTAGAACAGTTGACTTTTAAAAAAAAAATGAAAAAATTATTTGAAGAATGTTGGCTGGGAGGATAATTCCAAATCTTCAGTGGAGTTTTTCCTGTTAATATATACAATTCAACCGATTTCAGCTGTTACTTCAGAAGAGGGAAAATTATCAACTCCCTCGTTTATAAACAAAAATCTGATGTTATATTCTCTGTTTCCTCCCAGTGTCCCTTGTCTTCTTGTTCCGTGTTTTGTTTTTCCAGTTGGTGGTTGAGGTAGTTATGACGGTTGTACACATCTTCTCTCTCTCTAGAACGTTGAAGTCGATGATTTGCTTTCTTCTTCTTCTTCTTCTTTTACGTTCTCAATAATTTGAACATCATTTTGCCGCCTTCTTCGTTGATTCCTTTTTCACCAGACTGTTTCTTCTTTGTTGAATTCCTTTTGCAAGTCATTTTCCCACTTTGGGAAATTTCGTAGTAGAGCTCCTTGCCATTGATTGTTGCCCCTCGCGTAACGTCAAACCCAATTGAAATCTTAAAACAACTAAAAAATTCACTTTTTTAAAACACGCCAAGTCTCTCGTGCATTCTAGAAACATATCTCATTTATTTTTATAATAAGATGACATGAAATGAAATGAATGGATATAAAAGTTAAAAATTGAATAAAATATTATTAAAATAAATTTTTTAATATTATTTTTATTTTGAGATTTGAAAAAATTAAATTATTTATTTTATTTTATATAAAAATTTAGAAAAAAAACAAACGAGGCCTTGGATAAAACATCACTCATCTAAGAATTGGAGAAATTAAGAGGATATATGTGTGTGTATATATATATATATATATATATATATATTTATATATGGGATTTTTCATTAGGTTGGTATGGGAGCACATGAACTATGAAGATTCTGTGAGGAATTGGGTCAAACATTTTATGGAATTTTCGCGTCGATTTGTTTTTTCAAATGTATAGAACAACTTGCTAAAAATTGGTAATTTCATTAGGGTTTTTGGATAAAACTGCGTTGTAGTTCCTTAAACGAGGATTCCAATTTCCTTCCTTCCATTGTCGACGCCGTGAATGCCAAGTTGTTGGCGGTCTTGACTCTTTACCCACCCATTTTACGAAAATAGCCCGAAGTTTCAATAGAAAATACCTCGTCTCATATTCTAAACGGTCAACCCACGACACGCGCATTGAAAAGTCTATATATAACCATGCCTGCAGATCAAACGATGCATGTTCAGAAGCTCATTCCCCACGTACTTTGTTCCAAGTTCTTGCTCTTCCTAATCTCTTCTTCTTCTTCTTCTTCTCCTCCTCCTTAATTTCACTTTTACGTCGAAGACATTAAGAAACTCTTAATTAACATCTTCGTCGCATATAAACTTGCATTGTTAAAGCATGGAAAATGTGTTCAATCGCTTTGACGAAAACAGAGACGGGAGGATTTCACCCTCAGAGCTGCAGCAATGTGTGGTGGCAATAGGTGGGCAGCTTTCGCTGGCGGAGGCAGAGACGGCGGTAGAGTTGCTTGACTCGGACGGCGATGGCTTGCTGGAGTTGGAGGACTTTGTGAGGTTGATTGAAGGAGGGGAAGAGGAAGAGAAGGTGAAAGATTTGAGAGAGGCGTTTAAGATGTATGAAATGGATGGTTGTGGGTGTATAACACCCAAGAGTCTTAAGAGGATGCTCAGTAGACTGGGTGAATCCAAGAGTCTTGATGAGTGTGAGTTCATGATTGCTCAATTTGATCTCAACGGTGATGGGGTCCTCAACTTTGATGAATTTAGGTCCATGATGTCATGATTCTTCGCACCTTTCACTTGTTTATGTGAGCGTATTGATTATTCTATTCATGGATGCCGTATCTGGCTTATTTCATTCAATTTCTCACCATTAAATGATATCACTTGAAGTAAAAAGTAGAATCGTCTCTGCATGAAAACTAAAGTTCTATATCTTGGTTCTGGTTTGACATGGCAATACAATACTGTTCTCTAATGATCCTAATGCCATGTCCGAGAACACATAACAGGAGGACAGTAGAACACTGCTTCACAAAGGGTGAAGAATGACTCCCTTGCATGTATTGCATGGTCTAAAAAGCAATTACAGGGCGTGTTGTCTCCATCATGACTAAAAATATAATAGCAGATAATAGTTGTCGATAGATAAACCAAGTAAACAGGCTGATCAAACTCATTTTAATTCAAGTAATGTCTCGGGATCTTCACCAGATTATAAGTTTGGTAATCGAATGGAGGTGAAATATGCATGCCACGAAGAGCACCTGAATTGTTTTTCTTTTCTTTTCTTTTCTTTTACTGTGCTCTCCTCGTAAATAAGATTTTATAAGCTTCGGCTCCGTGTTTAAACTCCAATCATTTTGGCTGAATACTCAACTTTCAATGGGGAAGCTTTCCACATCAATTATAAATAATACACACAAGTTTATATATAGCAAAACCGATAGTCAATACAGCGTTTGCTTCGCAGAGGCATGGCAAAGGCAGCTTATTAATTTGTAAGATACAGAGAATACAGAGTAGAAACCTGCGACTTTTGTTTTGGGAGTTGCATGCGTCTCGTAATGGCTTATATACAGGATCCTACCGACCGTTTCAAGAGGTCACAATCCTGTGGATTGAAGACATTAATTAAAACTCGCTAGGAGCAGAAGAACTGGTCTTATCCGTTGGGCTGTTCACGTTCCGGTTGCCGATGCCTTCACTAAAGGCTTGGAAGAGCTTTCACACATTGACAAATGCTCTCTTTCCGGTAATTCTTGAACCAATCGTGATAATTGCTCGACAGCTTCTCCTGCACTAGGTCTCAATGAAGGGTCTTCCTCTACACAAGCTCTTGCAAAATTGGCCAATGTGACAGCTGCATCAAATGAATAATTCTCTCCCATTGCGCTGTCCATCCATTCCCTTAGCTCATCTGTTGCATCTTCTGACTGCAATATCGACTTGATTTTCTCAGATAGCTGAATACTTCCTTCTCCCTTCTCCTTTGGCCTAGTTATTGGCGTTTGACTTGATAATACCTCCAGCAAAACTACCCCAAAAGCAAAGATATCGATACTTGGGGAAATGACACCTTGGTGAACATACTCGGGTGCCAAATACCCCGGATTCCAAGAGGCGGGATTGGTGGAATAAAATTCTGGATCCCCGGTATCATCTTCAATGCATCTTGCCATGCCAAAGTTCCCAATTTTTGCATTGAACTCTTCATCTAAGAAGATGTTCCGACTCTTTACATTTCTATGAACATAGCTCGGGTTCATTACGTGGTGCATGTAGTGTAAGGCCATGGCTACATCGAGACAGATTCTCAGTCTCTGGCTCCACGTCAAGAAACAATAGCAAGAGGCAATGAATTGGTTCTTCATGGCCAACCCACCATGGAGCCAATCTTTCAAGGTCCCATTTTTGGCATACTCAAAGACCAAAAACGAATCTGGGCCCTCTGTCAGACATGTTCCCAGCAGCCTGAGTATGTTGGGGTGACTGTGAATTGCAAATTGGAAAAGCGCAAGCTCGATCTTTGAGATTGTTTTTGGTTCGGTGCACTTTATAGCGAGGTTCTTCCCATTGAGACGGCCATGATAGACAGAACCCTCAATGTGATTACTTGAATTGAAGTCTTCGGTTGCTCTTCTCAGCTCCTCAACAGTGTACGTCTCAGCCAGCATCTTGCGAGGCGTGGCATCTTTTCTCCGACCATCATCAAGACGATCCTGAGATCCCTCAAACGAGACTTTCTTGTCACTTGTGGTTCTTACACTGAGATTTAGCTGTTGTAACTCCACGTCTCCTCCCTTGCAGGAACTTTGTTTCTTCTTCTTCTTATTCTTCAGTTGGATCAATACCAAGGCTGCTGCAATACCAATGCTCACTCCAACTGCAACCGCGCCAAGTGCAACATATAAACCAATTTTCCACATTTTGGACTTTTTCCTGTGAGGACTAATTTCTGGGATGCCAGTTGCTGGAAAACGTAAATTGGGTTCACGAGGTTTTGCGAGAGGACCAAGGATAGGCTCACCATCGATTGGAAGCAGAAGAGAGGTAAAAGGTATTAGGCTTTCAGGTCTAAAAGTCTGTGATGATTTGTTATTTGCAAGAATAATAGCTTCTAGAGTAGTATTGAACTTAATGGCCAAGTTAGAAGTTGTATCACCTTCACTTACCGGATAAGACAGCAAAAGCCTTGTTTTTGCTCTTGCTTCAGATGAAGGACAGGCACATCTGATGGGGATCGATAACTTAACTTTATCATCAAGACACCAGGGTGAGACTCCCGGGTTTCTCTCTTGAATGGCTTTGCATGTTGTCAAGCCCTCCAGAGATTCAGCAATACCATAAAAACTCTCCCCCTTAATGGTAGTTTTTGTCAATTCAGCCTGAGAGAAACCATCTTTGCATTTACAATTAATTGGAATCAACAGAAGCTGATCTTCCGGAAGGTATTCTGTATCTGCAGAAAACCCATTTGCTTCTGCAAGCACAAAACGGCTGATGCCCAAGTAAAAGCTCAGGTTGAAAAGAGAGGAGTAGTAGGAATTGGTGCGCAGAATTGCAAATGTCCCACACTGATCCTGCGATGCATTTCCATTGCACTGGTAGCCATAAGCATACGGAGATGTAGCCTCACAACTGAGCAGGTTCTGTCCAACCGCAGAGACATACAGCCAAATGAATAACACCAAAGCTCTCAATTGGAGCTTATTGATAAGAGCCATGGCCATGAAACACTCACTTCTACATAGAGAGGCCCATAAAAAAAAAGAGCTTTCTCACTTTGAGAAAGTGAATATTTTGGATCCATACAGAAATCCTCATTAAAATAAAAGTTTCTCAAAGCTGTTCTTGGACAGAATTCTTGGGGTTGACAGAGTTATCCTATACTTATACTGTAATTAATTCGAACTATTTGGCCAACCACCCCCCTTGAGATTGGTTTCATTATCCAAGGATTGGAGATCACCCACTAGTTTATTTTTCCCATCAATCATTGTCACCAAAATGCATGTGTATCTTCTAGTCAATTCCTAGATGTGCTTAGACAGAACACCCTGATTTGTACCATCTCAACATGCTAAACATGGGCTATCATAGATCATTCACATATTTCATAGATGCAAGAGTAAATCATAAACATAGATGTCATATACACAATATCATAAAAGCATGAACCATATTATTATTTAGAGCGTTTCTTTAGTCAGAGTCCTGAGGCCTAACTACATGCTGGATGGAGGTTTAGGAGTCCAACCAAACTGATGTAGTCTAGAATTTAAGTCATCCAGAATGTTGTTTATATTCAATGGCTCTCATTGGGCTTTGATGGGATAAGTACTGGTAACTTAGCTCCATTCATGGGGCAAGACAATCCCATGCAAGGCAATATGGGCATGAGAGATTGTATGATGTCAATTATATGATACATAAATATAATGCCTTCAGCCACATACATTTATGGGTACCAATAGAAATCACGTAGGCGAATATTTAAGGGCCAAAGCATGAACGCAAGCATGCGTGATTTGTCAATAAGTATAGATAGAAATGATGCAAGTATTGGAAAATGATGAAGATTTTGGAAAAATATGTGAAAGGAATTGGATAATACCCAAAACAGTAGAAGTTGAAGAGGCCCCGTTAAGTGCATGGTAAAGTTGAGGCATGAAAGAAAGGCTAGAATTGATAGGTCGTATTGGGCATGATATCCTAAGTTGACAAAAGTACCAATAAGCATTAACCTTAAAGTACACACTACAGTAAATTCTCCCTTCTCATCAATGCACTGCACATGTCATTCCTCCAAAAAGGATCAGCTTTCATATCATAGAACTAGGATTAAATCCTAATATAATTGATCAGTTGGAACAGTTAAAAACCAATGATGTGTTAATCACATGAAACAGGTACATTATGTATGAGAAAGGTGACAAATAGGGCATCTGGGCATGGGATACCCTTACCTTTGAGTTCTTCCAACCAGACAAATTCCTTGAGATCTGAGCTAAAAGGAGCAGTTCTAACCAGATAAATGTTTAGTGAAAAGCACAGGTTAAACAAGTAGAGTGGAGAAGCTTACACATCTCATGGTCGAGGCCCTTGTTTTTTTAACTTCGCACATAAATAATAGAATAAACAGAACAATGGCTTTTTTACTCAAACTAGAAAGTTGGACACGGAGACCAAATGGGAACCATTACGAGTCATTTAGCTCTTTTCCTGGCCAAAAGATTGGAGGATTCAGTGTATATATATACATCTATATTTTTTTATATAAATATATTTGAAGAGATCTTTTCCCCATGCCAATTTTTAAAAGAAATCTCAAAGAGGAGAATGAGTGAGCACGGCAACCCATGACCAAAAGTAAAAGCTTTTTTTCCGCAAACCCCTGAAAGTAAAAGATAATCATCCATGAATAGAAAAATGATAGGCCGTTTTTGTTGCCCGATTGGGTATTTTAATTTTTTTGTAATTTTTTTCTTAATTTAGTGTTTAAGAAAATATTGTTTAGTGATATTGTGAATTTTTTTTATTTTTTTAAAAATATTTTAAAGTGTTGAAAAAATGATGTGAAAAGAAAAATAAAAAATTCTTTAAAATTTATTTTTTTTCACATCATTTTTTTAACATTTCAAAATATTTAAAAAAAAAATTAACAATATTACTAAACAATATTTTCTTAAACATTAAATAAAAAAAAACTACAAAAAAATTAAAATGCCCAATCGGGCTACAAAAACGGGAGCCCAAATTGGGCTCCCTAGCACTGGCCCCATGAATAACCACTCATTCCTACTGTATCTTCCATCAATGGTATTTCTGCCCCTGTGGCTCTTTCTCTCTCTCTTTTAATAAATGAAAGTCTCGAATCTTGGATTCCATGCTCGTGATAACACATGCTGATCACCTATCTTAGACCCAATTTTGGGACGTTGGAGCATGCCTTTGAAAACATCTAGATCCAGGAACTTGATGCAGGCAAACTGGCAAGTACGATAACTTGCGCCAGCAAAGTAAAAGCACCATAATGCCGGGAGGCAATCAGGCATTAATGGCTCGGTTTGGATTCTTAATTTATCTATCTTATTTTATAATTATATATTTTTAAATTTTTTTTATATAAAATATAATAAATAATTTAATTATTTTAAAATTTAAAATAATTTTAATATTAAAAAATAATATTTTATTTAATTTTCAATTCAATTCATCTATCTATACATTTAAAAAGGAAAAAAAAAAAAAAGAGTGAAATTCTGACATTTCCAGATACGAGCAATCTGGTCAAAGTCCATACACTGAAAGAGCTATGAACAGGAAAAAAACAAATTGCTGATATTGTAGATATTATAAAATATTGACTAGATAGATTTGTACAACTTCCCCGGAAATTCCAAGATTATTTTAATCACTGGTAAATTAAATATGTTAAGAACGGATCTATCAAAAAAGAGACGGCCGGTAACTAAAAAACAGGTAATTATAAATGAGTAGATTCCAGTTATATATATTTTAGATATTTTATAATCATTCTTGTAATTTTTTTTCTTTTTAATAATTATATTCCTTTGAATCGAAACATAAAAGTAAAAATGACTGCCGGAAGAGATTCGAATGACCTGCCTTGAAGAGATTCTTCGATATATGTAAAAAAAAGAGCTTGTTGTAGAGGTGAATGCAGGTCCGGCTTAAGGGATAGGGAATTAAGGCCACCGCCTAACGCCCCCACCTTGAATAAGCTTCCAAAAGAAATATATATATATATATATATATATATATATTATGATCCTAAAAAATAAATTATAGAAAAAATATTAGCTAGTATAAAAGATGGAAGATTTTTTGTTCAAAATAAAATCAGTCTTAAATGGTAAAATTTGATAATAAAAAAAACCCAGTCAATATAGAAGTTTTATTAAAAAAAATCTTACTACAAAATTTTCAGACAATACTAAAATTGAAATAGAAGTAGCAAAATGATAATATATTACTCTTGAATATTTGATAAATATGATGTTTATTTTGATATCGGTGGCCTTATTTGTTTTCAAAATAAAGTATTAAAAATTTAAAAGAAGTATATATATGGATAATAGATAATATTCTATGTCCAGAAAAATTAGATTCTCTTTCCAGTTGTTATTGTACTTATAGATATTATTAATCAAAAACAATATTAATATTTTTTTGCATCTCATAAATTTTCAATAAAATTTTATTATTTATTATTTAAATATTATTATCATTTTTAAATTAAAGGTCATGTACTAAATAGTCGCCTTAGGCCACAAAATATATTGTGCCGGTGAATGCATACTACCTTGTAACTAAAAAACAGGTAATTATAGATGAGTAGATTCATTTTATATAGAACAAAAAGATGGAAAGGAAGCTACCAATGCCAGGGCAAGAGTTATGGTATAATGGTATTACTTGGGGGCTGAAAAGAAATGCAGTAAATAAAATATGAAATGGCATTGCATCACATACAAATATTTCCCAAATGTTTGCAAGTACCGCTTCAGACTTCCGAGTAACTTTTCGGTATCACCTTATTACACTTCAGAAAGTAGAGATCATCCCCAGATGCTATTATAAATGAGACAAACATTTTATTCATTTCCCAGAATTAACCTCATCAAACAGATCATTAATGTACACACTGTGAATATGTTGAGAACATGCACCATGTCAACTGTTTTGCTGAGCTTCATCTACACTCTTCCTCATAAGGGATATTACTTGGGCTGGCTCAGAAGCTCCAAACACTGAACTTCCTGCAACAATGCAGTTTGCTCCAGCCGAAGCTGCTACATCAATGGTTGAAGGCCCTAAACCGCCATCAACCTGAAAAATAAAGTATTCGTTTCGATTAGTTGTTGCTCCAAAACAAAAACCAACCCAAAGACACATGCATGCACAGAGACTAACCTCTCTCTCTATAGGACCTCTGGGAGATTTTAAATACAAAGAGGAACGCAAAAGTTAATGCAAACCAAATTGAGGGTAAAAGCTACAGAACATGAGGAATCCTAAAAATTGATTGTGCAAAAGTTTAAGAACGAATGAAAAAGAAACATCTCTATAATTTTAGCAATGCTTACAAAATCTACAAAATTTCAGAGTTCTTATCCCCAGGATTCTAGTAGCTATGCTGAACAAATAGACAGCATAATCTGCATATAATCATAAAATAACATAGCCACGAGACAGAAAAATGGAAACAAGAATTATATATATATATATGAGAAATTCTATTTGCAGTCCCCAAGTGGGGACTGCGTGTGCAGACCTTTCATTAAATGGGAAAAAGCACCATTTTGGGAGGATATTATTGTAAGTTTAAAAAGTTTTTAAAGACAAAACTGTTCAAGTTTGTAAGAGCAGTCCCTATTCGGGGACTGTATGTAGACTAACTCTATATATATATATCCTAGAAGACAATCAATTACAATGACTTGCCAGGAGAAAAACAAACAAAGAAGAGTTGGCTCACCTCAATATCAAGTGTTGGGTACTTCTTTCTCAGCACACGAACCTGGATAAAAAAATGAGAGAAAAGTCAAGGAATGAACAAGAGATGCAGTTGAAAGAAGTACAAAGTTTAAGGGAACCTTCTCCATCATCTCTGGCATGAACTTTTGTCCACCAAATCCAGGTTCTACAGTCATTACAAGGACCATTTCCACAGGATTTTCACCTTCAATCTGTGGATTGAGGAAAAACATCATATTCATTTTAGAACCGTCTGCATAAATATTATGCTGCTACTCAATTGTACACACAGTAGGATCATCTTGGTAAGGTTGAATGTCATCATGATTCATGATTAGCTAATTCAATACAAATCAAACTCAAACTAAACAATCTGATAACATGAGAATCAGAGGAAATTATACCAGAGGATAAACTTCCTCAATGGGTGTCCCAGGCTTTAATGCCACCCCAGGCCTCATGCCCTTTGACTTAATCTTTTGGACTAGTTCTTGCCAATTTTCTGCAAGAAGCACCATAAGATTACTTTGCTTCAGAAGAAAGGCATATTCGTATGGAACAAGGTAAATAATACAAAATAAAGCAAAATAAATTACGCTGGAAATCATAACCCACCTTTGGATACCTCAACATGAAATGTAAAACCAGAAGCACCAGCTTTTCCCATAGGTTCAACATAATCAAGAGGATTTGTGACCATGAGGTGGCAATCCAGGTAGGCCCTGTAAGAGATGAAAATAAAATTTGATCTACTTATGCTACTAATCTTGCAGCCAAATAAAAACCTGACTTTGGAAATGTTTGAAGTAGTGAAGGCAAAGAAGGAGTTACGTTGTGTGCTTTCTCAAACTCTCAATGACCGGAGCACCAATAGTTAGATTTGGGACAAAGTGCCTGCAGGAGATGGGGAAAAAACATTAACCAATTCACAGGTTACAAATGCAAATAACTTACAGCATGTCCTAATTATCACAAGCATCAAAGGCCATAAATGAGACCAATTTGGACTAACGAACCATCCAATTTGTGCACTAATAATACCAGATTAAAAGAATTATATAACGACAGGAGCTAAGACCACATGGAACTATCTGCAGTATATCAGGCCAGACAGTTACTTGACTTTCAAAAACCCAAATGCCAAACTAACTTTCAGACTGTTTAGTACCAAAGAATAAAAACTAGTCTCAAAATCTTTGTCCAAAGAATTTCAAGCTGCCTCGAGCCATGATCCTACTGCGTGTCACATTTTTAAACAAGGCAACCATATTACAATCCTCTCTCTTCTTCAAAATCTAATACCCTCTCAATTCCAGATATAGAGAACCCTCCATCAATATAACCTTCATGTCATTCACACACACATATCAAATGAAAATATTGCATACAAACAGATTTTATGTAAAAATCGCATAATACATAACCTTACCGTTTTGCATACAAGCAGTCATTACGTAATGGGTTTTCATGCCTAAACCTTTATTGGGACGACAATACCAATGGAATCAACTAGTGCAAAATCATCGCATCGGAATTTAAGAACTCAACAGAGAAAAAAGAAAATAACCGCAAAATCCGAAACCCAGACGCAAGAAGCCAATTCGAGAAAGAGGCAACGAAACATACCCATCCTGCAAAACGAAAGGAAATAGAAACCAACCAATGTTAAAAGACATTGAACAATAATCATGTCGCTACCACGGATGCAATAGTACTAAAAAAAACGAGAGATTTAACAACTTTGGGGTTGAATCTAGCACAAGTACCATGACATCCATATGGAGCCAGTCGGCACCACAGCGGAGCATGCGACTAGCCTCCGATGCCAGATTGGAGAAGTCCGATGATAGCATAGACGGTGCTATTTTCGCCGCAACAACCATTTTTCCGGCTCAGGCTTAACGAATAACCGATGATTCTTTCTTCTTCTTCGATCGCCTGAGAATAACTAGTCCCAAGGAAAATGATAGGAAATGGAGAGAGAAGGGTTGGTGAGAGTAGTTTGAGCGGCGTCGTTTCCGGGGCCCCGTTTTTCTTTTTTGGAACTTTTGAATCGGCATTCTTATCCTTGCTCAGTGCTCACCTACTCGTCCACCTGAATAGTCAGTCTCTTTTTGTTGTATTCCAACTTCGCCCCAGTTTCTCTATTAAAACGAATTATTAAATTTCTCATTTTATTTCCTTAATTTACACTTAATTTATAATTTCTATCGCATCACTTATTAAAGAGAAATGCTAAGTTAGCGATAGTTTAACTGATAGTTTGATCATGTCAAGATTTTTAGATTAATTGGCAATATTTTAATTTTTCACTAAAAGATCGAATCTCCTATCTTATATATAAAAAATAAATAAAAACCTAATAGTTTGATCGATTATTTTTTTAAAAAAATAATAATGATTAAAGAAATAATTATTGATAAATTTTTATATTTTATTATAAAAAATATTTTAAAAAAATTAAATTACTTATGTGTCCTACTATCAATTATCGGTACAGAACTCCTTATAATAATTTTTGATAATTTAGAATCTCGTAAAAAGAAATATTTAGATAGTGAGATTGGATGAGATAAGATGGTTTTAGATGAGTTGAATAAAATTGTTAGAATATTCTTTTTTAATATTATTATTATTTTAAAATTTGAAAAAATTGTATTGTTTATTATATTTTATGTAAAAATTTAAAAAAATTATAATAATAAAATGAGATGAAATGAAATGAGATGAAACTATCTCTATATCTAAAGAGGCCTAAATCTCACTCCAAAATCTTTGTCTAGACTCTAGACTTGAGTAGATGTTCGATATTGTTAGACCCAAAAAAGAGAAAGCAGGCAGAGGTCAAATTTATAAGTATTTGGATGGTAAGACAGGAAATAGCCGATTTCTTTTTAAAATCTGCCACAGTAGTTTCGATTTCTTTTTTAAAAAAGGGTTAGGCTTTGTCGAGTGTTTAGCTAATCAAGGACTTGGTTTTATTTCTTTCTATGATGTTGTTATGATTCTCTTCATTAGGTTGCAAATGGTGTTAATAGATTTTGGTCACTTTAGGTTCAATTTGATTGCCATTTGTTGTTAGTTTTGCTGAATCTTGGATTTGTTGTCTAAGGTTTCGTTTGGATGTCAAACTCATCCCAACTCATCTCAACTCATCATTACAACTTTTTTAAATTTCAATATAAAATATAATAAATAATTTAACTTTTTCAAATCCCAAAACAACTTTAATATTTAAAAATAATATTCTAACAATATTTTATCATCTCAACTTAACTCAATCCAACTCATCTCAATATATATGTGGGATTTTTATAGCACTAAGGCTACTCTAGTCTCCCTGTTCTGTTCTCCTCAAAACCTAGCCGCCATGTAGGGATCAGTTGCGTCTTTCGAGGAGTACAAAGTTGATATACTTCAATTTAGAATGGGGAAAAGTTTAATCTAGCAATCACTATAAATGACATTATGTGGGTAAGGTTTGGGATCTTGAGAAATTCCACTAATTTAGACCTTTTTTATAAGTGACCAGCTCAGGGTTATTTATTATGTGTGATGCTTTGAAACGTCTCTCTATGACCCTATTTGGGCTGACAAATTTTAACATAAAATTATAATACTATAAGCCAGTTTAGTTTACCTTGGAGAATCATTGCCTATTATTAATCAATGTATTTATGTTTTGTGTATATGTAGCGTTGCTTCTATTAGTTCTCTCCCTTACAATGATTATTTACTGCTCGTCTATCTCGTTCTATAACCAGGCGCCCCCAATTAAGAACTCCACCAGAGACCAAGCCGAAAGCCACAACAAACAAGAAGGAAGATGATGAAGATAATTGGATCTGCCTGAAGAGGGAGACATCCCCTATTAACTGCATTCAATGTGCCTTCAATTTAGAAAACTCTTCACCTTTTGAGTGCAAGAAACTCTTGGTCCATGTAAATGGCATGAAGTGAATCATGTTCTCTGACAGAATGCATTATATCCCCTTTTGCATCGTTGTTTATGTATGAGATTTTCATTTTTGCGTCCATATGAAGGCACTTTATCGTGTTAGGTGCTTTCATTTATCACATATATAGGAGGGTTACCAAATGTCAAGAATAAGGAGGGAGACTTCCTTTGGAAAATAACACTTTCTTTTTCCTTTCTCAACTGAAAAATTGCTCAACTGATAATTAACAATGTCTCCTAAATGTTTGTTTCTAAAGAGAGCTCTTGAATTAGCTTTTACAGTAAAATGGAAAATAAGCAAGAAAATCTCAGGTAAAGTCGATTGATATGGTATGAATAGCTGTGTCTAAGGCCTCAGCCCAATTGCTCATCTAGGGAGGAACCTTCTCTTCAGCCAGTCAATTTATTTTTTTATGATTTTTTTATTTTTTTGTAGTAAATACTACATCAATACTTGTAAAAAGGTAAACATGGTATCGGTAAAAAAGAAAAAAAAAGTTATCCTAATGAAAAAATCTATTTGTAAATCTATTTCTAACTTCTTTTTTTTTTTACACAGTACTCAACACATCATTCATGTAAAAAATTTCCACATTATTTATACTAACAAATGATTGATGTTTTGATTTGTTATCCGAATCTCACCAGGACTCGGAATCAGTTGTTACTGAATGGTTAGAACGAGGATGGCAATGGTGGGGCCAATTAGTTACGTGAATCCAGGCAGGTTTTTTTTTTCTTTTTTTTAAGAAATGAACCGTAAAAATCTGAATAGATAAGTCTCAATAGACAAGTTTTGTACAATTTCTTTATAAAAAATAAAATTTTACATTGAAAAAGTGTAAAAGAATCTACTCTTTTTTTTTTAGTAGGATTTTTTTTTACAGAAAAAATATGTATATAATTTGCCTATTTGTGATTTGTAGCTAATATTATTTTTTTAATTTTTATATATCAAGCCAGGTTTAAGAAAAGAAAAGTTTGCCTTTTCTGAAAAATGGATATCTTTAATTACGTTTGGATGTTGAGCTGAGCTCAATTTTTTATAAATAGTATTGAGTTAAGTAGTGAAAGAAGTTATGTGAGATCCATCTACACTAAATTTAAAGTGTGTTTAGATGTTAAAATAAATTTAATACTTTTTATAAAAAGTAAAAAAATCTCACGTATAAAAATGTGTTAAGTTGAAAAAAATTGTGAGTCTTCTGTGTAAGGAGGTTCTGAGTTGAGATGAATTTAGTAATTTGAGAATTGAGTATTTAGATATTAGAATAATTTAAAATTAGATTAAACTCAACTAAACTCAAGATTCTTGCAACCAAACGCAAATAGTTTATACCCAAACGGTCCAAGAGACAATAAAAGCATGAAGAAGCTGCAAGTAACAGTTCTTTTATGCAACTTCCTGGAAGGCAAGGGGCAGCCAATCTCAAGTGGGACGACTTTCTTTAGATGGCTGGCTAATCTTAAGGCCCGTGTGGAAAATTTTCGAAGTCTTTTCGTTACAGAACCAGAATTCGTTCGAATGGCTAAAAGAATCTCATCTCAATATTTAAAAATTACAAGATGTTTTAAAAATAATTTTCATCTTATCTAATTTTCTTATTAAACATCGTTCAAACAAAAATACTTTTAAACTAATCTTTATAACTTTTTTAAAATTTTAAATAAAAAATAAAATAAAAATTAATTTTTTTAAATTTCAAAATAAAAATTATATTAAAATAAAATTTTAATTTTATATTATTTTTTTCTATTTTATCTCCCTCCTCATGCTACTAAATTTTTCTTTAGATGTGACACATTACTTTGATTCTGGCCATCACCATTAAATAATATGTGTCACATCATTTGGCTATGGTCCCATCAAATAATATGTGTCACATCATTTGACCATGGCCACGGCCAAGATCAAAGTCATTTAATGCTATCTAGCATTACGTTCTGAACATCTAGACCTGCTACTGCTCTATATTTTTTTTATATTTTTTTCATCATTTAATATAAAAAAAATGATGAAAAAGAATAAATAAAAAATATTTTTGTTCTTATCCGAACGGAGCTCATGCTGCTACTGCTCTTTTTTATGCAACTTCCTGGAAGGCAAGGGGCAGCCCATTTCAAGAAGACGACCTTCTTTGGATGGCTGTCTAATCTTTAAGGCCCGTGTGGAAAATTTTCCAAGCCTTCGTTACAGAATGGGAATTCGTCCGAGGGAAAATCAATCTCATCTCAATATTTAAATATTATAATAGTTTTTATCTCATCTCATTTTCTTATCAAACATCACTAAAAAAAAAAATACTTTCAAACTAATTATTATAATTTTTTTAAATTTTTAAATAAAAAATAAAATAAAAATAATTTTTTTTTTCAAATCTCAAAACAAAATTTATATTAAAAAATTATAATCTAAAATACCTGGAGAATGAGATGAGAAGAGAATTTTATGAATAATAGTAAGATAATTTGTAAATAGTAGTGAGTTAGTTTGAGTTAAATATTTATTAGATTTTAGAAAATGAGAAAAAAAAAAGTTGAATACAAAATATTATAAAATTAAAATATTATCATAATATAATTTTTATTTTGATATTTAAAAAAATTGAATTGTTTTTTATTTTTTATTTAAAAATTTGAAAAAATTGTAATGATTAGTTTGAAATTGTTTTTATTTGAATAATGTTTAAGAAGAAAATGAGATGGGATGAGATATGATAAGATGAGATGAAAATTTTTTCTAAACATTTCTAATATATTTTAACTTTATAATATTTTTATTTAATTTTTTTTATCTCATTTTCCAAAATCTATTAGGTACTTAATTGAAATTATTTCACTATTATTTATAAATTATTTTATTATTTAACTTAGAAGTATTATTAAATTTTATAAATATAAATTTTAATTTTTTAAGATTTATATTAATATTATTTTAAAATATAATTTATACATATATAATTAATTTATTATATATAAACTATACTGAAACTATATTTGGAACGATACTGAAGTCTGAGATCGAAATATTTCATTACAGGAAGCGGTACTCAAAAGTCAAAACATTCAAAGTCACCCCCAAATTACATCCCCGAAAGCGACAGCACTTACAACTTTACATCCGCAGACTTCAAAATTATATCCCCAGACTTTACGTCGCTGTCCGAACTTCTTTTACATCCCCAGACTTTACAATAATCACTTTACATCCCCAGATTTGTCTTACCATCGCTTCCCGACGAAAGCAGCACCTGAAAGCGAAATTAAAATCAGTCTTACCATCGCTTCGCTTCCCGACGAAAGCAACACCTGAAAGCGAAATTAAAATCAGTCTTACCATCGCTTCGCTTCCCGACGAAAGCAACACCTGAAAGCGAAATTAAAATCAGTCTTACCATCGCCGCCAAGTCGAAAAGAAAGGGAACAGGCAGCTTTCCCATTGGTCCACATACTCCAAGGTGACCAAATTACGATACCCTTCCGAATTATAAATATGTATATAAATAGACGGTAATGATACCAAAACAAGCCACTACCGAGAACAGCCATTGGTATCGTTACCCAATAGACATATATTTCACAGAAACTGAGAAAAGCAAGCGACTGCAGCCTGCAGGTGCCGCAGGTGCGACTGAAATATCCACAGAACACGGGGATCGGAGAACAAAGCGAACATGGGCGATAACAACTTCAGCAATCTTCCTCAGGAGCGGTTAGTAGTTTAAAAACAGAAATCACTGCTGCTTTAATTTAGCAATGTTTTATTTCCTCTTTGGTTAATGAGTTGTAGGAATCATTTATATTAATATACTTAACATAAGCTGCATCATTAATGGATATATATGTTTCATTCATCTTTCTTATACATAAACTGGTTCTTGTATATTTCGTTTCTTCCCTAAACTGCTATTTATTTATCTTCTGGACAAAATCAAGCTTTGATGCCCAAAGCGTGACAGCCGGTGACTTCGGCCACATCTATTCCTCTTTAAAACATGATCTTCACTGCTAAAAAAATTAAAAGGATATTTAAGAAGAGTTATTTTTAGCACAACGTGTCTTATTTAAAATTAAGTCTTTTTCTCCTTTAAATAACCCCCGAGTTTATTCTGAGTGAGAAACAAGTCTCTCTATTCGTCCGCTACCGTTGGCGTGCATCATGTGAAAATATAAATTTATTAAAGCCGTAATTATTATTATTTTTTTGTTGTGAAAATAAATATATAATTTACCTAACATTTTTGTATAATTTCAATTATACAAGTATTTAAGTCTCATTTGTTTTTACAGATGAAATGAAATGAGTTGAGATTAAGTTAAAAATTGAATAAAATATTATTATAATATATATTTTTAATATTATTTTTGTTTTGATATTTGAAAAAATTGAATTGTTTATTTTATTTTATATAAAAATTTGAAAAAATTGTAATAATTAGATGAGATGAGATCATATGAATTATGAAAACAAACAAGCCTAAAAATGAAGATCAACCGTCTCGTAGTGATTCAGGCTGCATTTGGATATTGAAATGAGTTGAGTTGAGATGATAAAATATTATTTTTTAATATTATTATTATTTTGAGATTTGAAAAAATTAAATTATTTATTATATTTTATGTTAAAATTTGAAAAAATTGTAATGAGAAGTTGAGATGGATTTAGGAATCATTCGGTCGAGTGGGGAGATCTTTGTTTATTCTTCTTCTTCTTTTTTTAAATTGATTTATATATTTTTTAAACTCTTATTATGTAAAATTTACTTAATTAAAAAAAATAAATTAGTTTTTGAATTAAATAATGATTTTTTGTGGGGCAGTCTGCGACTTCCGCGTGTTTCCCCCACTTGACCGTGTTGAAAGAAAAGCTAAGAAAACTCCTCCACTTGAGCATAGCACAAGATATTATTGAAAACTTGGGAATTTTTTAGATTTAGGCCTGTTTTGTATGGTAAAGTCTTTCACAGGTCTCTCATCACATCTCAATATTCAAATATTACATACATAAAAAACTTTCAATTTCAAATTTTCAAAATTTTCATTTAATCATTACATAATATTATATTATAACATCTTAACAAAATATTAAAACAATTACAAATACAAATTACAAGAAACAATTACAACTTTTTCAATAATATTAAAAATAATATTATAACAATATTTTAATTTTATAATATTTTCATTTAACTTTTTTCTCTCATTTTTCAAAATTCTATAAAACATATTAGTTTAAACATTTCACTACTATTCATAAATCATTTCACCACTATTCATATATCATCTCATTTCATCTCATCTCACTATCCAAACGAGACAGTAGAGATAAATTCTTGAATAAATTTTGCATTAGAGTTCGTAAAAATAAATAGATCTAATTGAAAAATTGATTAAGATTATTTTTTTTAGAATTTTTAAAATTGTATTAAATTTTGTGTCTGAATATATTGAATGAAAAATTGAAATAAAATATGTTTTAGAGATTTATTATTTCTTTAGAATGAATTTTGAGAAAAATTAAAAAATTTCCAAAAATATTTTATTATCAAAGAAGGCCTCAAGTCTTGGGTAAGGCAAAACAGTGGAAGCATTTGATCGACAGTATGTGCGATTCTTTGCTTGATTAAAATCACAACTATTCCTGTTTTTTCTCCTATATTACATTGAATTCCAATGCTAAGTTAGAAAGGTTACGCGTTAAATTACTTATTGCCTCTAAACTTAAAATAAGTTTGAAGATATAAATTTAATTATCTATTCACTCTACCGGAAATGAAACTTTCTCTTAATTAGTAGACTTAAACATATAGAATATTTAATTTAAATTAGTGTGAAATGTAATTCCAATAATCAAATTTAAGATATCTATTATGATATTGTATTAAATCACTAATTGTTTTTAAATTAATTATTTAGTTTATATTCTCGTAGTCTCGCAATAACATCTTGTGGTAATCAAAAAGAGTTTTACTACTTACAAACTTGTTGTGTCAATATACTATTTGTTGTGATGCACATTATAGTTAAAAAAAAAAAAAAAGTTATATACGACACTTTTATCTCACTATAAAAAATATGATACTTTTCATTATCTTTGAATTATTTCTTACTTTTCTTTAGAAAAAAAAAAAGAAAAATATTGATAGACAATGTCATCTCATCGCGATAAGATTAAGATGTAATATTATTTTCAGTATAAAAAAAAGGTTAAGACATCAATACTTTTTATTAAGATGGAACCAACATTAATAGTGTGTTAGGCAAATTTTGCGAGCTAGAGCCTAGGGCACATCCAAGATTCCTATCGTCCATGTGGCACTAATGGAGGTGGTCTTGAAATGATTTAGGGTGCGTTTGGTTGTTGAAATGAGTTGAGTTGAGTTGAGTTTAGATAATAAAATATTGTTAAAATATTATTTTTGAATATTTTTATTGTTTTGAAATTTGAAAAAGTTGAATTGTTTATTATATTTTGTGTTGGGATTTGAAAAAGTTGTAATGATGAGTAAGATGAGATGAGTTTGGTTAAGGAACCAAACGAAGCCTTAGTTTATATGCTAATACAATCTAAATGTTCAATATTGACTCGAAGAACATTTATTTGGCTGGCAAAGATAAAAATAAAAGAGGAATTAAAAGGAAAATGCACGTGCATATATAGGGGTGTTTGTTCAATTTGATGGTTGAAACTACTGAACATTTTATAGTCTTTGGTTTTTGTTTGCAGTCATGAGCAAGGGGAATTCCTTGGTCTATCCATCTCATTCCTACTCATCATCCAAGTTCTCATCCAAGTGTTGGTGAACCTTCTTCAAGTACAGAATCAAAACTCAATCTCCTCTCCATTCGAGACACACCAAAAAATTATGTATCTTTTTATTGGAGCTATGTGTATTTACTTTCTAGCATTGGTGGAGTTATACCGACCCATTCCTAATGCTAGCTATCGCCATGCCGCGAGGCTTATTTGCTACTTCTCGGGTGTTCTTGCATGTACTTGTCTATTATTGATTCTCTTTCCTATCTTTGGGTGGGTTATTTTAGCTCTATTCTCCATAAGAATATTATCCGATTCATATCAACAAATTATTGAATTACTCGATGGCATATCCGTCAGATTATTCAATATATATGATTCAATCCAGCAGTATTTCAATCCAAATAATGTTGGAGCAGAATCAGGTCCTCAAGCAAGTAACGGTAACTCAACAGAGCAAGAAGACGGCAATGGCGAGCCAACGGAGCAAGAGGATGAAGGGGTTTGATGCTGTCACGTGTGTGCTGGCTGATGAGCCGGATCTCAAGGCAAGTGGGCTGAGTTGGGGTTCTTGTATTATGAGCCCAAGCATCACAAGTTCAGTCCAATAGTTATTTTATATTTGTTGGTCCAATAATTATGATAAGTTCAATAGTTGTTGAGTCAGTAAGACTTTTATCTGGTCTTGAGAAACGGTCTTCAGTATTGAGTACGTGGGTCAATTTTTACAGACACTAGTTCCATTATTTAGCAAGCGTTTGTAATGGCCCGGTTGTTTTGTTAATACAAAAGACTTTTGTTGGAGTCCTTGGTTTCCTCAAATTAACCTTATCTCTTATATTTTATTACTTTCATTCACAACAGATGTCTTATTCTATATTAATGCAAGGTTCTTCATCTTTTTCTTCTTAATTTCTTCATTGTCTGTGTGTGTTTTTGTAACAACATGATTACCAGTACTGCTTTTATTTATTCTACCGTGTGGTGAGACATATTCTGTAATAATTTGCTTTTAATATACTTATGTTGCTAGCTTGAGATACATGATTAATATACGTATATTCTTACAATGTACGAGATGTGATCTCGATTCGAGATGATTTTCTGGCCATACGTATTTGTTTGGCTGATGAAGTAAAATTTATTTCAAGTCATAACATGAAATTAAAGAAGATGAAAGTTGAGGCCAAGTTGATGAAATACAGAGGCCAATTGCTGAGAGAAAAATATACAAGCCCATAATGTGAGTTCAAGCCCCTCGATTCAGTATTCCAGAGAGAGAGAGAGAGAGAGAGAGAGAGAGAGAGAGAGAGGATAGCTTTCTCAAATACCTCTATACCTTACTTCATGCAATCCGATGATCAACTGCCCTGATTTTCGCGAAGAGAACTTCATGAAAAAGTAAGCGCTGCAAATTAAAGATTCATAATTAGAGTATGATAAATTCTTAAAACAGAGAGAAAGAGGGAGAGAGAGACTTACCAACCCATATGGTAATCTTCCATCTTTTGAACTTCTTCTTCTCCTTCCTTTTCTCGGGAATGGAGCCCTGCATGATCCGATCCCAATTTTCTGTTCAACGACTAGGGATTTCTACACATCTCAAGAAAAATCATTATCACCATTTGGAACCAAAACATAAATTAGGATGAACGGAGGAAAAATAAATAAAATGCTTATATGAGGGGTGGGGAAATGGAGGCATATCATATTAGTTTTCTTTAATTATTTTGAGCAAGCTCTTATTTTTCAATGGATAAGATGGGCGTTTCAATCACCTCAAGGGCCAGTTTACTAAAACCGTTGATCTGTCCCCTTTATCATAGCCACTCACGTGTTTTTTGCATAGGCTGTTCCCTGGTTGGTGCTCATCTGTCAAAGACGAAGACCCGAAGATATTCCAAGAAGATTGCGAGTAAGACACGACTCGAAACAGAAAAAAAGAAATTAGAAAGTATGGAAATCATGCCTCTCCTAAATCATTTATTGCCAAACATCCAAGCATCATTATTCCATTGTATTTGAATGCGATGACCTACTAATTAATTCATCCTTCACATGATACATTATATCAATGTATGATCTCTTCCCTACTTATCATGTTTGTAGAGAAACAATCATGTGTTTATTAATATATATAATTCTTTAGTAAGACGAAATGAGTATGGACGTGTAGATTCCAACATAGCAGCAAAGATAGCTCACTTTTATCCAATCTAGAACCAACAAAAGCACCACCAACCAACTTCAGGGCTTCTTAATCTTCTAAAACTTCACTGTCCTAACTCGTATTGCTCCAATGGAGGAAGTGTTCGGCCAAGTTATAGCTGCAAAAGCCACCCCCAACATGGAAGGGGAAGTAGATGAAGAAGAAAGAGACCCAGAAATCAACCCACTAAACCAGTCTCTTCTTAAGAGAAGCCGGACGTCCACTCCACTAGCCATGGTTGGAGCTAAAGTTTCCTATATTGAGAGCTTGGACTACGAGTAAATAGCTTAAAACATTACCATCTCCTTGTTCCAAGAATTCAGTTTTTTTTCCCCTTCCTTCTCTCGTCTTGTCTCTTTATTCAATGTTTGCGCTCTTGTCTTCGAGAAACATTCATAGAGATGAATCTCGAAAGTCGCTTTGATTCAGGATCAATGAGAACGATCTATTCAAGCATGACTGGAGGAGAAGATCCAAAGTCCAAGTGTTGCAGTATGTATTCTTGAAGTGGAGACTGGCATTCCTTGTTGGACTTCTTACTGGTTTGATTGCTACCCGCATCAATCTTGCAATTGAGAACATTGCTGGCTACAAACTTGTGACGCCCCCATATTCCGCTTGGGATTGGACGGACATTTGAAGCGTCGAGACATGCAACACAAGGTTACGTATCTCCGTTCATGACATATAAGATGCAATGTTCTTAACATACATATAGCATTATGCAATATTCGCAGCGGATAATTTTTTTTTTCTTTAGCAATACTATGCACCAAATTCAAATATCCCAAAATGTTTAAAATATACTTCATACATAAAGGCATACTAAACATCAGAGATCACAATACTAGTCCAAAATGATTGTGATCAAATGAGTACTGAAGATGTAACTTCATAGTACATATAGTAATTTTAAGTTAACTACTATATTAACCTTGAAGCCGCACTGTCGCTTAATTGACCGTGTCCAGTTGGCTGTTTCCCAGTTTTTCTTTAGATCCTGTAACAAAATCTACCATTCGGGGGGAATGGTAGTTGGGACTATCATAGTGAGATTTGATTACAAATCTCAGCAAGTTAACATAAAACATACACACAGGTTAATAATGCATGCATGACAGTAAAAGCATAAGTACATAATCAAAATTGTAAGTAATCATAGTATATGGCATAACTTAAACTTGAAATATAACATGAACATGAATGAACTGAACTTGACTTACTTGTCATAGACTTGATCTGACTTGACTTAACGTGACATGAACTTGAAACATAACATTGTCATGGATTTGATCTTACTTGACTTAATTTGACATAAACTTGAAACATAACATGAATATGAGCTTGAGCATAACATGAGTTTGAATTCTTTTTCATTTAACTTGATTAACGTAACATGTGGGTGCTACATGGGTCCCCTAGAGCCATGTGTCCCTGCCGATTACCGCATCACAACACATGTATCTACACCAGCTGTGAGTGCGTTAATACATATTCCACAATTGTTGTGGTCCCATGTATTCTACGTGTCACAATTGCTGTGTCTCACGTAGTGTATGTGCCACAATTGCTGTGACCCCATACTTCATGTTCCACAGTTGTTGTGGCTCCATGACTTATTAAAATAAAATGTGGCTCCATCGGCGTTAGTGCCTGGTGCGCTCCGGTGACCAGCTAGTTAGGTCCCATTCGCAGCCTGTTGACTATATTTCGTCAACCCAGGAAATTTCACACCTATTTAGACACTCCAGCGTGAACAAAGGAGTTTTACTAGGATATTTTCTCATCCTAGTACTTAGGATCGTGATTGACCTGAATAACTTAACATGATTGTTCTTGAAATATATAAACTGTATTAGAAACAGAATGTGACTTGAATATGAAAGGACAAAAGCCCTGATGTAACACAACATTACATTTTTAACATAACATGCTTGCAACAATGAATATACATTACATAACATACATGACATTCCATTTTTTTTTTATAATATCTTGATGAATTTTTATCGTAGAAATGAATAGTACTCACTAAGTAAGTTCCCAGGAAAGATCAATCTTTCCTAGACAGAACTTCTAGATTCCCAGGAAAGATTGGAGGGTCACGAGGATACACTTAAAAATTTCCAATCTCCTTAGACAGAACCTCCTTAGATTGTATGTATTCACACTACTTGTAATGTATAGCAATACGTAACAGAATATCTTGTGTAACAGATGAATAATTCATGGCAGAATAAATTATGTGTAACATATAAACATGTAATGACTTGGCATAGAATATATAATAACATACATACATATACTGTAGTTCATTTACTTATCACCCATACATAGTAAACTGCTAGTAAGTTAAAAGCTAACTTACCTCTGTTTTCGCGTTTCTAGGCAAAACTCAAGTGCGATCACGAGAGACTGAAAGTAGTGATTTTTAAAAGTTATAACTTAATCACTAACAATTAGAAATATAGAAAAATATCAATTTAAGAGTAAAATTATTAATTCACCCTCTACATGTAGAAAAAGACCATTATATCCCTAACTTAAGGATTTTGTATCCTAACTCCAAAAATCACCAAAATTTATATATCTCATGTAGATTTTATTCTGAACTTAAATATGAATTCAGAAAAATTTAAAACTAAACACAACTATTAAAATTCTATAAAAACCGAAACTTATATAGGCTATTTCCCTTGATTTTTGTTTCTAACTTGTTTTGATCAACCTCTTGATCCATGACTTATAAAGATGTGATCTTCAAACCAAAACATCACATGGTTTAAAAAGGTGTCCTAAAACAGATCTAAGCTTTAAACTCAAGATCACATGGTTAAAAATCAACCAAAACATTAATTTAGCCAAGAACATCATCACTTGGCCCATTCGAATATCTCCTTGCATAAAAATTTCATATCTTTGAAACTAATATCAAATATCTTCAAAGCAACATTATATCATGTACATAAGAAGCTTAGGATCCTCAAATAAAAATATCAAAGCCATTGCAATAAGATTAGACCATAAAAGATTTAAACTTTCTCAAAACTGAAACTGTTTTTCCTCTTCCAGATTCGAAGTTTCTAAATCTAAGAAAATCTTTCACCAAAACTTTTAATCATGCAACAAATCCTCAACCCATAATCATATACCTATGTTAAAAATACTCCATAATAATTTCGGACCAAGATCAATCCATTAACTTTGTCAAAAACTCCAAAATATAACATACTCTCTGGTTATCGCCCAGAATGACCTTTCTGGGTTTTAAATAATTTTTGAATGACCAAATGATCTTCAAATGGAACAAATAAGATATCTACGTAAACTAGACTAAAAAATAAACAACTTTCATGAAGGAAAGTTTGTGAGAAAATACTTACAAGAGCTTCAAATAAGGCGTGCAAAAGAGTTTATAAAAACTGCCCGAGAGTATTTTTTTGTATTCTAACAAAGCAAAGTGTAAAGGAGGGATGATTTTCGTTGGAAGGGGCTGGAGGTCTATTTATACAATTTTTGGAAGATGATAGATCTGAAATGGAGTTTGAGTATTGATCTTTTCTTCCAATAAAATATACAAGATATGATTTTTTTTTTCAAGGTTGAGTCTATAATTGAAAGAGTGGGGTGTCCACTTAGTCATCCGCTTCAAAAACATTCTAAGTGCTCTTGAATAAATCTGATAAGGCAAGTGGAGGGTGAAATATTTTAGACAAAATCATTGCTAAGGTGGCTAATTTCGTGGGCCTTAATGGGCTTAAACCGAAAGGGCCTAAATTCATGGGTTTTAAGAGGGTTTGGGTTGCTATCAAGCCCAAATTTGATTTCTATTAGCCCAATCAAATATTCAAGGTTAACTAAATTGGATAATGATGTTCTAACACAAATTTAAAAGATTAATAGCATATGAAAATAATTTAATTAAACGATTAAACACGATACTAGAAACTGATTCAATAAGATTTTGGATAAAACCATATAGGATTTTTGGTTTCTAACACGCTTATGGGTTCTTAGTTGGATTCCAACCATATAGGATTTACTATGGTTCCTAAAGACAATAGAAATTCCATCATTGAATTTCTAACGGCTGTTACAAAACTTCTTGCTGTTGTTCACTTGATTCAGAAGAAAAGGTTCGATGTTATCTCTTCTGATCACCATCTAATTTTCTAACATTTATAGCTCCTGTAATAAATGTTACAACTTGCACACATGAGATTGAATGATCTATACTGAATTTTGTGCAGGTATTTGATGGGGTTCATCTATTTCACTGGGGCTAATTTACTTTTGGCTATGGTAGCTGCTTTCCTGTGTGTCTGGTTTGCACCAACTGCAGCAGGGCCTGGCATACCTGAAATCAAAGCTTAGCTAAATGGAGTTGACACTCCCAACATGTTTGGAGCTACAAAATTGATTGTCAAGGTGGGCTTACTTTCATGTGTACCTGTATGTTTTTAATTACGGATCGGATGCTAAAACTAAAAAATCTGATTTGGGAGGAAAAGGTCTAGTGGGTTTTATCACAGGAACACCTCAATGCGGCTAGCACTAGAATAAAAGTTTCTTCAGAAATCAACTCATGAAATCTACTCCTGATATCAGAGCACTCCTATTTTGTAAGGGTCGTCGAGATCCAAAATGTGTCAATGCCCGACTTTAATATACAATCTCATTCACTGCCCTTTTTAGACCTAGCGTTACGGCCTCCATTTTTTCAAGTAATGCAAAAAGGATCTCAAGTTGTGTATCGCAAAGTGCATAATTTGTTTTTTTATCAGTAGCATAATAGCTTTTAAAGGAAAGGGCACATTTTAAAAGCAAAAAACTAAGTCAAACCATCACAGATACAACTTGTAAAAGCATACAACACTTTTATAGATAGAAAAGTGGCATGGAGTTCTTACCCTGCAAGCGAGCTGAACACAATACCACGGTGGAGACGACAGCAGAGGGAGGCATCGGTCACTGAAGGGGGTAAGGAGGGGCTCGAAGCTCTGAAGGGGGTTCTCCTTGGGCTGGGGTGAGGGGTCGAATTTTTTCTAGGGTTTTGGGTGAGGATGAGAAATTTTTCTTCTAGACTAGATCATTCAACTATACATTGATGAGATTGAAATGTACCATTTGAGAGCAATTCAACAATTCGTGTTTCAAGTCTTCTTGCTCCCAGACCAGGTCTCAGAACATTGGCATCTCCCCAAACTGAACACTTGGGATTTCCAGACTCACCTAAGCACCAGCCACCAGGGACTACTTTTCCAGCACTGCGCCCCAAGATCTTCACTGAGGGGCACTTCTATTCCCCAAAATTTCAAACTTCGGTGGCTACCCGACTTCGGCCACTTCTATTCCTCGTTAAAATATGATCTTCACTACTAAAAAAAATTAAGAAGATATTTAAGAAGAGTTATTTTCAGCACAACGTGTCTTTATTTAAGAGTATTATTATACATCAGTCCCTCTATCAATGCACTCTTTACGCACCTTAGGTGGCGTCTTGTTTTTTTTTTTTTTTTTTTTTTTATTTAAATCCAAAATGTGCTTTTGTTTTGGTTCATTAAATATTAAAATACTAATTTTTCACTCCAAGTAAAAATACTATTTGGTTTGTAATTAAGAAATTTATATGAGTTTAATCAAATATTTTTTGTTATTAGCATTAAATAACTTTTGAAAATATGATTTTTAATATTAATTTAACTAGAACATAATTATTATTAACATTTAATTGGTAGAACTACAAAATGTGATAAAAATAAATTCAATAACAAAATTATTAAATTAATAATAATTTATTATTATATAGAGAATGAATGAATAATCTAATGTGAAAATTGAATTTAAATAGAATAGATAAATGAAAAGAAGTGTGATATTAACTAGATTTTGAAGATGAATTTGATGAAGCCAATGATGATACTCTTAGTAGGCTTACTGCATACACCACTTAAAAAGTGATGAGATAACCGTTTATTCTTTGGATGACAACAGTTAATAACCACACTTTATTATTATTATTATTATAAAAGAAATGCCACTTTTTAATATCAATAAGCAACACTTAATTTTATCAATCGTATTTTATTAAATATTAAAAAAATAAATTTTTGAAATACAAAACATATATAAAGTAAAACTGTATGATTCATTCGATATAAGGGATATCATTTCTCTTACTCTTATGAGTAATGTAGTTTCGAGTCAATTTATATATGCGCTTATAGAGGACCAGAGGTGTAGTGGGTTCAGGTATTCCACGTCACTGATCTTCTTTTGAATAACTATGATGGACATTGGACCCCCCGAGCCAGCCCAAGCCCAAGCCCAAGCCCCCAGCCCAAGCCCAGCCCACCCTGCACCATATCTTTAATGCACGCGGGTGCACCCACTTTTGTTCTTTTTTGTTTAATTTTGCTCGTCCTAAACTAAGTTTAGTTTATGGATTTCATCAATTTTTATCTCTCTTTTTTCATTATTGGTAAGTGATTATCAAAACCAAAATATTGATTACATTTCCTAGAAGAGGAATTTCCTATTATTCATTCTCATACTTTATATTTATAATTTTTTTTATAGGATATAGAGATGTTTTTTATAGAATATAAAAATATTTTTTATAAGATATTTAATATAAGATAATAAATAATGATTAATGAGAATACTTTTTCTTCCCAAAATAAGTTGACAAGGAACTGTAATTTAATAAATAAAAATCCCTCGATAGTCAAACCCGTTCTGATCTCTTCTAACTTTTTTGCCTTATTTAATTTTTCAGTTTTATTTCTATTTTCGTTTTCATCTATTTTTCAGCCTTATAGAGCCTACTCTTTCTTCCATGCCAGCCCTGATCATATAGTTAAGGAAGGCTGAATTGAAAAGGAGTGGAAAGTTTCTATGAAGAAATGAAATTTCAGAACCAATGATTTTTCTTCTTTGTATTTTAGTGTAATCAATTAATTGAAAATAAAAAGCAAATTACACTACAAGAAAATACTTAAATGTGGTCCGTTATTTATAACAAAAATAACTATTTTATATTAAAATAAATTTATTCTTATTATAAATTTATCGTAAATAACTCGCCACGAATAAATGTTTTTCTTATAGTGAAACTAAATATGCCGAGGCAGCCTTAGGATGCTACCAAATTAAATGTGTTAGACTTGATCCTAGATCTGACCAAAACATGATCAGATTAAACAATGATTTTATGTTGAAGACAATGAGCTAGAATATATCCCACTTTTAAAAATGAAAAGAGAAACGTTTTATCTATAAAAATATCTCATAAATATAAGTATACAAATTGACGTAGTTTAAAGTAGTACAGTAAATTGCAAAACTACTTTTATTGTAAAATAAATTTAACGTACATATAATATGAAATAATATCAGTTTGTGAATTTACTTGGAGAGAATGTGAAATCCCCTATCAAGTTCCACTTGATTGGGAGAAATACTTATGTCCGTCTCATATTGTTCTAAGTTTATATCGAAGGCCCTCCATGCGTCAATCTCTTTACGCTCAACCCACAGGTTGCGTGAAGGATAAGGGGTCGAGTAAGAAGATGCCCAAAACTTAGGTGATGGAGTGTCAACATTCCTAACTCCGCCCTTCACACGTGCATCATGATAGAGCCACGCCATTGAAAGGCTGACGCACACATGGGCATGGGTCACAATAAGGCAACCTGTCCTCGATAGTGTGTGCGACATGACCCCCCATCACTGACAAGAGTACGTAAGAAGTGGTTGCGCCCACTAATTACCTGCCGTGAGTACATGACCCGAAGGCAATTGTCAAAAGCATCAAAGTAACGTCCTGTACGAAAGACAGGTACCTCTGACATGAGATATGAGGGATTGCCTCGACTAGCAGTATAAGAGCCAAAATTCAAGTTAGAATTAGCTATCATGCTTTCTTGCTTATTGAAATTCTCTTAAAGGAAGAATAAGACTGACTTGGACATCAAAGGCTACTCGCAACCCCAAGCCACCATCTTATTTGTGTTGCAGGTAGATGAGCCTGGTAACTGGCATGCGAAACATACGTCATTAATATTTTTTTTGTATAATTTATTTGTGACTATAAATACTTTTAAAAAAATAAATAAAGACGAAAAATGAATAGAAAAAAGCGAGGCAGATACCAAACCCTTATCCGAGGAAAACGAAGGGCACGTAGTACTGTCCAATGTTAATAAAGGCCATTCATCTAACTCCAGTTCGCACTTTGGCAGATTTTATGGCTCCAGGCTGTAAGTGCCATAAATAATAATACTGGGCTTGAATTCTAATAACTACTATATCTTTTTCGACGACAACATTTGTAATGCAAGGCCACTTAAAGTTATCGCTCAAATTATAGTACTCGTTTCTTGTAACAACAGCCGGCTGTTCTACCCATTTGCATTCAAAAGAAACAAACAAAGATTAAACACATTTTTTGGATATAAGTTCATTTATGTTCCTAAACTTATAATTCATATTCTCTGATTATCATTTCCCTTGAAATTGATAGTATCTATTTAGCATAAAATATGATATACTATGTACATTATTTAAAATGAAAATGATCATATCCGTCAATTAATATATAATATATATTTGAGCATAATTTTAACAATTTTCTAAGATGTCAAAAGTGTGATGACCTGATAGGATATGATTCGAAAAATCTGGATTCAAACCCCCTACTCCATAATCTACAAGCATGATCCATAATATACAAAGCCCAAAGGGTAATATATATCGTGTCTAGCATGCACCTACGTACCCATCTCTTTCCCAGAAGAGAAAGTTAGTTAACTTGGTGGTAGAAGAGAGAGTTAGTTAAGTTGGTGGTTAATTCCATCGTTTTCGACTCCACCAAACTGCTAATCTAAATCACATTTTTTTTGGAAAATTTGTCTTCCGATGGAAATGAAAAGTTAGATATTGGTGGGGTGTGATAGAAAGTTGGAAGGAAACATCTTTTGTTATAGCTTTATCTCGAAATTTCATGTCTGTTGTCATTTCTCAATCAAGTTGAGTTCCTCATAACTTGTCCACAGCGCCAATGGATTCTTCGCGTGATGTCTTTGTAGCCTATCACAGCCTTGTTGGCCTTTTTTTATTTTTTTATTTTTCTATTTATTAAGTAGCTGAGCAACCTAAGCCTAGAGGCAACAAACCTTAGTAGAAAACTTCCGAAGTTTTAAGTGTTATGGTCCACGTCTATTCATTTCAATTATGAATAATTATATTTGAATATATTTATACTACATATTATTTATGTAGCATAATTTAATTCGAAAGATAAAATTTAAGTTTTCAAATATCACAACTCTAGTACATATAATGTGAAATTATCAAAATTCTTAACGTTTTATAATGAGAAAAAAAATCAAAATTTGTTCTTTTAAGCTAGTAATTAAAATAAATGAAAGAAATAATAAAAAAATATTATGACATTTATATACGCAGGCCTTTTCAAAAGTTGATAAAGAATGAGATTCAAAGTCGAGGGAATGAATTAAGAAAAGGAAACTACTTCTCGAATACATATTGGTAAGAATTTGTTCGTAATATTTATTGGGCATACACATAATTTCCACATGATTAAACCAGTAGACTAGTTGCAGCTGGATATGTACGCACTTTTCATGCTAGAAGCTGCGGTCAACCTTCTGGGTTATGACCGGCATGGCGCGCCCACGCGTGTTTGGCCAAGAAGGCTTTGTGACTGGGCGAGCCTTTAAAGTCTTGGCTGCGTTTCTCTGACGATTGCATAATTTTATTTTATTTTTCCTTCCTTTATTATCATTAATTCCAATTATTTGAATTCGGATACATTTTTTTATGTCAGTCAAGACTCAAATCCTGAGATCCGCAGCCGAATTTATTTCTCCCAAAAAGGCCTTCCCCAGCAAAGGGAAGTGTTTGGTTATATATATAACATATCAAATTGATTATGTTATTTTAAAGCTTATATATTATTATCATGATATAATTTAATTTTAAATATAAATTTAATATTTAAATATAATAAATTAAATATTATTAAAATAAATCCTTTCTAGAATTGATATCCAGCTTTTTGAGTAATATTCATTTTGTTGCGTAAATCTCTAATAAAATGAATTATGTTATCAATTTGACTAAGAAGAAAGTACACAATAATTTCATAGTAAATAGTAATCTTATTAAATTACTGAAAATTAGATCACACAATTATTAAATTTCAGGAACTGTGATTGATGATCCAATGCAATCAAACACGGCTTCCCTGACCATACAAAGCACATGGAAACACGGTCCCCAAAACAACCCTCCCTGAAAAGGCGAAGAAATTAGCCTTTCTTCCATCCGTTGCACAATTTTCACGAGGTCCACGTCGGCCAGAAGGAAAAAAAGAAAAGAAAATAGGTTGAAGTAAAATGGGTAAATTATCCAACACCTATGAAACACATCACAGTGGGTCCCATTTTCTGGAAAATCCACTCACACTTACATCCCTACTTGATTATATAACTTCCCTTTCAGGTCCAGTCTCTCCCTCTAAGCCATTTCACTGATTTCAGACATCCTTTTTCTCTCGCCTTTCACATAACGCCAACGACCGTCCTGTTCCTTCTCTCTTCTCTCTCTCTCTGTGCGAAAGCCATCTCTGATTTTTTCTAGCTTCGTGATGATCGGACTGGTGTTGGGTTAGAGAGAGATATGGGTTCGTGTGCATCGCTGCATAGAAACTCGAACTCGGACTCGGAATCGGCCATGAAATTCAGACTGTCGTTTCGCTCCAAAGACGACAAGCTCGTGATTCCACCCTCACCCATCAAGGAAAATTCCACCAATGGGAACCCTCCGACTCACGATAACAACAACGTTGTCGCTGCTGCTAAATCTCAGTGGCCGGCTTCTCGGTCAACCACGAGTTTTGGAGGCTACGGTATATATGGTCCTTGTTATTGTCGTTAACCTCCCCCCCCCCCCCCTTTTTCAATTTCCATTAAATAGTCTGTTTTTCTTGATTACAAGATGCAAGAAATCAAATTGCTTTTTTGTTTCTAATTATCTTACTGTATAGAAATGTGATTATCTATGATAATGGTTTCTTTTTGGATTTTTTAACGACTTGCGATCTGAAACGAAACAAGGGTGGGGTCTCTATATATGGTTACTGTATTTGATTTTATATGGCGAAGAAATCATCTCATTTTTTTTAATATTATTGGTTTTCCATATCTACTATTTTATATGTTAACATACTGTAGCAGGCATGGGTCGAGTGGTTGAGCTGCCTTTATTCATTAGATGCTATTAGATATTTAATTTTTTAATTATTTCAGTAATATCGAGGGAAGGGATTCTTTTCTTTTAATGGGTAAAGCTGTGGCAGAAAGTAAATTCTGTGGAAAAATCAATTTGTAACGTGACATCACTATTCACCGCACTTTCAGAATCATTTTGATGCTGAATAGACTTTCTTCATGGTTTTTGGCTAATAGGGTCTAGTCGTTATAGCTATGGAGGAAGATAGATATTGTTCAGTACTAATTGATTATGTTCTTGCGGGTGGAATATTAAGGAAGACAATGGAATGGAATAAAGCTGATATCCACTCTTTTGTGCTTGAAATGGCATCATAAACAATTGAGGAAACTTCTGTTGTTTTCAATGTATTTTTGTTATAATTCCTGCCTGTGATTAAAAAATATAGCAGCTAGACACATTGCCATGTGGTGGGGATTGTGGATTGGAGTGTAGCTCCAGACCCATGAAGATGTTGTTGCATCAGAAACTTGATATTGGAGCAGGTAAACAGAGTGGGAATGGCCTCTACTTTGGCAGTCTGAACTCTGTTATTCGACATGCCTTCTTGGTTAACTCAGAGTCAGTTGAAAACCCTTGTCCTGTGTCCAGCTTTTGGTAGATAAGAAGTGTTATTATCTCCAATGATGTGTAGCTGTGGGCCATTAGTTTTGGCCATGCTTCTGAAATGCAAATTTGGTGGTTGTTGTGACTCTTGAGGATATAATTTCGTGATATTGGCTGTATTGTATTCTGTCTCAACAACTCATTCAAATCTGATTAACCCATCCATATCCAATATAGTGGTCCATCCATCACCCAGCCCTGTCTGAGTTCATGAGAAGGAAAAATTAAATTGGGCTCTCTTTTCGCTAGTCTGAGTTCATGAAAAGCAGCTTTCAATATTTTTTTTAAAATCCATCGATAACCACTTCATTTTGAAAAATTGGGATGTGTTTGTGTGTGTCTAGTTATTTGTACATAATGCAATGCATTGTTAGGCTCTCTCCCAAACAAGTCATTCCGAGATAGGAAAGAAGATCAATATTGGCAATAGGTCTGAAATAATGTTTAGGGGAAAATGTCACTGAAGTAGTTAGTTTCATGCCCTTCAAAATTGAATCTTTAGAAAAAAATTTAATGAGTTACTCTTGGTGTCTATTTTAGGCTTTAAGTTGAATTATGTCTTGCCTTTTTTGCAGGAAGCAAGGAGGAAACTTTTTTTGACTCCAAAGCCTGGTTAGAGTCGGATTGTGAGGATGATTTTCTAAGTGTCAATGGTGGTAAGAAATGATTTATAGCCATTTTGTCTTGCAAAAATGGTTCATGGTAGTACGGTTCTTGAATCCGATGGTTGGTATATATTGATTGTCTTCGGTTTTATATCTTGTTAGCTGAGCTGTGCAAGGAACAAAGAATGCAGGAGACAAACATGTAGAAATATAAGTTTATTGGCCCCATCAAATTTGTTGTATTCATTGATTCTTTTGCAGATTTTACCCCTTCCCGTGGTAACACTCCAGTCCATCATAACTTCTCTACGGAAACCCCTCGAGTCAACAAAGCGCATTTAGAGGACAGAATTCCTGGTTCCACTTCAGAGCCATCTCCCAAAAAGAAACTGGTTGAACTTTTCCGAGAGAGCATCCAGCAGGACCTAGATATTGAGGACCAAAACACCTCAGGCAATCAGAACATTTCCAAGGGAAAGATAAAAGTTAAACAAACTATACTTGACCTCCCTCCAAACGCAGCACATGATACTCCTTATGGAACTAACTCTGTATGTAGTAGTGAAAGGACCCCAAATGGAGACCTTTTAACAGAAAAGGAGAAACCAATAAGGCCTGTGCAGTGTTGTCTTCCAAGCTTGATTTCATGCCGTAGCTTTAGCGAGAGGAAGAAGAAGATGGAGCCTGCTATAGCGGTTATTGATTAACCTTAGTTTGCAAAGACTGGTACAAGATAAATGGAAGAATCCAGCTTCTTCAGTCTCTGGGACCACAACTTCTGAGCTCCTCTGACCTGAGTTTTCTTCAGATACTGCAAAAGTGTAAGAGATATGGTCTATTAAAGAACTCATGTCATATATGGATTAAAGGGCATGTAAAAAAGCAATAGTGGAGATGTTAAATGTCAAACTCCACACAAAGATTTTAGCTATCTCAATCAATCTCGGAAATGAATATTTATATTTATTTTTCTATCATTTTTTGAATGCTGGTGGATAATAATGTAATTATACAGTTCCCGTCATTAAAAAAAAAAAAAGGAAAATCGAAATGGATGTGTTTGATATGAACATTGATCTTCCACTTTGACTTTCAATCACTACATGTGAGCCGTACCTTTAAAATTCGAGATATATATGGGGAGTAATGGTAGATATAGTTTATAAAAAAGGTAAGATTTATAATTAAAAAAATAAATTTTTTTACGTGGGTTCAGATTTATTTAATTTATTTAAAAAAAGTATATCAGATTTACACATCTTAAAATTATAAATATCATTTCTCACGTCATATAATCTTGCAAGAATCTACCGTGTCCATATTTCAAGATTATCTAATAATTATTTTATTATATAAATCTTGGTGCTAAACATAGCTAGTTGATCTGTTTTATCTGCGAGAAGGTGTATGGATCAAACTACACGTACACCTGCTGGTGCAATGCAGAAAATCCAAACATGGCTCTTACAAAGATAGGCCCCAGGATCAGCCCAATTGCATAGCTAGATCCCTGCCGATTTATTTTTTCTTTTTCCCTCGGACCTCGGCCACATTGATCTTCTCCTCTAATTTCTCCATGCATCTTTGTTTCTGGTCTTTCTTTGTCAAGATTTTGAACCAGAAAATTCTGCAAACAACACTCTCGTCTCACTTTCAACCCTCTATAATGAGGTGTCATTACACATTAACCTTTGAATTTATTTTTAAAAGAATTAAAAGATGAACCAAAAATGATAAAAGTGCCACATTTTATACAGTGAGATGAAAATATAGTTTGTAGCATTACTAGTATTTCGAAATAGAGAATAAGAAAAAGAATTTCATGGCTCTCTTAGCATTCATAGTTAGATGCGTTATAAAACTAATCTGAAAATCATTGCTAGGGTCCTGAAGGTTGGAATTAAGGAGATTACGTTGCTTGCAGTCGTAGGCTCACGAGGAGATAATTTACTAGTTCGACAATGAGAGGCGGACAAAGAAAGGTTGAAAAGTGATACCCAATATCGTCCGTGCGAGTTTATGTCTAAAATAAAGTAAAATAGCCCATCACTAAACCCGAGCCCAAACTGAAAGCAATGTCCAAACGGCCCAGATACTGTTCATCTTAACCCGCTCAACATCCCAGGGACATTAATAATGTTAAGGAATTATTTAATTCTTCGTTCTAGATCTTGTTTTAATAATCTTAAAATTGGGTGCATCATCAGCATAGAGAATGCAACCAACATGATAATAGCGTTGAATTTCTTAGTTCAAACAGGATTTTATATCTTTAATGCAACCTTGTAGTTCAAATTAGCAATATTTTGTTAAGAGAACGTAAAGGGGGCGGTCGGATTCCTTTATGCACATGATCATGATCACTAGCTATATATATAGTTTCCCATGAGTCCCTTTAATGATCATTTCATTAACGTGCAACTTTTTTCGGATGGTAAAATTGTATTAAATAATTAAATAATTTATTAATGTATTCGGTGATGCTCCAGTTTGCATGGCTTTGAAGTGGCATCCGTCAATTTTGGCTTTGTTGGGATGGGGCCCAACTTCAACAAATTCTCTTCCCTTTGTTTCGATCGTACGTCTGATTTATTAAAGAAACTGTATGGTTTTGAATTCATGCATGATGCATATATAGGATCATATGCCTAATCCATCACAAGATATTTTCATCAAGCTAATTACCATTTATAATTGGTTAATGGTACATACGTATTGTATGACAACCGGCCAAATTCATGAGACACTTGAATAATTTAACTCTCTAATAATCCTGTTCTCCATTTAACTTTAGAGTATCGGTTTTCTTTCCCATGCAGTCAAAAGATAATGAATGAGCAGTACGTACAACTTTTACGTACGAGTACTTTTATTTCAGTTTACAACCCTCAAGATTGCCGTTTAAGATGGGGCCAATCATGAACTAACACAATCGCCTTTCGGACCCCATACCACACTTGTTTTGTAACAAACGTCAAGTTAATTTAGATATTGCCCCGGCCATCCTCATGATCCCCGTACATAAATGAAAATTTTTATGCATCAGATATTATTTACTATCTCATATTTTATGTTCTATAAAAAATATTTTCATATTCTATGAAAAATAACCTTACATTTCATGAAAAAAAAAAAATTATAAGTGTAAGGTGTGAAAGTAATATTTTAAATGTTGTACAAAACATACACATCAACGATGACAAATAAAGTAAAAGCAATCACAATCAAACACACGGCGTATAATATACGTAGTTCGTCAAATTGTCTACGTCCATAAAATTACAGAAATCTTATTAACAGAAGAGATTACAATAACTCAATTTCAACTCACACTCTCTACGGCCTTTTACTCTCTCACACAATATGCACTCACTAGACAATTGTTGTCTCTCAAAATTTGCTAAAAATGATCCAACACAAGTTAAATATGACATATATATAGCAAATTGCGCTGGAAACCATAATTTGACAAAATCAATGTTCTTCACTCGAGTGGCATGTCGAGTGCGCCTCAAGCGAACAACCAAATCAACATTGGCTCGAGCGAGACTCGAACGAACTCTTGGCTTGAGTTTCGCTCGACCTAGTGTCAAGCGCACATCGAGCGAACTCCCCTTAAGCGCACTTTCAACAAACATCTTTTTCATCTCCAAAACCAATTTCCACATACACCCCAACAATCTCCCGCTTGGAGACTGAGTCTCCACATGCCAGCCACTGTTTCCAGCCAAGTCCTATATTCTCTACAGCTCATAGATCACGTCTTTAAGTTAGAAGACGCACTGAAATCAAGTTCGACTTCAATCTTCCACGTATATTGCCCTTAGTTAACACATCTCAGGGCGATTCATAACTCCTATTGCACCAGGAGTATCCGGTCTCGAACCGATCTTGACAACCTTAGCCAACTTTCCCAGGCCTCCATGAGGAACGACAAAGCTGACTCTTTTTGACTTCTTCACATTTTTTGCTCCTGCCTTTTTCAGCTCCAAAACTAATTTCTGCATACACCCCAACATTGAATACCGTTTCAATGACCATTTTGGTTAAGACATTGAAAGTAGATATTTCGATATCGGTAGCGTTTCGGATAACGTTTCAAAATAGTTTATATATAAATAAATTATATATAAATGTAGATAAATTATAAATAGTCTGATCTGAATTGGGGGTCTAAAAATGAACCTGCAGTTTGAAAAAAAAAAAAAAAAAAAAGTAAAGGCCGAAATCTGTCTATCAGCCGAAATCCGAAATGTCGGCCAGTATTGATAGATATATTAGTCGGTACATTTGGTATTGGCTGTTATGACTAAAATTCTGATCGGTACGAAATTATATCCTTTTCTGTATTGACTATCCGGCCGGTACGATATATTTCGATTGTATTGGCCGATATAAAATAAAATTTAAAATATTATATAAAAATAAATAATAATTAATGTATAGAATTTCTTCCATATAAATATGGCCTTCCTCCAAAAACTCAAGCTGTTAATGATCTGTTATATCCAGCTCTAGACATTGAATTTGCAGTGATCGATGACAGAGCCTGTCATGATTCTTCCATATCCAGTTCCTCAAGAAAGGTACCAACTGGGACCCACACTTATTCCTTTCTCACCGGAAAGATCCTGAAAATTAGCCCCACTTTAGGCCGAAGACTTTCAATTTTATCTAGTCAGTTGAGCCGAGAAATTAGATAAATAGAAAGAAAACGAGAGAGAGCCAATTCGTTTTCACACTACTCCTTGGTGCTCTCTCTCTTTACTATTATATAAAGGGAAGCTTCAATTCAAACTCTCCCCACCCAAAACCATCCAAGACACAATATATTATATGGCTTTGGTCCGAGGCTTTTTGGGTTTAACTGCTGCCTGCAGGGACTTCTGTGTCCTAGTAGTATTAGTCTTGGTAGTTCATCCTCATCGAGCAGACGGCTTTAGTCGTGGGTTCTTTGCCCCAAGCAAAGGTGTTGTCATCCCACCAGTGGCTGGTATATGCGCAGCTTCGGTGATTGTACATGGCTACAAATGCCAGGAGCATGAAGTAATTACTCAAAACTTCTCCTTATATATAGTTTAAATAGTTTAATCATGTGATTTAGTTTCGCTGAACGCACGAGTTTTTCCAGGTGACAACCCAAGATGGATACGTACTCAGCCTGCAAAGAATCCCAGAAGGTCGTGTGGTTCGAAATGACGCCGGGAATAAGCGGCAGCCTGTCTTAATCCAGCATGGTGTTCTTGTGGTAATTGAATGGCACAAATCCTTGTTTAGTTTTAGCTGCGTTTGATAGAAAACAAGGGAGCACATTTTTGTCTTATCTAGTTGGTGTTTTGGGGGAATAACGAAGATCAAGGGATTTGACGTAGGAAATTACAGATAATCGATTGTGAGGTTTGAACCTGACTCCAGGTTTTGACTCTGCTACAAAAGAGTTCAGCCGCCCGCGTCTGCGCCACGTTATGACACTGAATTAAGTTGCGTTCTGTGCCGCACTGTGGCACCAACCACCATGTGGTTTTCAATCATTTTGTTCAAAGGACCAACGACAACATGTATGATGTCAGTTACTTGTCTTTCTTAATAAAGAGTAATCTTCGGAGCGATGTCACTCTGATGAATAGGAAAAGAAAAGCACGTAACAAAGGCAATGGGCTCCTCCATATGCCAGAGTAAGTACATGCAGTTACTCCCAAATAGTTAATAATCTAGCTAGTAGTATAGAAGCATTTAAAGAAAAAAAAATCTTACTTACTATGTGAGGTTAGGCATGCTTCACGTTTACCAAAAAGATAGACCTTATAAAGTGCATTTGTTCAGAAGATAAGGTAGCGTTCATGTGATGCTATATATTATATGTAGTTTATTCTATGATCTTCATCTACTGATCAAAATCATGCACCGCTCGGGCAGAATTAGAATTTCCATGGGGACCAAAGTTCAAGATATATATATATATATATATATATATATATCTCTTCTTCCTGACTTCAGATTTGTCTCGACTAACGTCATGTGCTAAGATGAAGCCACGACATAGTTTTGTGGGCGGGAAGTTTTGTTTGTGCTCGTGAATTTTAACGATATATTAGCTAGCATGCAACGTGGGTGTTGCTGCTGACTGCGTGCTTCATGTTCTTATTTGGTGCGTGTGGGTGCAGGATGGAATGACATGGTTTCTGAACCCTCCGGAACAAAATCTGCCCATGATTTTGGCTGATAATGGTTTCGACGTGTGGATTGCTAACACTAGAGGAACCAGATTTAGTCGACGACATACCTCCCTGGACTCTAGCATACCGGTTTCCCTCGTTTCCTTTACTATAGTCTATTTATTAATTATAAGTTATTAATTTTAGAATAATATATGGCTAGGTAGTTAAAACCATTCAATTTATTAATTCCTATGTATATAAATACTCTAAAACATAAGTTAACTTATCCTTTCATGTGCTGCATGTATGAACATATAAAGAGCTCTTTCTTGTTTGTTGTTGATGTGGGAAAATGTTTTATATATAAATATATATAGACATCGTATACCATTCATCATGTCGACCTGATCATGTGGTTCGTGTGATTTTTTTATTTTACTGGCAATTTCTTTTCTCGATCTTCTTCCTCATGCGCAGACTAGCTAGGAAAAGTTCTGTATTGTGTGATCATGGTTTGTAAATATTGAAAATATGACAGGATTTCTGGGATTGGTCGTGGGATGAATTGGTGTCCTTTGATATACCAGCAGTTTTTGACTTTGTGTATGGTCAAACGGGGCAGAAGATTGATTACGTGGGTCATTCCCAGGTGAGGATCATGTTTTGTAATCTTCGAGGCTCTGCCTCTTGACTAATTACTTAGCCCGGCTCACCATCTCACTTGACTAGATGCAAATATAATGTTACACCTCAAATCTTAGCATGCACGGTTCTTTTAAGTGAGTTTGCGCATCAATCCGCATACCAATGTTGACATATAAGGCATTCATTTAATGAAATGGTACAAATTGAAGATAAAGCATTTTCTTCTCTCAAATTTTATTTTTATTTTCAATAAAAAAAGTGTCGGTACGCGCGTACCTAGCAAGGCTCTCTGCAAAATCCCTCTCAAAGCTATCATCCATCTTATCATTTCAGTATGGTCTATTGAAATTTGAACATGTGAATCATGTTTGGCAGGGGACTTTAATTGCTTTGGCATCCTTCTCAGAAGGTAAACTGGTGAACCAGATGAAATCGGCAGCCTTGTTGAGTCCCATTGCTTATTTGAGCTACATGAACACTGCACTTGGCGTTGCTGCTGCCAAAGCTTTTGTTAATGGCGAGGTAAATCACCGATATGATGCTATAAATTGATATTAATGTTACTATTAAATAACTTTAATATGCAGCTTAATTGAAAGAAGTCCTTTGTTTAATTTGGCAACAGATCACCACGATATTCGGTCTTGCAGAGTTTAATCCAAAAGGGTAAGTATACCAAGTATTAAGCTGATAATCATCCTATATCTACTGATGGTGGAGAAGTTACTTTATTATGTTAGAATTAGAATGCACTAAATTGATGGTTTTCTGCAATTCCTCTAAATAGGGAACCTGTAGGTAACTTTCTCAAGTCTCTATGTGCATATCCGGGGGTTGACTGCTATGACTTGTTAAGCGCTCTTACTGGTATTAATCTGTGCCTACTTCTTGTACATATTACCAATAACTGTTTTTCAAAATCAGCTTCTGTCTGTTGGGGTCGTAGATTTATATATATTCAATAGCACAGTATACTTTTCACATAGAAAACATTATTGAAATGACAACTTATGAAAATCCTACTGACACCACATGCATGCTTGATTCTAGGCAAAAACTGCTGTCTTAATTCCTCCACCATTGATCTCTTCCTGATGAATGAACCCCAGTCGACATCAACCAAGAACATGATACACCTAGCTCAAAGTGAGTTAATTTGTTCCTCTGGATTACTGTTTTGGCATATTTCCAGTGAACATTAGATAAGATAGAAAACAAAGTAACAGATATTTTTACTCGACTCATCTTTTTATTTGCAATTCTAGCATGCAGGAAGAGAACCAGAAAATCTGGTTTGGGGGGGGCCAAATACTAATTTTCATATAGTCTACTTTATAAAAACACCTTTCAAAATTTAATTTTCATCAAATTTTGAAAATTTTGGGAGTTCCAAGCCCCTTAGTAGTTCCGCCCCTGCTAGCATGTGCAAGTTCTGCATATTCTTTTTGAAAAAAGTAGATAAATCTAGAATTCACATGAGAAATAATTTTTTTAACTATTGACTCTACTTCTTTTCAAAGAGAGTGCGTGAGACTCGCACACTCTAAGACTATATCTAGCATTACTCTTGTTAGAAGCAGCCAGAACTACCCAGATATATTCACTTATAAAATGATTGACCGAGGAAGCTTTTGCAATAAAAATTTGCAGCTGTTCGAGATGGCATTTTGGCAAAATACAACTATGGCAGGCCTGACTATAATGTGATGCACTATGGGGAAGCCACACCACCTATTTATAACCTCTCTAACATTCCCCGTGACGTTCCTCTCTTCGTTAGCTATGGTGGCCAAGATGCTCTCTCTGACGTTGGAGATGTCATGCTTTTACTCGATAGTTTTAAGTTCCACGATGTAGACAAGCTGTCAGTTCAGTTCATCAAGGATTATGCCCATGCAGATTTCATCATGGGGGTAAATGCCAAGGATATAGTGTACAATCAAGTAGTAGCTTTTTTCAAGCGTCAATACTCATGATCCTTCATGAAGTCCTTGGTTCTGTGACCAGAAGTAATTTTAATGTGGAAGCCGTTATGTATGTGTTTCAGGGGCAGGCTAATTAGCTGTTATCTGGAGTACTTAAACTGATAATTTTGAGCATTTTAAATGCTTGGCTAGAATTAGAAAATAAGATCGAGTGGCTTTGAATGATATGCTCTTGTAGCCTTCTTATTTATAGTTTTCCATTATATTATATATACCTAATCCAAAACTACTCCGCACATGATCAGCTGAAAAATGATCACTTCTTACTGTTGATTTGTAATTTGGAAGAACATGGGTGAAGATTGTCCATGAAATCATAGAATGAATCTCTGAGATACTTGTTAAAGCATCCTCAAAGCAAACAATGATATGTCCCCAGTACTTGACCAAAGCGCTTGCCTTCCAATAAATTTTGAAGAAAATGAAGAGATGATCCTTGAAGATTCCTATTGCGAGTTTATCTAAAAAGATTTGATTCTTCTAGGGAAGAATCAAAGTTGGAGCAAGGTGTGCAGGGTAGACCTATAAAGTTAATGTCGGTACTTCATTAAGATCCCGATTAATCTTTTAACTTTCAAGAGGTTCACAGGCAGTTGGATTGTCAACCAGCGGATCATTGACATCCTTTTGATAAAGATGATCCGATTCCAGCAAAGTTATGTTTCCTTCGACGGAAGAAGGTATCAGGAAAATGACAGAAAATTGAGGTTCGATTTTGCTTAGGGGGCAATCCTAACACCGAAAACATATTGCACTTCACAAATCATGCCCCTGTTTTGTCCCTGAATCAGAAGTGATTGCTATAGTCCATTCTCCAGTATCATTTCATCCACAAAGGAATTGTATAAAAAGAATGGTTACAAGAAAATGAAGTTTGATATTATTGCAGTATCTCATCCATCTTTAGAATTTGAAGAAAGAATCATAAACTGTGGAAATAATTAAAACAAGTGCAGGAAGAGATGCGTAGCTTCAAGAAATCTGCTAAATGCCACTTGATGATTATGGAGAGACTCAATTCCCCTTTTCCCCGCTCTTCGACCTTGCCAAATGAGGAAAGGCAGTCAAGATGTTGCAGGGCCTCAAGTCCTGTCGGGTCAATATTCCTACCACTGGAGGCACCTAGAATTGGAGCACAACATATTTGGTTAGTGTTTTTTACCAGTAAATGACCATCTTCAGTACTTTTTGGAAGATAACCATTCTGAGTACTTACATGCAAAAAAATCCTATTTGAATTGAGCCTTTGAAAGGAAAAAACTTGGAAGACATTAAAAGAGGAAAAGAAGAAGAAGAGATGCTTGATAAACTCACCCCGGCTCCTTTGTACTTGGGTACAATGAGCAAATGGCAGAGTCCCACTTGCCTGAAAAGCACCATGGCTTTTGCCACTGACATGCTCTCCATTACAGTGTAAGGTGTTGTATTGGTGAGAGGATGCAGATCAATGTACATCTCCATTGCATCTCTCGTCACGGTCACCTCCTCGATTTTTCCTTCCCTCTCAGCCAGATCAACCCAGCTAAATTTCTCTCTCACTTCCCATTCCTCTGTTCTCCTTTTCTCCCTCAAGAATCATTTTTTCTTCAGAGCTTGAAGAAGATGAGCTCTTAGGATTATTCCATGTAGTTCTGTTGCCCCAGAGGCTAGTCCCACTGGTGGAACAACCCCATGATCTACAACCGGGAAACCATGGTGTGTGGTATTTCTGAGGACATCCACAATTCGGGAAGCCTTTTCCACTCCATAGAGGGAGACAACGGGTGGGTTGGCATTAGCAAGCTCACCAACGGTAAGATTGCACATCCAAGGCTCTGGATGTGCATCCAAGAAAGGTAGGCCTTTTAAGTGCAGTATAATCTCATAGATGCTTGGATTTAAACTGTCCCCAACAGTTTTGGAAATTAGGAGAACGATCATTGTTATGGGTAGTAAGAGAAGGTTGTTAGTGAGTTCAAGAAATATCACACAAAGTGAAACAGTCATCCTCATAGAGCCAGCCATAAGCGAGGCTGCACCAAGCAAAGCAAAAAGCCCATGGTCGATATTTGTGTAAGACCCCGTGGCAATACCTAGCAGGCGGCCATAACCTGAGCCCATGAGGATGATTGGGAGGAAGAGCGGCACAGCAATGCCAAAGGTAAACAGTCCTAAGATGCAATAGAGTGCAAAGAAGATTAAAAGGGAGGAGATTTGATATTCTGTAGGAGTGTCTGAGGAGAAGATGTTCCGGACAGCATCATCATTGGTGGTTAGGAGTAGTGTTGCTAGGTCGTTGTAGTAACCATTCAGGCAATTAAATTGCTTGAAGTTGCCTGAGCGTCCATTGGTGGGGCATTCAGTTTCTGAAAGGGAGGAATCACAAGGCTTGCATGTGGCTAGAAAAGGGAGACCATATTGGCACACTGGGGTGAAGAGTGCGACGGAAAGACTGAGAAGGAGCTTATGCATTTGGCCCTTCCTGCAACAAAATGAACAAAAACAAAAGAGCAATCACTAACTTTATCATGGTTTGCATATAAAAACTTAGGTCAGTTTTGATGTATAGATTTTGAATAGTTTGACTCGCTCAGTTACTTCAAGAAACTTGGATCTTGGGGTTGAATATTTTGAGTCTGGGTTGTCTTTGACCTCACATTAAGCTCAAGTTTCATTCTCTACTTACCGGACTGCATTCTAGTAACAAGAATGAAAATTGGATATGATGCTTACTGATTGATGAGATTGTAGATCTGAGCACCTTGTAAAGCACATAGTTGTAAAGGCCTCCCTAGAATCCACCAATAATTCCGATTACAGCCACTGGGAATATATCCATCACATGATATCTAACAATAACATTGCTCACATCAAACATAATAAGGCCTCCTGTACCAAAAAGTCCACATTCCCCAGAGTTGCATATCTGAATAAAAGTCCTGAGTACCACCGCCACAACTGCCATGCAGAAGAATGTCCTCCACAGGAGGGCACTCCTCCACCATGTAGCAACCTCTTCAAGAGCAAAGAGTACACCTCCCACTGGGGCTCTGAAAGCAGCACAGACTCCAGCTGAAGCACCGCAGGTGATAAGATCACGGCGGTCCCTGTCGTTGTTGAAGTAGCGAAGCCAATGCCATTTAAGCCGGTAATTTCTAGGCCCTCCTTGGCCCAGTAAAGAAGCAAAGCAGGCGCCAATGTGTACCAAGGGCCCTTCTTTTTCCTAGATCTAGTCCAGCAGAGACAGCTCCAATGCTTCCAATTATCTACACCAGCGAATAAATTTCAAGCCACTCAGCTAAAAATAAGTAAGTGTGAAAGGAATGAACTAACAGATACAAGTGCCATTTAACATTGATTACAACTCTTTGAACATGATTCTTACAATCCCCATCAGGTATAAGTCCCTCCTGGATCCAATTCTGATAATGCACATATATGAATTTTATGAATATCACTGAAACTTTATTTTTCCTATCAAAATATGTCACTGGATCTGATTCTGATGACTCTCTGAATCTCTTTTTTCCCAACTGATATATTTCATTGGATGTGAATCTGAGAATCTATATCAAATGATTACCATATCAAGTTTTCATCCTACTTTATATTTTCTTCGCTCCCCTGAATGAATACTATTAGCTATCCACATATTTCCCAAATAAAGTCGGGCATTGACACATTTTGGATCTCGACGACCCTTACAAAATAGGAGTTCTCTGATATCAGGAGTAGATCTCATGAGTTGATTTCTGATTGGAATTAAATACCATCTGAAGAAACTTTTATTCTAGTGCTAGCCGCATTGAGGTGTTCCTGTGATAAAACCCACTAGACCTTTTCCTCCCAATTTGCTAGTTTTAGCATCCGATCCGTGATTAAAAACATACAGGTACACATGAAAGTACGCCCACCTTGACAATCAATGTTGTAGAGCCAAACATGTTGGGAGTGTCAACTCCATTTAGATAAGCTTTGATTTCAGGTATGCAAGGCCCTGCTGCAGTTGGTGCAAACCAGACACACAAGAAAGCAGCTACCATAGTCAAAAATAAATTTGCCCCAATGAAATAGATGAACCCCATCAAATACTTGCACAAAATTCAGTAAAGATCATTCAATCTCATGTGTGCAAGTTGCAGCATTTATTACAGGAGCTGTAAGTGAAATTTAGATGGTGATCAGAAGAGCTAACATCGAACCTTTTCTTCTGAATCAAGTGAACAACAGCAAGAAGTTTGTAGCCAGCAATGTTCTCAATTGCAAGATTGATGAGGGTAGCAATCAAACCAGTAAGAAGTCCAACAAGGAATGCCAGTGTCCACTTCAAGAATACATACTGCAACACTTGGACTTTGGATCTGCTCCTCCAGTCATGCTTGAATAGATCGTTCTCATTGGTCCTGCATCAAAGCGACTTTCAAGATTTATCTCTATGAATGTTTCTCTGAGACGAGCGCAACCACAGAATAAAGAGATAAAACGAGAGAAGGAAGGGGAAAAAAAGCCCGAATTCTTGGAACAAGGAGATGGTAATGTTTTAAGCTATTTACTCGTAGTCCAAGCTCTCAATATAGGAAACTTTGGCTCCAACCATGGCTAGTGGAGTGGAGGAAAGCGTCCGGCTTCCCTTAAGAAGTGACTGGTTTAGTGGGTTGATTTCTGGGTCTCTTTCTTCTTCTTCATCTATATTAAGGCCTCTAGCCATGCGGACCACAAAGCTGCACCAACTGTGCTGCAGGCCTCCAGACTTAACAATAAAAATGTTGCCTCTGCTCCACTACTCTGCTATAAGACAGCCAACAGCAGCAGAACCTCTCCACTACTATGTTGCAGACCACGACACCAAGCATCCTTGAGCATGCTCCGTAACCAACCTGCTGAGATGGACACACAAGTAGTTCATGATCTGTGTAAAAGCAAGCCTTTTCCCTTGCTGATAAGTTGTATATATATAGCTACAGAATACATTGTAATGTGTGGGACAGAAAAAGTGTGAAACAGAGTTTAAAATCAAAAGCTTTTCAGCTAAGCCTTCTCTCAAACTATTTGTGTGCATTTTACCTTTTACGTTTTCAGCCTGCTTTATCATGGTATCACAGCCTTAAAAGGACTCATCGTCCACTTCTCTCCTTTTTTTTTTTTTGTTCTCTTCTCTCTCTCTCTCAAACCTCAGCTATGGCTTCTCCCACAAATTCAAATGTCTCTTCTTCATCCCGCCCACCCCCTCCTTCTTCTTCAGTTCTTAACTCTTCTTCTCACTTTGTCACTATAAAATTAACACTAGATAACTATTTACTTTGGAAGGCACAGATTGTGCCATTTCTCAAAGGACATCAACTATATGAATGGGTTGATGGCTCTCTCCCTGCGCCCCCAGCCATGCTAGCAAATCAACCCAACCCAGCATATAAAACGTGGGTCTTACAAGACCAACTCATAGTCTCGGCAATTAATGCCTCCCTTTCTGACTCAGTTCTTGCCCAAGTCCTCTCTTGCTCTACCTCTCACGAGGTTTGGTCCACCCTACATACATTATTTGCTTCTCAATCCACAGCACACATCATGCAAACTAAGTACCAACTTGTTACTCTCAAAAAGGGTTCTTCCTCCATCACAGAATATTTTAACAGAGCTACGTCCCTCTCCTCCACCCTTGATGCCGCTGGCCAACCTCTCTCCCCATCCGAATTCACTATCTACCTTCTTGCTGGCCTTGGTTCTGATTATGAATCTTTGGTCACATCACTTACAACTCGACCAGACCCTCTCTCTACTCCACAGATTTACAGTTATTTGTTAAATCATGAGTCTCGTTTGGCACATCAAACTAACACTTTACTTTCAGGAACATCTCTTGCAGCACATGCTACTGCAGTTCGCCCACCTGGTTTCCAGCCAACCGTGGCAGAGGTAATAACTTCAGAGGGCGTCGAGGCCGTGGTTTCATTAGAGGAGGCACTCAACCATCCTCCAATCGATCCTTCCATCAGCGTCCACCACGTTTGGCAATAAATGATTGAGGAGAGGCATGATTTCCATACTTTCTAATTTCTTTTTTTCTGTTTCGACTCGCGTCTCTCTCGTAATCTTCTTGGAATATCTTCGGGTCTTCGTCTTTGACAGATAGCACCAACCAGGGTACAGCCTATGCAAAAAACACGTGAGCGGCTACGATAAAGGGGAATGGATAGATCAACGGTGTGAGTAAACCGGCCATTGAGGTGATTGAATCGCCAATCCTATCCATAGAAAAATAGGAGCTTGCTCAAAATAATTAATGAAAACTAATATGATATGCCTCTATTTCCCCCACCCCTCATATAAGCTTTTTATTTATTTTTCCTCCGTTCATCTTAATTTATGTTTTGGTTCCAAATGGTGATAGTGATTTTTCTTGAGATGTGTAGAAATCCCTAGTCGGTGAATAGAAAATTGGGATCGGATCATGCAGAGCTCCATTCCCGAGGAAAGGAAGGAGAAGAAGAAGTTCAAAACAATAGAGATGGAAGATTACCTTATGGGTTGGTAAGTCTCTCTCTCCCTCTTTCTCTCTGTTTTTAAGAATTTATCATACTCTAATTATGAATCTTTAATTTCCAGCGCTTACTTTTTCATGAAGTTCTCTTCGCGAAAATCAGGGCAGTTGACCGTCGGATTGCATGAAGTAAGCCATAGAGGTATTTGAGAAAGATATTCTCTCTCTCTCTCTCTCTCTCTCTCTCTCTCTCTGTCCCTCTGTGGAATACAGAATCGAGGGGCTTGAACTCACATGATCTTCAGCGGTTTTATAGGTATTGGTGTTTATACTCACCGTCATCTCTTGATTCACTCACGCTCCTGGCGAATCAAGAGATGCTCTGAATTCTAAAATAAGGCCATGTGCATACATATTATTGCAATTGGGAGAATTTTATTAATTTGATCTTGTTCATGTATTTCTCTCTCAGCAATTGGCTTCTGTATTTCATCAACTAGGTTTCAACTTTCATCTTCTTTAATTTCATGTTATGACTTGAAATAAATGTTACTTCATCTGCCAAACAAATGCGTATGGCTAGAAAATAAGCTCGAATTGAGATCACATCTTGTACATTGCCAGAATAAATGTATCTCAAGCAAGCAACATGCTCTCCACCACCGCGTTCTCGTTCTACACTCTCCGCGATCGCTCTGATTCAGAGAGAGAGAGAGAAGAGAGAGCGCTAGCCATGTCTCTGGTAGCGAATGAGGAATTCCATCACATTTTGCGTGTGCTGAACACAAACGTGGATGGGAAGCAGAAGATAATGTTCGCGCTTACCTCCATCAAAGGTATCGGTCGCCGTCTCGCCAACATTGTCTGCAAGAAAGCTGATGTAGACATGAACAAGCGAGCTGGTGAGTTGACGGCTGCTGAGCTTGATAACCTCATGGTGATCGTTGCAAACCCTCGCCAGTTCAAGATTCCTGACTGGTTTCTGAATAGGAAGAAGGATTACAAGGATGGCAAGTATTCCCAGGTTGTCTCCAATGCGTTGGACATGAAGCTCAGAGATGATCTTGAGCGTTCGAAGAAGATCAGGAACCTCCGTGGTCTGCGACATTACTGGGGTCTTCGAGTGCGTGGACAGCACACAAAGACAACCGGCCGCCGTGGGAAGACTGTTGGTGTCTCAAAGAAGCGGCGAGTTTGTTTGTTTCTTTCTTTCTGGAATGTCATGTTTTTGTTGCGAATTCTATTTTGCACTTTTTTATGTTTGTAGTTTTTTGGTGGGTTTATGCAACACCGTCTAGCCGGCTTTCATACATACTGATACCTCTATTGAGGCTGTTTGATCTTGAGATTTTGCTGTGTTACTGCATTAAATCATTTATATAGTTGTTGAAGGTCAAAAAAAAAAAAAGAAGCAAGCAACATGAGTATATTAAAAGCAAATTATTACAGAATATGTCTCACCTCACGGTAGAATAAATTAAAGCAGTACTAGTAATCACGTAGTTACAAAAAAGCACACAGACAAGGAAGAAGAAGAAAACGATGAAGAACCTTGCATTAATATAGAATAAGACATCTGTTGTGAATGGAAGTAATAAAATATAAGAGATTAGGTTAATTCGAACACAAGTCTTCTGTATTAACAAAACAACCTGGCCATTACAATGACTTGCTAAGTAATGGAACTAGTGTCTGTAAAAATAGACCCACGTACTCAATGCTGAAGACTGTTTCTCAACAACTATTGAACTTATTATAATTATTATTGGACTGAACTCGTGATGCTTGGGCTCATAATACAGGACCCCCCAACTCGGCCCACTTGTCTTGAGATCCTGCTCAGCAACCAAAACACCCGTGACAGCATCAAACCCCTCCATCCACTTTTGGCTCGTCACTGCCGTCTTCTTGCTCCATTGAGTTACCGTTAATTGCCTGAGGGCTTGATTCTGTTTGCACCTTATTTGGATTGAAATACTGCTGGATTGAATCATATATATTGAATAATCTCACAGATATACCATCAAGTAATTCAATAATCTGTTGATATGGATCGGGTAATATTCTTATGGAGAATAGAGTTAAAATAACCCACCCAAAAGCAGGGAAGAGAATCAATAATAGACAAGTACATGCAAGAACACCCGAGACATAGCAAATAAGGCTCGCGGCATGGCGATAGCTAGCATTAGAAATGGGTCGGAATAACTCCATCAATGCTAGAAAGTAAACACACATAGCTCCAATAAAAAGAGACATGATTGTGCAGTGTGCCTCGAATGGAGAGGAGGTTGAGTTCTGATTCTGTACTTCAAGAAGGTTCACCAACACTTGGATGAGAACTTGGAAGGTGAGTAGGATTTGGATGGATAGACCAAGGAATCCTCCTTGCTCATAACTGCAAATCAAAACAAGAGTGTAGCGTCCTTAGGGCCTGTTTAGGGTTGTGTTAAAAGTTTTAAAAAGTATTTAAGTAGTCTTGAAAGTTTTTTAATGGAAAATTAAGTTGTTTGAGTGTTATATATTAAAACACTTTTAATCTCAAATAAGCTAAAAAGTACGTTTGATGCTTTTCTTCTAATGTGTTTTTTTGAATAATGCGGAATGTAATTCTAATTTTAAAAAGATTGTCAATAGACGAAAATAACTATACAACTTTCAGATAATTACAACTTTCAAACTTTCAAAGATATGATCATAATTTTTAAAAATTCAAATAATCATCATTTCTATCTCATAAATAATTTTTTCAATTTATTTCTAAATTAGTGCTTTAAAACATGTCGTTACTAAATAATAAATTATTTTTTAATAGTAGAACTTATTACTTAAATTATAAGCTCCCACCACATTAGTTACACTTAAAAAGGGACCATCATCTGTAACCCCTCCTTAATTTATTCCATTCGCACGAATCGCACCCAAAGCCACGACTAAACTCTCTCTCTCTCTCTTTTTGGTTCTACGGGATAATAAAGTCGGATTTTTTGTTATAATAACATGTATTAGGATTTCTAGGCTTAGGCCTGTAGGTTTGAGTCTCAAATGTAGAAACAATTCATACATATGACATACTATATAAGTGAACTTTCTCTTGAATGATGTAAAAGATGAATTTACACCGCATTCCGATTCAAGTTAAAGGTTTTGTATTTTTTTTTTTATTAATCAAGCATCGAGGGGGAAAAAGAGAAAAAGGGGGGGGGGGGGGGAATTGGAGAAAACAAAAAGGTACCGTGAAGAGCATTAAAATTTCCAATTATATACAAGAATGATCATGCATATTCTTCAGAAGTCTGCTTTTGCTTCCATAAAGGTTGTCCACTAGTTTTTCTTTTATACGGTTTATAAAAAAGTTATTCAAGTATGCTCACGCACCATTTATTATTGATAATTTTTAGTTATAAAAAAAATCAAAATTCTATTTATTTATTTATTGGTAATAAAATCCTATTTATTGATTGATTTGGCATGTTCTAATATTCTCTACCGTAAGCGTGTAGAGAATAAATTTCGTTTGTTTTTATAATTATTTTCATCTTATCTTATATTATAATTATATTTTAAAATTTTTATATAAAATAAATAATTTATTTTTTTAAAATTTAAAATAAAAATAATATTAAAAAATATATTTTAATAATATTTTATTTAATTTTTAATTTTTATTTTAATTCATCTCGTTTCATTGTAAAAATAAATCAAATCATAAACTTGAAAGTCAAATTCACATGCAAAGGTATTCTTTTCCAGAAAGGTTATCTTTTTACAAAGAAAAAATCTACTCAACCTTCTACTATTCACACCACATTCCACACTCCATCTTTTTTTTAATTTTTTTTATCAAATATATTTTTATATGAATAGTGAATAAAAAATTATAAATAGTTTAAAAAAATAAATTCAAAAAAATATTAAAAAAAATATTAAAAAATATTAAAAAGTGTGGAGTGTGGAGTGTGAGGAAGATGAATAGCAAAACCCTATATAATTTTCATAATTTTTTACTATTTATCTATACTTTACATTTTACATTTTTTTTTCTTTTATCAGATATTTTTTATATGAATAGTAAATAAAAAAATTTGAAATAATTTAAAAAAATAAACTCAAAAAAAATTTATAAAAAATATTAAAAAATTAAAAAAAATATGAAATGTAGAGTGTGAGTGAATAATAAGAGGTTGTGTAGTAAAATCTATATATATAATACTTTAAAGTATTTAAAAAATATCATCATATTATTAAAAAAATTTAATTATTAAATTAAAAAATTAAAAAAATCCAACGATAATACTAAATAATAAGAATCAAGAGTATCATTTTTCATATTTTATATACAAGAAATGTGCGGTAGCTATTTAAATTAAATATAATTATTAAAATAATATAGATCTCAAGTTTGTTCTCCTTTAAAATGAATACGCAAATCAATGGAAATATCATTTTTCCATCCAAGACAGACTTATTACACTCAAGGACGTCACAGACTCACAAGAGATCAGTCGTAAATTTAAAAAGAAAAAGTATCAAAACGGAAAGGAAGACGCAGCTAGCACAAAGCCGCAAAGAGTGTTGCACAGGCCAAATATTCCCTCTTAAAAATTATATTTATTGAAGCGTAAATAAAATCTTTTAAAGTCGACTATACGATAATTAGTTTAAAATGAGAGCTTCCATTAAATATTTTTTATAATTTAAAAATAATTAAATAAATAAAACACGCTGATGATCTCATCATATTAAATATTGAAATTTACGTTAATATTCACTGATTATATTACCGAATTATAAAAAAGATTTAATAAAAAAAATTATAAAAAAAATCTGGATGATCCATAAATTAATAAAAGCCACTTATGCTAACCTTTTACAATTAATAAAATCCTTTTAGGAGGAGGATAAATAAATAACTGTTCGTGAATAAAGGAAAAGTATAAGCAAAATAGCATACACTGAAGGCTGGTCCAAAGTATAAGCAAAATATTCATGATATTTAGTACGGAAATTATTTGTAAAATTTACTACTAACCCCTGGTCACGACGATTAATGTCGAAGCTGTTTACATCCATTTTCACTGTGGTGTGCGTGTCTCGCAACTGCAACCGGCAAGTGTAACAGTTGAAATGAGCTAGCTGCGTTGTTAGCTAGGCTCTTTCCGATAAAGTCTGTCTCCAGTCCTTCTGGCCGCTGGGCTCTGCTAGCTTTCCAATCTAATTCTAGAACAAATCCTGCACCGAAAAAATCTACTCAACCTCCTATTATTCACACCACACTCCACACTCTATCTTTTTTTTAATTTTTTTTTTAATTTTTTTCATCAAATATATTTTTATATGAATAGCAAATAAAAAATTATAAATAATTTTAAAAAAATAAATTCAAAAAAAAATTTAAAAAAATATTAAAAAATATTAAAAAGTGTGGAGTGTGGAGTGTGAGGAGGTTGTGTAGCAAAACTCTGGTATCATTACCCGACTATTTATATATAAAGGTGCCGCAAGTGCCGTGTTTTGGTCGCTTTGGGATGTAATTTGGGAGTGTAGAGAATCTAGAGATGTACTCGCAAAGATGTACTCGCTTTCATTCAGACTTGGAGATGTAATTTGGGAGAAATGTAAATTGGGAGTGTCGCTTTCGGGGATGTAATTTTGTCTGTCAATATTTTGAATACCATTTGGATCAAGTACTAAATGCAATATATAATATAATTAAGATAGTTTATATATAATAAAATTATATATATAAATTATATTTTAAAATAATATCAATAGAAATTTTAAAAAATTAAAACATATATTTATAAAACTTAATAATATTTCTAAGTTAACTATAAATAGTAATAAGATGATTTATAAATATTAGTAAAATAATTTCAATTAAGTATTTAATGAATTTTGGAAAATGAGATAAAAAAAATTAAATAAAAAACATTGTAAATTTAAAATATATTGGGAATGTTTAGAAAAAATTTCATATCATCTCATATCATCTTATCATTTCTCATTTCATTTCCTTCTCAAACATCATTTAAATAAAAATACTTTCAAACTAATCATTACAATTTTCTCAAATTTTTAAATAAAAAAAACAATTCAATTTTTTTAAATATCAAAATAAAAATTATATTTTAATAATATTTTAATTTTATAATATTTTATATTCAACTTTTTTTTTTCTTATTTTTCAAAATCCAATAACTATTTTAACTCAAACTAACTCACTACTATTCACAAAATATCTTACTACTATTCACAAAATTATCATTTCATCTTATTCTCTAAACATTTTAGAATATAATTTTTTAATACAAATTTTGTTTTGAGATTTGAAAAAATTTATTTTTTATTTAAAAATTTAAGAAAGTTGTAATATTTAATTTGAAAGTATTTTTATTTGAGTGATGTTTGGTAAAAAAATGAGATAAAATAAGATGAAAATTATTTTTAAAAAATTATTATAATATTTAAATATTGAGATTTATATGAAATTATACGAGATTGAAAGATTTTGCCATCCGAACGAATTCTGGTTCTGTGACGAAGAGTTTGAAAACTTTCCACACGGGCCTTAAGATTAGTCAGCCATCTAAAGAAAGTCGTCCTACTTGGAATGGGCTGCCCCTTCCCTTCCAGGAAGTTGCATAAAAGAAAGAGCAGTAGCATGAGCTACGTCCGGATAAGAATAAAAATATTTTTTATTTTATTTTTTTCAATTCATTTTTTTAATATTACTTATACGGAATCCAATATTTGGTGGCTCTAGTATTTTTGTAAAAGAACTGTTTGGAGTATAAACAAAGGTATCCGTTTCTTCCGTTAGGCAAACTTTTCTTTTCTTAAACCTGTCTTGATATATAAAAAAAAAATTAAAAAAAATAATATTAGGTATAAATCGCTGACATATTATATACATATATTTTTTTTTTCTTGTAAAAAGATAATCCTGCTAAAAAAAGAGTAGATTTTCTACACTTTTTCAACGCAAAATTTTATTTTTTAACAAATAAATTGTAAAAAACTTGTCTATTGGGACTTACCTATTGAAATTTTTACAGTTCATTTCTTGAAAAAAAAAAAAACCTGCCTTGATTCACGTAACTAATTGGCCCCACCATTGCCATCCTCGTTCTACCCATTCGGTAACAATTGATTCCGAGTTCTACTGATATTCGGACAACAAATAAAAACATCAATCGTCTGTTAGTATAAATAATGTGGAAATTTTTTACATAAATGATGTGTTGTGTGTCAAAAAAGAGGAAGTTACAAATAGATTTTTTCATTAGGATAACTTTTTTTTTCTTTTTTACCGATACCATGTTTACCTTTTCACAAGCATTGAGATACTATTTATTACAAAAAAAAATCATAAAAAAATAAACTGACTGGCTGAAGAGTATTAGAATGAAGAGCGAGATTTCCTAAATATTCATGAATTCAATATATTAATCATATCATTTACAAGAGATATACACTGCTTATATAGGCACAAGTGTCGTGAGTGCTTGATGAGCAAAAAACAAAAAAAAGAATATAAATTTGTTACAATTGATTCAGTAAAATATAAAAATAAGGAATTATGGAATCTTCTAGAGCTACTGATGTGGATTGTGCAGTTTAGCATTTTCTGAATGTGTAATCTTTGGTTTAGGTTGATACGCCCCCTCGAGTTAAATGGGGTGTCAATCACATTTAAGCTTGATCTGAGAGAGAAGAATCAATCAGCAACTAATGGTTTTGTGAAGACATCAGCGAGTTGATCTTTGCTGCTGCAGAATTGAACTTATAGGGTTTTAGCAGTTACTCTATCTCTAACAAAGTAAAAATTCACATCCATATGTTTGGTGCGGGAGTGATATACGGGATTTGAGGTCAAGTATGTAGCTCCCAAGTTGTCACACCACAGAACTGACGGTTGTGATAGTGAGAAACCAACATCATTGATCAATGTTTGCAACCATATGAGTTCAGCAGTGGTATTGGCCAAAGACTTATATTCAGCCTCTATATTGGAACGAGCAACAGTGTGTTGCTTCTTAGAACTCCAAGAAATTAGGTGATTACCTAAAAAAATACAGAATCCTCTTGTAGATCTTCTATCATCAGGGCACCCTACTCAGTCAGCATCTGAATATGCATGAAGAGTGAAGCTAGATTTTTTTACTAAAAATAACCTATGATTAATGGTAGATTTCAGATATCGAAATATTCTTTTGATTGCTGTCCAGTGGGTATTTTTAGGATCATGCATGAATTGACAGACCTTATTAACAGCAAATGACACATCGGGTCGAGTTAGGGAAAGGTACTGTAAACTGCCAACTATGCTTCGGAATAAAATGACATTTTCAAAAGAGGGTGCATTAAACTTAGAAAGCTTGGTAGAAGCAGACATTGGGGAGGAAATTGGTTTAAAACCAAGCATAGTGGCTTTCTTTAATAGGCCAGAAATGTATTTTCTTTGTGATATAAAGAGACCATCTGAAAGATAATCAAGCTCTAATCCAAGAAAATATGATAAGGGTCCCAAATCTGTCACAGGAAAGGCTTGTCCTAGAGAAACAATTAATCGTTCAACAACACTTGAGGATGATGATGTGATAATCATGTCATCAACGTACACTAGAATAAAAGTGCAAAGATCAGTTTTGTGTAACACAAACAAAAAGGGATCCCCCTTGGAAGCCAAAAAATCATAGTCAATGAGCCATGAACTTAACTCTGAGAACCAAGCTCTTGGAACTTGTTTAAGGCCGTAAATGGCCTTATGTAATTTACACACAAAATCAGGTCTCATAGGATCAATGAATCCTTGTTGTTGTTGCATGAACACTGTCTCAATAAGATTTCCATGAAGAAAAGTATTTTGTATATCAATTTGCCTAAGACACCAACCTCTAGCAACGGCAATAGACAAAACTAGTCTAATAGTTGAGAGTTTTACCATAGGGCTGAAGGCCTTAGTATAGTCAATACCGTGTTGCTGGTGAAAGCCCTTAGGCACGAGTCTGGCTTTTCGCCGTTCAATGGATCCATCTGGTTGCAGCATAGTCCGAAACACCCACCTGCAACCAACAACATTAGAAATAAAGGAAGAAGGAACAAGGGTCTAGGTTTTTGTTTCGACTAGGGCTTCGAATTCTTTGGACATAACTGCCTGCCCTTCGGGAAATTTGGATGCAACTAAGAAATAAGAGGGTTCATCCAATACCATGATAGTGCTTATGAAACATTGACCAGTTGGGTATGGAACTGTGCCATCAGTAGGGATACAAGGTTTGGAGGAATTAGTTTTTGACCTAGTGATGATGAGGGATCGAGGGGGAATTATCGGCATAGGATGAGAAGAGGTTTGAGACTCTGATTCAACGGGAGAAGCAAGAGGAGGTGAGAAGCTAGGGTTTTCTGGAATGAGATTTGGGGAAGAGGTTGATGGAGGCTGAGAGGTAAGTGAAGTGTGTGTGGACCAGCTATGCGAGTGAGTGGATGAAGGGATTTCAGAAGAGGGAGTGGGCTGAGAGGGTTAGAAGGCCCACAGAGATTAAAGGGTGGAGGTCCGAGAATGGAATTAGGAAAACAGGGTAAGTGTGCAGCTTGTGAATCGGGCTTGCTAGCAGCGATGTGGTTTTTGTAGGGAAAATTATTTTCTTTAAAAACCACATCATGAGAAATATACAGTCTATTTGTGTTTTGATCAAGATATTTGTACACTTTGTGAGAGGGACTATATCCTAGAAAAATACATGATGTGGAGCGAAAAACTGAGTTTATGACGATTGTAAGGGCATAGGTAGGTCCAACATTCACAACCAAAAGCTTTTAAAAATGAATAATCAGGAGGCTTATGATACACCATGAAATAAGGGGAACGATTATGCAAGACAGGTGTGGGAAGCAAATTTATAAGATAGGTGGCGGTTTCAAAAGTATCATTGATTGAGCTGCATTATTGCATATTTTATACATTTAAAATCAATATATTTTTAATTATTTTATTATTTTATCATTGGTTTTGGATGGAAAAATTGATTAAGAGGCATAAATCCAAGTTATGATTTAAATTGATTAAAAGTATAATTTATGCTTAATTTTATAACTTGTGATTTAATTGGGCAATATTTATTCATTTGTAAAACACTTTTAATATTTTATTTTCCATCTTTTGTCTAATTTTATTTTATTTTCTTTGTCTAGTTCTATTTTATTTTATTTTATTTTTGTTTATGTGATTATTATTTATTTTTGCTTGTTTAAGTTTTATTTTACTTTATTTTATTTTATTTTTATTTTATTTCTATTTTTATTTTACTTTATTTTATTTTTCGTTTTTCAGGTTCTCTAAACGACATGTCGTTTTTCCTGCACGGAAAAACGACTTGTCATTTTTCATTGGGATTAAAAGACTTCGTTGCCTAAACGACATGTCGTTTTTGTCTTTTGACAAAAACTACATGTCGTTCGCCTCGTCTTCAACCTCCAGCATAACACCACTGCAACTGTACTTCCGAAGCTACCATCCACCTCCATGCATGTGTTCGGAGCATGCACAGCCGCAGCCCACCGCCTCTCCACCACCAGCAGCACAACCATCTCCACCTACGGCAGCAACCTTCTCCTGTGCAGCCCCGACATCACGTCGTCTCCTTGCATGCGTTCAGCAGCACTCCTCCACGCCACCATGAACCACCTGCTGCAGTCCTTAGCATCAAGCAACTGCCACTGCATACAGCTGTGCTCAGCCACCCACACGCGGTAACTGCACCTCCGAAGTCACCTCTGTTTTTCCTCCGTAAAACTGAGCACCATTTCAGATCCTCCACGCCCCCTGCTTCTCCATCATGCATTCCACTGTGAACTACCAGCTCAACCATGTCTGCCAAGCCTCGTCAAGCATGCCCAACACTCCACCAGCCGTAAACCATCCTCAAACACGTCCATGCAGTGCACCACCAAGCTCCTCCACGGCAGCACCTTCACTTCCAGCAACACGTATGCACTGCCACAACAACCCACAAAGACAGAGGCTATACACGAAAAGTAAATAAAATGGATGCTAGACGCAACTCATGTGGACAGAAAGAAAGCTGGGAAGAGGAAAGAAGAAAAAGAAAAAGAAAAAGAAAGAGAGACGGAGTGGCATGCGAGTTGAAGATAGAAGAAAAATAAAATAAAATGTTCAAGCTGGGACGCACTCTGGACAGAAACGAAGGACGAAATCTCACGGGATTTTTTTTTATTTAGACAGACGCGAGGACACAAAGAAAGGAAACAGACAAAAAATAAATAGTCTGTTGCTTCCTTTTCGGTCTGGATGTGGGAACAAATTTCTCTGCATGTGGGAACAAAGACAGACGCACATGGTCAACCAACCAAAAAGAAGGAGAGAAAAAAATATTTTTTCGGCTTAAACACACGGATGCAAACTTTCGGCTATGAGCAGGGGACATGGGACATAGACAGCACGGGTGTATTCAATGCAGAGGCTTTTGAAGCCTATATAAGGGCCTGTAAATGGACGAAGAATGGGGAGAGTTAGAATGGATTTTTAATGTTAAATTAGAGTTAGAATTTAGAGTCAGAGTGTCTAGAGAAAAATAGTGAGTGAGTTTGTAGTCAGTTTTTATTTTCTAGTTCAGTTTTTAATTTCGTGTAATTTATTCATTAGTCAATTTTAGTTTATGGTTCAGTAAATTTTATTTTTGTAAGTCTTCATTTCCAGTTTTGAGTTTGTTTAGTGAGTAACAATTTTTATTTTCTAGTTCAGTTTTTAATTTCGTGTAATTTATTCATCAGTCAGTTTTAGTTTATGGTTCAGTAAATTTTATTTTTGTAAGTCTTCATTTCCAGTTTTGAGTTTGTTTAATGAGTAAATTTTCAGTCCTCTTTGATAAATGTTGAGAGTCCATTTTATTTTTGAGAGTTTACTTTAATTGGAAGTTCAGATTTTTGGGTTGGAGAACGCAGTCTCCATTTCCAAACATAAAGTTTATTCCTTACAATTCCTGGTTTTATTTAATTTCAAATTTATGTCATTTAAATTCCTCACACTTTTAATTTCTTGCAATTTAAATTACTGTCATTTAATTTTTCCGCACTTTTAATTTCTTACAATTTAAATTACTGTCATTTAATTTTCTCGCACTTTTAATTTCCTGCAATTTAAGTTTATGTCATTTAATTTTCTTGCACTTTTAATTTCCTGCAATTTAAATTATTGTCATTTAATTTTCCTGTACCGTTAATTTTTGCAATTTACTTTTATGTCATTTAATTTTATTGTTCATTTACATTTCAGTGATTTAATTTTCAGCAATTTTAATTTACTGTCTTGCATTTTAATTTCTTACTTTTAATCATCCACTCAAAACCAACAACATGAATCTAGTCCATGACTAGTAAAATTTCATTTCCATTGCACTCCCATATTCATTGTACTTTTCATCACTTCTATTTTTATTCTATCATTGTAACTATTTCCACCATTTTACATAAGTTTAATTTTTAAGCACTTTCCCTGAGGAGACGATTTAGGAATTTATTCCTAATTATTACACGACAGACTCCTGCACTTGGGATAGCCTTTGTGCTGCTCAATTTTGAGTGAGTCAATCATCCCTAAAAGAAAAAGGAAGAGAGGCTTGAGCTAAGAGGGTGAGGCCGGTTTCAACAATCTGGCGATGTTTTCTTTCAACAAGACCATTTTGTTGGTATGTATGAAGACAATAAAAACGGTATGTGATACCAAGAGTGTTTCAAAGATTTGTAAGGGGTCGAAATTCACCCCCAGCATCGGTTTGTATAATAATGATTTTGGTATTGAAAAATCGCTCAACAAATGTTATAAAAGAGGTAAAAACAGCAAGCACATTTGATTTATATTTTGTGGGAAAGAGCCATGTAAATCTAGTAAAATGATCAATAATAGAAAGATAATATTTAAATCATTTTCTTGAAACAAAAGGGGCCGAACCCCATGTAACAGCCGCTAGAAATTCAATGATGGAATTTCTATTGTTTTTAGGAACCATAGTAAATCCTATATGGTTGGAATCCAACTAAGAACCCATAAGCGTGTTAGAAACCAAAAATCATATATGGTTTTATCCAAAACCTTATTGAATCAGTTTCTAGCATCGTGTTTAATCGTTTAATTAAATTATTTTTATATGCTATTAATCTTTTAAATTTGTGTTAGAATATCATTATCCAACTTAGTTAACCTTGGATATTTGATTGGGCCAATAGAAATCAGATTTGGGCTTGATAGCAACCCAAACCCTCTTAAAACCCATGAATTTAGGCCCTTTCGGTTTAAGCCCATTAAGGCCCACGAAATTAGCCACCTTAGCAATGATTTTGTCTAAAATATTTCACCCTCCACTTGCCTTATTAGATTTATTCAAGAGCACTTAAAATGTTCTTGAAGTGGATGACTAAGTGGACACCCCACTCTTTCAATTATAGACTCAAAAATAATATCTTGAATATTTTATTGGAAGAAAAGATCAATACTCAAGCTCCATTTCAGATCTATCATCTTCCAAAACTTGTATAAATATCCCTCCAGCCCCTTCCAACGAAAATCATCCCTCATTTACACTTTGCTTTGTTAGAATACAAAAAAAATACTCTCGGGCAGTTTTTATGAACTCTTTTGCACGCCTTATTTGAAGCTCTTGTAAGTATTTTCTCACAAACTTTCCTTCATGAAAGTTGTTTATTTTCTAGTATAGTTTACGTAGATATCTTATTTGTTCCATTTTAAGATCATTTGATCAGTCAAAAGTTGTTTAAAACCCAGAAAGGTCATTCTAGGCGATAACCAGAGAGTATGTTATATTTTGGAGTTTTTGACAAAATTAATGGATTGATCTTGGTCCGAAATTATTATGGAGTATTGTTAACATAGGTATATGATTATGGGTTGAGAATTTGTTGCATGATTAAAAGTTTTGGTGAAAGATTTTCTTAGATTTAGAAACTTCGAATCTGGAAGAGGAAAAACAGTTTCAGTTTTGAGAAAGTTTAAATCTTTTATGGTCTAATCTTATTGCAATGGCTTTGATATTTTTATTTGAGGATCCTAAGCTTCTTATGTACATGATATAATGTTGCTTTGAAGATATTTGATATTAGTTTCATATATATGAAATTTTTATGCAAGGAGATATTCGAATAGGCCAAATGATGATGTTCTTGGCTAAATTAATATTTTGGTTGATTTTTAACCATGTGATCTTGAGTTTAAAGCTTAGATCTGTTTTAGGACACCTTTTTAAACCATGTGATGTTTTGGTTTGAAGATCACATCTTTATAAGTCATGGATCAAGAGGTTGATCAAAACAAGTTAGAAACAAAAATCAAGGGAAATGACCTATATAAGTTTCGGTTTTTATATAATTTTAATAGTTGTGTTTAGTTTTAAATTTTTCTAAATTCATATTTAAGTTCAGAATAAAATCTACATGAGATATATAAATTTTGGTGATTTTTGGAGTTAGGATACAAAATCCTTAAGTTAGGGATATAATGGTCTTTTTTCCACATGTAGAGGGTGAATTAATAATTTTACTCTTAAATTGATATTTTTCTATATTTCTAATTATTAGTGATTAAGTTATAACTTTTAAAAATCACTACTTTCAGTCTCTCGTGATCGCACTTGAGTTTTGCCTAGAAACGCGAAAACAGAGGTAAGTTAGCTTTTAACTTACTAGTAGTTTACTATGTACGGGTGATAAGTAAATGAATTACAGTATATATATGTATGTTATTATATGTGCTATGCCAAGTTATTACATGTTTATATGTTACATATAATTTATTCTGTCATTAATTATTCATCTGCTACACAAGATATTCTGTCACGTATTGCTAAACATTGCAAGTAGTATGGATACATACAATCTAAGGACATTCTGTCTAAGGAGATTGGAAATTTCTAAGTGTGTCCATCGTGACCCTCCAATCTTTCCTGGGAATCTAGAAGTTCTGTCTATGAAATATTGATCTTTCCTGGGAACTTACTTAGTGAGTACTATTCATTTCTACGATAAAAATTTATCAAGATATTATCAGAAAAAAATGAAATGCCATGTATGTTATGTAATGTATATTCACTGTTGCAAGCATGTTATGTTAAAAATATAATGTTGTGTTACATCAGGGCTTTTGTCCTTTCATATTCAAGTCACATTCTGTTTCTAATACAGTTTATGTATTTCAAGAACAATCATGTTAAGTTATTCAGGTCAATCACGATCCTAAGTACTAGGATGGAAAAATATCCTAGTAAAACTTCTTTGTTCACGCTAGAGTGTCTAAATAGGTGTGAAATTTCCTGGGTTGACGAAGTATAGTCAACAGGTTGCGAATGAGACCCAACTAGCTGGTCACCGGAGCGCACCAGGCACTAACGCCGATGGAGCCACATTTTATTTTAATAAGTCATGGGGCCACAACAACTGTGGAGCATGAAGTATGGGGTCACAGCAATTGTGGCACATACACTACATGAGACACATCAATTGTGACACGTAGAATACATAGGGCCACAACAATTGTGGAGTATGTATTAACGCACTCACAGCTGGTGTAGATACCTGTGTTGTGATGCGGTAATCGGCAGAGACACATGGCTCTAGGGGACCCATGTAGCACCCACATGTTACGTTAATCAAGTTAAATGAAAAAGAATTCAAACTCATGTTATACTCAAGCTCATGTTTATGTTATGTTTCAAGTTCATGTCAAGTTAAGTCAAGTAAGATCAAATCTATGACAATGTTATGTTTCAAGTTCATGTCACGTTAAGTCAAGTCAGATCAAGTCTATGACAAGTAAGTCAAGTTCAGTTCATTCATGTTCATGTTATGTTTCAAGTTTAAGTTATGCCATATGCTATGATTACTTATGATTTTGATTATGTACTTATGCTTTTACTGTCATGCATGCATTATTAACCTGTGTGTATGTTTTGTAATCAAATCTCACTATGGTAGTCCCAACTACCATTCCCCCCGAATGGTAGATTTTGTTACAGGATCTAAAGAAGAACTGGAAAACAACCAACTAGACACGGTCGATTAAGCGACAGTGCGGCTTCAAGGTTAATATAGTAGTTAACTTAAATTACTATATGTACTATGAAGTTACATCTTCAGTACTCATTTGATCACAATCATTTTGGACTAGTATTGTGATCTCTGATGTTTAGTATGCCTTTATGTATGAAGTATACTTTAAGCATTTTGGGATATTTGAATTTGGTGCATAGTATTGCTAAAGAAAAAAATTATCCGCTGCGAATATTGCATAATGCTAGATGTATGTTAAGAACATTGCATCTTATATGTCATGAACGGAGATAAGTAACCTTGTGTTGTATGTCTCGACGCTTCAAATGTCCGTCCAATCCCAAGCGGAATTTGGGGGCGTCACACCCCATACATCAGCCCATAATATGTTTAAGGGACTTATAGATTGTGTGTAGCCCGATGCAAAAGGAAGCTAATGGATTTTAGCTAAAAAGCAGTGAAGACAAACAAAATATGTGTTTGGAAAATATGGAAAACAGGTGGAGCGTAGAATCCTAGAGACAGTTTGAAGAGACAGATGTCCAAGCTTTTGATGCCAACAGTGCAGAAAGACTTTTTCACCCAGATGAGTAGATGGAGATGAAGGTTGTAGAGATGACGGAAAGCAGTAGAGGCCATTACACGTTGGACCGCTGATGAGGAGCTGCTTGGTCCGATTGTCCTTTACCAGAAAATGGGTTGCATGGAATTCAAAAAAACAAGAGTTGTCAATACAAAATTGTAAAACCGAAACAAGATTCTTGGTTATTGAAGGTACATGAAGAAGATTATGTAATGAAAAATCAAAGGAATTGAGTGAGAGTGAAGAGTAACCGATATTTTCAATTTGATGGCCAGTTCCATTTCCAACTCGCATTTGTTTATTACCAATATATGGTTCGGATGAAAGATTGAGGTGGGATAAGTCATGTGTTATGTGATGCATGGTTGCACTGTCCGGGTACCATGTGGAGTCAGGAATGGCAGAAGGAGAGGAGTAGTTGGTAGAGAAGGATCAGGGAGGGTCATTTTGGTAAGTATGGTCGAACCTAAAATGACATTGCAGGGCTACGTGACCTGATTTACTACAAACTTGGCAAATGGGACGGTTTGGTTGGTTAGGTGAAGAGAAATGTGACTGGTTATGTGAAGAAGATCTTCCTCTGTTGGAGGGGAACCTGCCTCGTGAACGACCTTGTCGTCCTCCAAGATAGGCACCCCTGCCTCGTTGGTTACTGGAGCTAAAATTAGTTGTTGGTTCAAATGGAGATTAAACGACTTTCATGAATGAGTAAAATGTGGTAGAGTTGATGGGAGGTAATGGGATCTGTTATGGTAGTGATCGAGATCACAAAGCTGTCATAGTTGAAACCCAAGCCATTGAGGAGATATGTGACAAACTCTTTGTCTGAGATGGGAGTTCCTGTGGCAGCAAGAGTATCAACAAGTAATTTAACTTTATTGAAATATTCAGAAGATGAATTGATCACCATGGTTCAACATAAGAGTAAAGATCTTGTCCTTGGAGATAAGTGGAAATTTGAACTCTCCACGGTAGGTAATTTTCTTAATTAAGTTTGAGAGTGACAAGATGAGCAAAGGAAGAAGGAGGAGTGAGAGGTGAGAGGTGATGTTGAGCTTTCAGCTGCCATGATAAGAGAGCAGAGAAGAAAAGAGAAAAAAAAAAAAAAGGAGAAGGATCAGAGAGACTACTAGTCTAGCAACTCTGATACCATATTAGAATGAAGAGAGAGATTTCCTGAATATTCATGAATTCGATATATTGATCATATCATTTACAAGAGATATGCACTGCTTATATAGGCACAAGTGTCGTGAATGCTTGATGAGCAAAAAACAGAAAAAAGAATATAAGTTTGTTACAACTGATTCAGTAAAATACAAAAATAAGGAATTATGGAATCTTCTAGAACTGCTGATGTGGATTGTGCAGCTTGGCATTTTCTGAATGTGCAGCCTCTGATTTTAGGTTGATAAAGAAAAGGTTCCTCCCTAGATGAGCAATTGGACCGCGGCCTTAGACACAAGCTATTCATACCATATCGATCGACTTTACCTGAGATTTTCTTGCTTATTTTCCATTATACTGTAAAAGCTAACTCAAGAGCCCTCTTTAGACCACGTTTGTTTTTACAAATAAGATGAGATAAGTTGAGATTAAGTTAAAAGTTGAATATAATATTGTTAAAATATATATTTTTTAATATTATTTCTATTTTGAGATTCGAAAGAGTTGAATTATTTATTTTATTTTGTATAAAATTTTAAAAAAGTTATAATAATTAAATGAGATGAGTTGAGAGTAATTGTGAAAATAAACTAGACCTAAAGAGAGCTAAGACCATCATTTAAGAGACACTATTAATTATCATCCGAGTCTTAGCAACAAAAGTTTAGGAGATCTGTGCTCATCAATTTTCTCTAGGTCAACAGGACACGAAATAGAATTTTTTTTTCTTCAATTTTCTACGACCTCCAAAAGGCACAAGTATGGCTAAGAGCCAAAAAGCAGACATAGATAAGGGAACAGTATGGATGAACACTCGAAAAAAGCATTTGTATGTCCATCAGAAGCAATACTTTCCCCCCAAAGCAATTGAGCCAAATTAGAGATTAGACCTCTTGCAAGGTCAACCTTTCATGGGGATATTATATATCATCTCTCGCTGCTTGATCCTTAACGCTTTGTGAAATGAGAGGGACCTCAACCATATAGGACTAACTCACCTTCTATTTTTCAGTTGAGAAAGGAAAAAGAAAGTGTTATTTTCCAAAGGAAGTCTCCCTCCTTATTCCTGACATTGATAGCACTCCTATATAGGTGATAGATAAAAGTACCTAACATAAAGTGCCTTCAGATGGACGCAAGAATGAAAATCTCATACATAAACAACGATGCAAAAGGGATATAATGCATCTGGTCGAAGAACAGGATTCACTTCATGCCATTTACATGGACCAAGAGTTTCTTGCACTCAAAAGGTGAAGACTTTTCTAAATTGAAGGCACGTTGAATGCAGTTAATAGGGGATGTCTCTCTCTTCAGGCAGATCCCAATTATCCTCATCATCTTCCTTCTTGCTTCTTGTGGCTTCCGGCTTGGTCTATGGTGGAGTTCTAAATTGGGGGCGCCTGGTTATAGAACAAGACAGACGAGTAGTAAATAATCATTGTAAGGGAGAGATCTAACAAAAGGAATTCTACATAACTACATGTTGGTGAGGTGTTAAACCACAAGCTAGTAAAATTTATCCTGCAGGGTCTAAAGAACCCACAAGAATATGCAACACAATTGTGAACATTATATGCCGACTATGAAAGCCAAAGATGAACACCCTATCAATCAGAACAAAATTCACTAAACCATCTATATAACACGAAATAAATTTGAGACAAAACCAAATTCAAACAAACATTTCCTCCTTATCAAGAGAAAAAAAAACATATACACAGATGATAGATACATTGATTAACAATAGGCAATAATTCTCCTGGGTAAACTAAACTGGCTTATAGTATTATAATTTCGTGTTTAAACTTGTCAGCCCAAATAGTGTCATAGAGAGACTTTTCAAATCATCACACATAATAAATAACTATGAGCTGGTCACTTATAAAAAAGAAAATCTAAATTAGTGGAATTTCTCAGGATCCCAAACCATACCCACAGTGTCATTTATAGTGATTGCTAGATTGAACTTTTCCCCATTCTAAATGAAGTATATGAACTTTGTACTCCACAAAAGACGCAACTGATCCCTACATGGTGGCTGGGTTTTTAGGAGAACAGAATAGGGAGACTGGAGTAGCCTTAGTGCTACAAAAATCCCACATATTAAGCCAACAAATCCAAGATTCAGCAAAACTAACAACAAATAGCAATCAAATTGAACCTAAAGTGACCAAAATCTATTAACACCATTTGCAACCTAATGAAGAGAATCATAAGAACATCATAGAGAAAAATAAAACCAAGTACTTGATTAGCTAAACACTCGACAAAGCCTAACCCTTTTTTTAAAAAGAAATCGAAACAACGCCGGAGTAGAATAAATTAAAAGAGACAAAAAAGGCAGAGACCTCCTTTTGTTGCGCTTAGCGGCCTCCTGCATCCTCCTCTTCTTCTTGTCCTGCTTATTTTCGAAGAACCTCCTGCGCTTACACTCTTGAATAACACCGGCAGTTGATCATCGGATTGCATGAAGTAAGCCATAGAGGTATTTGGGAAAGGTATCCTCTCTCTCTCTCTCTCTGTGGAATACAGAATCGAGGGGCTTGAACTCACATGATCTTCAGTGGTTTTATAGGTATTGGTGTTAATACTCACCGTCATCTCTTGATTCACTCACGCTCCTAGCGAATCAAGAGATGCTCTGAACTCTATCCATCTTTCTGCTTTTATTTCCCGTTGAGTTGTTTTTTTATTTCTTTTTTCTTTTCCTTGCTCTCTGAATAATGAATTAGATAATTATTTTATTCATTTCGGATCAACTTATTTAATGTTCTCGTTTCTTTTCACAATTCTTCTCGATTTATTTCATTTAATCATTATAATTTTTTTAAAATTTTATAAAAAAAAATAAAAAATTCAATATTTCAAATTTAAAAATAAAAATAATATTTAAAAAATATATTCTAATAAGATTTTATTCAATTTTTTAACTTTAATCTCAATTCATCCCATCTCATATACGAAAACAAATGAGATCCAAAGCAAAAAATATATATTATGGGAATACGAAATAAATAATTTCAGTGTTGCATTTAATGAAATAAACATGGTATATGAAATAAAATAATGCTATGTGCATTCATATTATTGGCTTGTATATTTTTCTCTCTCAGCAATTGGCCTCTGTATTTCATCAACTTGGCTTCAACTTTTATCTTCTTTAATTTCATGTAATGACTTGAAATAAATTTTACTTCATCTGCCAAACAAATACGTATGGCCAGAAAATCGTCTCGAATTGAGATCACATCTCGTACATTGCCAGAATAAATATGTCGCAAGCAAGCAACATCAGTATATTAAAAGCAAATTATTAAAGCAGTACTAGTAATCATGTAGTTACAAAAATACACACAGACAATGAAGAAATTAAGAAGAAAAAGATGAAGAACCTTGCATTAATATAGAATAAGACATCTGTTGCTAATGAAAGTAATAAAATATAAGAGAAGGTTAATTCGAGGAAACCAAGGACTCCAACACAAGTCTTCTGTATTAACAAAACAACCAGGCCATTACAATGGCTTGCTAAATAATGGAACTAGTGTCTGTAAAAATAAACCCACGTACTCAATACTGAAGACCGTTTCTCAAGACCAGATAAAGTTTACTGACTCAACAACTATTGAACTTATCATAATTATTGGACCGACAAACATAAAATAACTATTGGACTGAACTCGTGATGCTTGGGCTCATAGTACAAGAACCCCAACTCGGCCCACTTGCCTTGAGATCCTGCTCATCAGCCAGCACACACGTGACAGCATCAAATCCCGCCATCCTCTTGCTCCGTTGGCTCGCCACTGCCGTCTTCTTGCTCCATTGAGTTACCGTTAATTGCTTGAGAGCCTGAATGATTGAATCACCGCGGTTGATCTTCATTTTTAAAAATTATAAAAAAATTTTAGGTAAATTATATATTTATTTTCACAACAAAAAATAATAATAATTACGTTTTTAATAAATTTATTTTTTCACATGGTGTACGCCAACGGTGGCGGACGAATAGAGAGACTTCTTTCTCACTCAGAATAAACTCAACCTTAAATAGGCCTGTGCAAAATACCCATTAAACCCGTCAACCCATCTGACCCAATCAAATCCGTCCGATAGAAGCCGGTTTGCATCAACGTCGGGGCGAACCCGATAAATAACAGGCAGACCCGACTCTTATAAAAATAAAATAAAACACTTCAGTGTTCGATCTTCAAACACAAACCCTAGCAGCCAAGTCGCCGCTGTTGGTCACCGATGATTGCGAATCGCATGTCGTTTCATCTGCAACCAAATTCGGATGACCATTGATCAGGTAAGATTTTACGTAGATTTCATCTACCCTTCCCAACTCAGGTGACCATCGCCTCTTCTTCAAAAGGCTTCAAAATAAAAACACCATTGTCTGGCTCTCACTTTGCCTCTTCTCGCGTTTCCAGAAGTTTACCAGCTCATTCGAGGATCCGCATTATACAACGGCTGACAATTTGTTTACAGCTAACGCTGTCACCGCGTTTTCTTGTTTCAACAAAACCTGAACCAGGATGTGCTTGGTTCTGTAGCTCCCTTCGCCATACCTTGACAGTTCCATCCGCTGAGCTCGTGAACACAAAGGCATCGAAGCCCGCGACAATGGCTTTTACAGCATCTTCGTGGGCATTGATGAACTCCAATATGACAAGCCAAGTTCTTTGTTCAAGCTCATGCACAACACCGCGTCCAAGTATTTGATGCAAACGACGTTGCTATGGCGTCGGACTTTGTTGGGGTTTTTGTTTTGTTGTGACTGAGGAATTGGGAAAGTTTTCTCAGGAGTCTGTAAATTGAATTCGCTGTTGTGCGAATCTTATAATTTTAGACCCGACCTGACCCACACATTACGGATCGGGTCGTTTTGATCTGAGTAATCGGACGGGTTGGGTCGGGTTTAAAAACCAATGCGGGTTGGACTGGTTGCAGGCCTAACCTTAAATAAGAAGAAAACGAAGCGTACTAAAACTGAGTTTGGTTGCAAGATTCAATTAAGTTCAGTTTAATATTAAACTGAATCTAACATCCAAACATTCAATTCTTAAATTACTAAACTCATTTCAATTCAAAATCTCTTTATATGTGGGATCTACAATCTTTTTAAACTACTCATAAAAAGTACTAAACTCATCTTAACGTCTAAACATACTTTAAACGCAGTTTACTCCCCTACTGAACACATTATTATTCATAAAACACTGAACTCAATTGAGTTCAGCTCAACATCCAAATGCAGCTTAATGTTCCTTAAATAAGACACGTTGGGCTAAAAATAACTCTTCTTAAATATCCGTTTAATTTTTTTAGCAGTGAAGATCATATTTTAAAGAGGAATAGAAGTGGCCGAAGTCGGGTTGCCACCGAAGTTTTTGGCCCCACCAATCATCTTCCAATGCATATATACTCGTGCAAAGTTAAGAACCGTCTCAGTTTTGAGATCCACCAGTGTCTCTTATGTATGAGAAAGATGAATGAAACATATCCATTGATGCAGCTTATGTTAAGTACATTAATATAAATGATTCCTGCAACTCATTAACCAAAGAGGAAATAAAAACATTGCAAAATTAAAGCAGCAGTGATATTTGTTTTCAAACTACTAACCGCCGCTCCTGACGGCCATTGGCCAAGTTGTTTTCGTCGTCCATTTTCGCTTTGTTCTCCGATCCCCGTGTTCTGTGGCAATTTCAGTCGCACAGCGCTTGAAATGAGCTCTACTCGTTCTTTCCTCACTCTTTGCTGAGGGTTGAACGAAATCAGAGATTCTATTTGATCTCTCCACCTATTTGCAGTCCCCGAGGAAAGACAATGACCTTATTTGCAGCCCCCAGTGCGACAAAAAAAACCACTCACGCTTTAGGAAGGATATTATTGTCATTTAAAAAAGAATAAAGACAATGACCTTATTTGCAGCCCCCAGTGCGACAAAAAAAAACCACTCACGCTTTAGGAAGGATATTATTGTCATTTAAAAAAAAATAAAGACAATGACCTTATTTTCAGCCCCCAGTCATTTTAAAAAAAATTCGCAGTCCCGTTAGGAAGGACATTATTGTCATTTAAAAAAAAATTAAAGACAAAACTGTTAAGTTTGCATGACGAGCAAAAGACAAGAGAAGACAAGACAAATGAGGTCCTGAAGTGGAGATCAAAGAAAGTCAAAATAGTGTCTTGAAGTGGATTACGAATCTACCATCATCTCTCAAATTCTGGCCTTCCCATTAAAAAATTATTATTATTTATTTGTAAAAGTCGGTGCTATCCTTCCACCGACAGACTTAAGTTATCCGCTCAAACATACAAGTTAGAGTCAACTTTTTATTTTATTTTTTAATGAATATTCTTTTATCATTTTAAAATATTTTTAAAAAATATCAAAAAAATATCAATATACTTATAATAACTTTCTTAACTATTAAATAAAGAAAAAAATATTAAAATACATAAGATGTTAAAATGAAGGAATAAGTTAAGTGAGTAAAGTAGCATTTTTCATTTATAAATAAAACAAAATCATTACAAATACTATACAATCATTTTTAGAACCTATATATATTTCCTTCCCAACAACTTAAAACCATCTCATCTCACTTCCAATCCAAAAATACAAAATTTCAAACTATGTGATTGAATAAATCCTCCTCTATCTGTTGCCGTTCGAAGACTCCTTCTCGTTCCCTTTCTTCAAATTCCGATTCATATTGTTCATAGAGAAATCTCTGATCAACGATAGAACAAGATCCATTTTGCATCATATCTAAGGGATTCCTTGGTTCGGGCCGAATAAGCAATGTCACTCGATCATTATCAAACTGACTGCAATCTTTTTCTGTCATCATCTCAACTTCTCTCAACTCACAAATCATTTTATCTCATCTCTAAATCCAAACGGAGTCTAAGTTTGTTTTTGCAGATTAGATGAAATGAGTTGATATTAAAATTAAAAGTTAAATAAAATATTGTTAGAATATATTTTTGTAATATTATTTTTATTTTGAGATTTGAAAAAGTTAAATTATCTATTTTATTTTGTGTAAAAATTTAAAAAAATTGTAATGATTAGATGAGATGAGATGAGTTAAGAGGTGTTATAAAAATAAGCGAGACCTAAATGTTGTTTCCTTTCCATTCAAGTCAGTCGTCCTTATGTAGGGATGAATTATAGAAAAATGATAATTACAATAGTAAGTGTGCAAGTATCATGTAAATATTTTAAAAAAATAAATAAATATAAAATTTATATAAAATAATAATAATTTTTTAATAATAAATCTCATTCCTTTTCAAAATAAATACACAATATTTATGTATTTCATAACTACGTATAATATTTCTCAGAAAAATAATAAACCCCACACACAGAAATCCAGATCCCAAAAACTTACGTGGTAAATTACCATGTCATTTTTTTTTTGGTTGAACTCGTTGGGTAGTTGTCCTGTCCCTTTCCCAATTCGGTCCCCATATCCAACCCAGTCCGTGGTTTGAGTTTCATCTTTCCGTTCCCAGTGTTTCTCGTTCAATTAAAAAAATATTAATTCTTACTCTTGACATGACGTGTTTCAAATTTTCAATTAAAAAAATATTTGGGTTAATTATAAAATCAATTCTTGAGTTCTTCCTCGATTATAAATTAGGTTCGGTTTGGATTTGAAAAGAATTTTATTTTATTTTATTTTATTATTATAATTTTTAAAATTTTTACATAAAATATAATAAATAATTTATTTTTTTTAAATTATAAAAAATATTATTATTAAAAAATATTATTCTTAATAATATGTTTATCTAAAATCATTTCATTTCATTTTTTAATCTAAACTAATCCTTACTCTTCCTGCTTCTTTTAAAGAGATGTTTGAAAAATAAAATAAAATGAAAATTTTATAAATAGTAATAAGATAATTTATAAATAGTAGTGAAATAATTTCAGTTAAATACTTATTGAATTTTGGGAAATGAGAAAAAAATTAAATAAAAAATATTACATAGTTAAAATATTGTTGGGAATGTTTAGAAAAGTTTTTCATTTCATCTCATCTCATCAATTAAGTACTTATTGAATTTTGAAAAATGAGAGAAAAAAAATAAATAAAAATATTACATAGTTAAACTATTGTTGGGGATGTTTGGAAAAAAATTTCATTTCATCCCATCTCATCTTATCTCATACCATTTCATCTCATTTCATTTTCAAACATCATTCAAATACAAACACTTTCAAACTAATCATTACAACTTTACTAAATTTTTAAATAAAAAATAATTCAATTTTTTCAAATCTCAAAATAAAATTTATATTAAAAAATTACTTCTTAACAATAATAATGAAAAATAGTTGAGATGAAAGATGTAAATTGAATAAAATATAGTTAAGAAATTATTTTTTAATATTATTATTGTTTTGAAATTTAAGAAAATTAAATTTTTTATTATATTTTATGTAAAAAATTATGAAAATTATAATGATGAGATGAGATGAGAGTATTTCTCAATCCAAACCGAAGCTTAAACCTCCTTCAAGGTTAGCCTTTCATGGGGATACTAGCTGCTTAATCCTCAACGCTTTGTCAAATGAGAGGGCCTCAACCATATAGGACTTTCCTTCTATTTTTCAGTTGAGAAAGGTAAAAGAAAGTGTTATTTTCCAAATGAAGTCTCCCTCCTTATTCCTGACATTTGGTAACCCTTCTATATATGTGATAGATAAGAACCTAACATGATAAAGTGCCTTCAGATGGACGCAAGAATGAAAATCTTCATACATAAACAACAATACATAAGGCATAATACATTCTGTCAAAGAACAGGATTCACTTAATGCCATTTAAATGGACCAAGAGCTTCTTGCACTCAAAAGGTGAAGACTTATCTAAGTTGAAGGCTCGTTGAATGCAGGTAACCTTTTACAATCCATAAATTAATAAAAGCCACTTATGCTAACCTTTTACAATTAATAAAATCCTTTTCGGAGGAGGATAAATAAATACCCATTCGTGAATAAAGGGAAAGTATAAGCAAAATAGCATACACTGAAGGCTGGTCCAAAGTATAAGCAAAATATTCATGATATTTAGTACGGAAATTATTTGTAAAATTTACTACTAACCCCTGGTCACGACGATTAATGTCGAAGCTGTTTACATCCATTTTCGCCGTAGTGTGTGTGTCTCGCAACTGCAACCGGCAAGTGTAACAGTTGAAATGAGCTAGCTGTGTTGTTCGCCTGGCTAGAACAAATCTAATTCTAGAACAAATCCTGCACCTGCGGCATCTGCAGACTGCAGTGGCTTGCTTTTCTGTGAAATATGTCTATTAGGAAATATGATATCTGTGGCTACTACAAGAAATCAGATCTTTTTCAACATTCAAAATCGTCACAAATATCCTTAATAATTGTTGCATTTGATCATTTTCGACAATTTTTAAATTGCTGCATTTTCAACGAAATAAAGGCGCTACTTCTAATCAATTTCAGCGATATACAAAAATCGTCACAAAAAGATACTATTACCGACGATTTTAGTCCGTCACAAATGGCTCAAAAAAGACAGAAATGACATTTTCATTTATCATTAAATCGTTAAAAAAAGTCAATTGCGACTATCTATATCATCAGAAAAGGTTAATAAATCGCCAAAAATGACTAAATCTTTTTCCATGCGATTATAAATTATTTTCACTATTATGCATTCCCAGCTATTAAATGTCGCCGAAATAGAGTTTTTGGATCGCCACAAAATTATTTTATTGACAAAATATTTCCAGCAACTTTTATTTGCCGAAATAGATTTTATCTGGTGATTACATATCGCCGAAAAAGGAATTTCAAAAAAAAAAAAAAGCATAAAAACAGAAAATGATCTTCCTAAGCAAAACATACAAAAGAGACCCCTCTACCATACCACCTAGATTTTAATGAGGAATGAAGTGGATAGCAGATATACATGACAACACAATTAAATAAAGTTAGAAATCAACATCATAATTTGCATTCACTCACAACCACATAACAGATCAATGAGAGCATAGGAAAAAGATATATTGGCACTCTTATTCACAATGAACATGAATGGAAGAAATATTTTCAGAAAAAGAAATATTTACCTCAAATTGTAGCCAAGCAACGAGTTAAAAAATTTCAAATCCATGGCTTCAATTCAAGAAATCCCTACCAAAACAAAAATATAAGATGAGTTAGGTCAAAATAATTGGTGTGATGATCTTGTAATTCAACCAAGTTAGACAAAAGTATATTCATGATATGAGACTCCCAAAAATAAATGGAGGACATAAAGTAATTGCTTAAAAGCATCCAAGTAATATCTTCTTTTGTTATCTAATTTGATCTTTTAATTCCCAGACCCCAGCTTATAACTTGGATAATTCATAAATCTAACAAGCTAGCACTAACCATGGAAGATATCACAAGATTTTTTTCATTTTCTGCATGAATGAAAGTAATCATCAACTGCCAAAGTGTATTGCTTATTTAAACTCATAATTCATAAAAGGTTCAAGTCAAAAGAAAAGGAAAAATAAAACTGAATTATTAGTTACAAGCATTGAACTTTGTTGAGAATGAACTATTACGCAAATGTACTTTTCATTTTTCACCTTCATTCCAGGTAAGTGTGCTGCTGCTGGTAGAAGTTTCTAAGAACACATATATGAAATTCTATATATAAATTAACCAAGAGGCAATGAATGAGTGTGTGTGTGTAAGAGAGAGAGAGAGAGTGTGTGTGTGTGTGTTTAGCAGCTGTTTAACATGCCAGTCAAAGCTTCTAGATGCTTTATACCATATAAGTAGTAGCATGCCTGGAATGCAATTACATGATGTGGAACAATTGGATTTAACAACATAACTATGATTTCCTTGATATGTATAAGAACATTTACATGTCCATTTGTTTATGCCAGAAGTATCAAAAAGTTCATCTGCAGCCAAATATTCAACTTGAGACAAAATCTTCATAGCTTTTATATGTAGATGTCACGTATTACTAAGAAGCAAATGCTAGGGAACTTATCAATTCAAATATGGAAGCGCTTCACATACTGAATTAATAGCAACACAATTTGCCACAAATAGTTGAACATAGTGGGAAACCAATGTATTCTTTGGTTGAACTTTCCATTCTATGTTAATATTACCATTTACAAATTTTGATTTTTTTTATTTGAAATTTTGAAAAAATTGTAATGATTAGTTTGAAAATATTTTTGTTAAGACCTCGTTTGTTTTCGTAGATGAGATGAGATGAGAGTTGAAAATCGAATAAAATATTGTTAAAATATATTTTTTTAATATTATTTTTATTTTGAGATTTGAAAAAGTTGAATTGTTTATTTTATTTTGTGTGAAAATTTAAAAAAATTATAATGATTAGATGAGATGAGTTAAGAAATTTAAAAAAAAAAAACAAATGAGGCTTTTGTGATGTTTGGTAAGAAAATTAGATTAGATGAGATGGAAATTATTTCTAAAAACGGTTGTAATGTTTAAATATTGAGCTAAGATCTGTAGCTTTTGCCGATTCTGTAAGACTTTGAAAATTTTCCACACGGGCTTAAGATTGGCCAACCATCTAAAGAAAGTCGTCCTACTTGAAATATTGGGCTTAGAAAGTTGCAAAAAAGAAATGTTACTTGCAACTTCTTTATGCTTTTATTGTCTCTTGGACCATTTGGGGTATAAACTAAACAATTCTTCTGCGTACAGCCGAGGGGTGCAAGAGGTGAGCAGTCGGCTGAGCCATGTCAGCCAATATTAAAAAAACAAAAAAACAAAATGCTCATTGGTCTAGTTTAAGAGCTCATTCGTCTAGCTTTTATGTGGGTTTTGTTTAGTGGGTCTTCGGTTGATTGTGTTCGCCTGGACCTTGCATATTCGTGTTAGTTCTTCGTCTTCGTGCTCGTCTGATCTAGTTCATTGATACCCGCATTGATCTGGCTTGTCGTGTTTGTCTGGAACCGTGCGTTGTCATTTTCGTGGGTATTTAGTTATTGAACTATGTTACCAAACATAGCTAACAGATATTCTCACAAGCTGAACTAGCTAAAACATACTACCAGTAACCACTCCAAAAAAAAAGCCACTCTAAAGTTAAGACAATAATTTAATATCAACTACCTGGTTTATTATAAATGAGAATATACCAAAATTGATGCAGAGATCACAAGAAGGATTTGATGATTCTAAGCCACTTTTATAATGTTTGGCCCAGTAGATTGGGATCCTTAATTCTTCAGTCATATAGAGTTTTGGCGGATTGCGTTCTTGACTTTTTGATGCTTCAAGTTTTTCTCAATGTACATCTCATTGTTAGATATGATTTTTTCTATGGATTTAGTCTTTCGGACATTTTTCGAAAGACTAAATATGTTTATGAATACAAGAGGTAGAAAGAGAAGATATTGAAGATTCAAAAAGCAACTACATTTGAAACCAAATAAAAGGAAATGTAAGAGTACATTTTAATCAGGAAAAAGAACAGCCAATGGAGAGAATAAAACTTATAAAGGTGAATGGAATTGATTTCGAAAGATTTTAAATTTAGTTGTACTTCTAATTAATGAAAGAAAATTTATGGAACACAAACACCCGTTAAAAGGCAGGAAAAAATAATCAGATAGAGGCAGAAACACGAAGGGAGGCTTTGTGGGAAGATGAAGATGAAGACGAAAAGAGGATGACAAAGGGAGCGAGGCTATGAGGGAGACGAAACTGAGAGAAGGAGGTTTCGAAGACGGCTCCGTGTGGGTTGTCTCAAACTTTCATCCCGACACTGAGGGAGGGAGGGTGGTGGCTTCCAACTACTGAGGCTTCGATGGAGGGAAATGGAAACGTAAAGAGGGAGGGAGGGACGAGACTTCGGCTTCAAGGGAGGATTCAGTAGAAAGGAAAATGCAGAGAGGGAGGGAAATAAAATGGTGCGTTTTCATTTTATTTTGACACATAAGCGGTGCTTACCCAGCGCTTACACTAGGCGACTGAGTGTAGAGTTTTTGTAAACTAAAGGTATCCGTTTCTCCCGAAAGGCAAACTTTTCATTTTTTAAATTTGTCTTGATATATAAAAAATAATGTTAGGTACGAATCTCATAAATTATATACATATTTTCTTTAAAAAAAAATGAATCTTGCTAAAAAAAAGAATAGTTCTACACTTTTTCAACATAAAATTTTATTTTTTTACAAAGAAATTGTGCAAAACTTGTCTATTGAGACTTTCTATTGAGATTTTTACAGTTCATTTCTAAAAATAAAAACCTGCCTTGATTCATGTAACTAATTGGTCCCACAATTGCCATCCTCGTTCTAACCATTCAGCAACAACTGATTCCGAGTTCTACTGATATTCGGATAACAAAAAAAAAATCAATCATTTGTTAGTATAGATAATGTAGAATATTTTCACATAGGAAAAAGCTCCTATGCCCACTAAATTTGACCGCTCTATTTGACTGCTTGAAAAAAAAAATTTAATTTTTTTTACTCAATGATTAAAAAAGTGATTTTAAGTGTATTGATATTTTTTTTATTTTTTAAATATATTAAAAAAATGTGAATATAAAAATAAATAAATAAAATAACAAAAGCAACTAGCGGTATGAATGAGCGGTGCTACTTTGCCGCCTAAGTAGCACCGCTCTTTCACATAAATGACATGTTGAGTGTGTTAAAAAAAAAAAGTTACAAATAGATTTTTTCATTAGGATAACTTTTTTTTCTTTTTTCATTAGGATACTGTGGAGGGATAAAATGTACATAGCCCATAAATTGGGCCCAGCCCACCAGATCACCATAAAAAGCAAGGAATAGACAGGAGAGCATGCAAGTGTCAGAGACCAAGGAGAGCAAGTCAGACATGCCAAGGGACAAGTTATATCATGGTAGGAAGCTTCAAAGTATGCCAGATAGAAGTAGGCCGAGGAGAGAAGCTGACACATATAAAGCACACAACCATATCTTCTTATTCAGCAGCCTCTCGAGGAAGACAGGGTCTCCAACAGGAAGAGCTCCAACCTTCTCTATATAGTGAGATATGATGAATCAAGAGTGACTGTAAACAGATATATTACAATGGAGACTCCCCTCCCCAAACTCCGTAGACGTATGCCTGTTGTCGAACTTCATAAATCTTGGTGTCCATCTCTCTTACTTTTACTGCACTTATTTTTTATTCACCACCATGGACTTACGAACCGCCACTGTACAACAGCACCGGAACACTGCCGGGGGCTCCAAATAACACCTATCGTAGCACTGTCAGCGTAGAGTTGCCCAGGCCGTGAAACAAGATATCAACAGTGACGCCGTCTGTGAGATCTCTATTGTCTCATAATTACCGTGTCCTTTGTATGCCGGCAACAACACGCTCTCAGAGCTCGGGTTGTGAACAAAAGCGAGCTGAAGCGATGGAAGGAAGAGTAAACAGTCTGCGATAACATAGAAGAAGAACATAATGAAGGTGGAAGAAGAACTATTTTCCAGTGCACTGAATAAATTCCGAATGATGAATATAGCTTCCTTCAGATAAGTGTTCTTAACTTTTTAAATTTTTTACATTCACAAAAAAAAAGGGGTTGTTGTGGAAAATGGGCAAGTAAATCTTCTCACGCTTAGGCGAAGGACCGAGCTCCTCACCATTGCATTCAGTTCATACTAATGAACTGTATAAAGATTAAGCGCCCAGCAAAGACCGACTGCATAAAAGTCAAGCTACCTAGACATTATAAGAAGAATACTGTGCACTTAAGGGCACAGTAACACACAAGCACTGCACACCACATGCAAAACATAGTGGCCACATGCATAGTGGACGTGCATGCTTGCACGACCAACCACCGTGCACTCACAATGCACGGGGCACGATCTCCTGTGCCCCCAAAGCTCGTAGCGCCACGTCGCGAGCCCAATCGACGGTCTTTGGCTAAAGGGCCATGGCCCCCACCAGGGGGTCGTGAAAAGTGCATCCCATGTGCACGAAGACCAGGCTGCAACCCGGCTGCGACACAACAGGAGAGGGGGCCGATGCCCACCATGTGGCTCACCGGCCCCGTCTGTCTCTGCCGATGCATCACCGGCAGCCCCCATCCTCAGGAAGTGAACAACTCAAAAACAGCCACATACGCAGCCTCGCGTGCGGGTGAAAACACCAGAGCCTAGTCCCGACAACTCCTTGCCGGGCTGCTGGCAACCACCTGGAAGCTCGCCGGCGCAATTTGCTACCCGTAAAGTGGTTCCCGAGCCCCCAAGCAAACCAACGGCAAGAGTTGGTGGTGTATACCATGGGCACGCCGTGTGGGTTTGCACACATTGTGTGCATCGTGTTTCCGTCAAAGGCAACCACTTGGGTCGCCGACACCTTATGGCGCCCCAAAGGTGGTGCCCCAACCGCCATGGCAGGCGTGAGGTGCCCCCCCCCTCCCGCAACAAGCTTGCATGAGACTCAGCATGGCAAACCACTACTCGGAAACCACTGTACGAGAAGCTCCTACAAGTGAGGCACCAACTCGGTCTCCCTTCAGCACGGTAACCACATGCACAGAAGTACCTACTCGGAAACCACAATACGAGAAGCACCTGCAAGTGAGGCACCTGCACGAACTCCTCAGTTCGGCAACTACATGCATGGAGGTAACCACATTCATAGACTCCTCAGCTCGGTAACAACATGCACGAAGTCCCTCCGCTTGGTAAGTATTTGCACTGAGTTCCTCAACCTGGACATCACTCACATGAAAACCCCAAAGGCACCCATAGACTAGGCTCCCATTGCTTGGACAACACGCACGGACCACCCCATAGTCAGCACATGTAGGGGTGGGTACCGGGGCCCCGCACCCCGTTGCACTGCCCTGTTCACCCCGCCCCTGCCCATGCGGCGCAGGGTTCCATCCCGCTCATGCAAGGTGCGGAAGGCCCCGCCCACACCCCTAGAGGCTAAAGGAGGCAAAGGATGGAAGGGGCTAAGCCCTGCTCCATGTTTCCCCTACTCCACATAATTAATATATAAATTATATATATAAAGTCCATGAGTGAAACGACACCATTTTGTTGATGACAAAACGGTGCCATTTCATTTTATCTTAAGCCCCCCCCCCCGGCGGTCTTCTTGAACTCTCGTCTCTCTCTCACACTCACTCCTGAAATTTCAATTTAGGGATTTCAATTGAAATCCCAACATCAATTTATTTATGGGTTTTGAATTGAACCCCTAAATTAATCTGAAACGTTAAATTGATTTTAGGGGTTTCAATTGAAACCCCTAAATCAAAAGGCTAAATCAATTGATTTAGGGGTTTCAATCCGAAACCCTTAAATTGTGTTGGCTTTGCATTTTGCCTTGTTTTTTCATGTGTGGTGTATTATTATGATTTTTTTTATATCTTGTGTTGATTGATTTTATAATTTTTTATTGTGTTGTGGAATCAGGAATGCCTTCTCAAAGGGATTTAAGTAATAACTCTCCTACCCCTACCAGTATCCCTGCCCCAGAACCTAACCCTACTCCAACCCCTGGGAATGGGAGTACACTTTGCCCCGCCCCCAAGCCCACACAGGGTTTGAAACTTGTTTCCATAGTTTGATCTCACTTTATCAAACTAAAGGTGTTGACCCCAATAACCTCCAAACTAAATATAATTACTGTAGAAAAATATATGGATATCACTATAGGAAACATGGTACATCCTAGTTAAATGTCCATTTAGAGGAACAATGCAAGAAGAGTCTAATATTAAGATCCTTACTGGAGAAAAGTCAATCTAGACTAGATATTGGACTAAAAAAAATGGTGGAATGAGTAGTGGAGGTCCAATGTTGAAAGGGTATATGAAGTATAATGTCGATGAGTGTAGAAGGAAGTTAGCTCGTATAGTTATCATAAACGAACTACTTTTTCAATTTGTGGAGTGGAGAGGGTTCCAAGAATTAAAACCAAGATTTACGCTTCCTCCTCCCCACACTGTGGCAGAAGATATTAAAAAGATGTACAGAAAAGATAAAAATGTTTTGAGGACCAATTAATGGGTTTGGTAGTTTGCCTCACTACCAATACTTGGACTTCTGAATTACATGTATTTGACTGTTTATTTTGTTGATTCTGATTGGATTCTTCATAAAAAGATTATTAAGTTTTGTCAAATAACTAATCACAAGGGTGAGACGAATGAAAAGGCATTGGAGGCCGCAATAAATGAGTGGGGGTTGGCACAGGTTTTGACAATTTGGTTGATAATGCCTCGTTTAATGATGTCGCCTTGGGATATTTGAAGACTTATCTTAAAGAGGCAAATAAGACATTCTTGGTAATGAATGTTAGATGTGCTGCACATATCCTGAATATAATTGTGACTGAGAAGTTGAAAGATGTTGATGACTCGGTTGCTCGAGTTAGAATGACTGTAAAATTTGTCAGGTATTCTCCTTCGAGATTAGAGAAATTCAAAATTGCTGCGAAAACTGTGGGCATAACATGGAAGAAGGGTCTTTGTATTGATGTTTCTACCAGATTGAACTCAACCTTCTTGATATTGGAGGTGACCCAAGAATATAAGACATCTTTTCAATTATTGGGTAATGAAGATATTCAATATGTCAAATCTTTTGATGAACACGGAGATTATGAAAGCCTAATTATGATGATTGGGAGGTAGTTTCTACTTTTGTTAATTTTCTCATAATTTTTTATGATGTCACATTGAAGTTATCTGGTTCTTTGTACCCTACATCCCATGAGTTTTGTCAACAAATATGTAGGGTGAAAGAAGAATTAGACGACATGTGTAAGGGTTCCAATCTAAGGATGAGGGTGATGACATTAATCATGAGAGTTAAATATGACAAGTATTGGGGAGATTTAAGTAGACTAAATATTTTGTTATATGTGGCTATTATTCTTGATCCCCATCTAAAAATTTCAGGCATGTTATATGGTTTGAGACTTACGCACGATCAGGTATAAGCTGATCTTATTGGTGATATGACTTGAAATACCCTGGCTAAATTGTATGATAAGTTTAATGCAATTAAGGATGGTACTGCATCTACTACACCTGCACCTACCCCAATGCCTCCTCTAGATACCAGGCCAACAAAGAAGCGTAGATTGGCGTGGATTAAGACCCTTGTACAAAATCCCACACTAGTCCATCAATCTATAGAGGTGGTTTCGGAGTTAGACAACTATTTGTCATGAGATCTTATTCAAGATGATGATGGTTTCGATATATTTGAATGGTGGAAGGTGGCAGCAAAGAAATATCTCATCATTTCTGAGATGATCCGTTGTATTTTGTCCATTCCTATTAGCACCGTTGTCTTGGAATCAGCCTTTAGTATCGAAGGACGCATATTGGATCATTTCTGTAGTTCATTGTCTCTTACAACTGTGAAGGCATTAATATGCACACAGAGTTGGATGATGGGAAATGATATTTATATTCTGGATGTTTTAGATTTTACGGAGACCAACGAAAAGGGTGGTGATCAGTCTAGATCTAGACCATCTAGTAATTGTTGTTTTTATTTTAGTATTTTGATTTATTTATATTCATTTCGATTTCATCGATATTAATTTTAGTATTTATTGTTGTAGCAACACATGAGATGACTCAGACGACGTCTACCTTCACTGCAATATGAATATGTGCTCAAGCCTCAAATCTCAATGAGTTAATAAAAAGACTACCTACTCGAGCCGCTCCAAATTTCACAATCAAAGACTCAAACAGCTTTATCTTTAGATTCTTAGAATATTGAACTTTGAATCATTTGTATGTATTATGTATTTAATTATTTGTAATGTTGATACAATGTCCCTTAGACACTTTTATGTTTGTAATTTTGTAATATTGTTTAGCCTTTCAATTTTGTCATAACTTAGTAATTATTATTAGTTTATTAGGTAGTAGACTTGTAATCTGTAGTAGTACTTTATTTGCTCTAAATTAGTAAATTTGTATCATGTATATATTATTTTTATTCATGTAACTCTTTTTTTAATCTGGTTTTTTAACTTCCAATTTTATGGGCCCAAAAGCTGTTTCTGGTCCTAAAAGAAAAAGCTTATGGACCAAAGGCCTAGTAGGGGGTGGATGGATTGACCCCCCCACTCGCACCCCGTTATTCGGGACGGGGTACCCCGCCCCCACGCCCGGAGGCGAGGGATGGGGAAAAAATCGTGGGCCAGGGGTCGGGGCTATCCCGCCCCTAAGAGGGCAGGTAGCACCTCTAGACACACAGGAATCAGCCAACAAGCATGCATGGGCTTGGACCAGACCAATCGCACAGACAAAGTTGATAAAGTTGCACATCTTGCATGAGACTAGGACACCATTGGTTGGGTTCGGACAGTGCACACTTACGCCGCACCATGCTGCTCTACTCTGCTGCTCTGCTCTTACGCTATTCTGCCCTGTTGCTCAACTCTGCTGCGCAATTATGCTCTACTCTACTCTGCTATGCAATTCTGCTCTGTTGCGCTATTATGCTCTGCACTATGCGCAGGCAAGTAAGGACTCCCCCCTAACTAAACAACAACTCCTGATTTGTTGCTCTCAAAATTCATGTGAATTTTTGTTTCTACTAACAAAGTTATTTTTTGTGACTCGAAATGGCAAACATCGGCAAAATAGGTTATCTGGGCACCACTCGGGCTTCCCAATATGGCTCCATCAGAACAAATCACCAGGCGGGAAAGATCAAAGATCGCCTGACCTTCCAGATACAAGCTCAGTCTCTAGATTGGCCACGAAGTATTAGTTAAGGACCAGAGCCATGAGCTCTACCTTGATAATGACTATTTGGAACGCAAGTCCTATGACTTGTCGAGTTTCGTGCAAGGTTACTGCCTGTGATGCATTGAATAGGGAGCAGGGCCCTTGGGTTCTGCCAACCTACAATAGGCCAGTTGGAAGACAACCCAGTCCCTAGATTGCATTTGCCGGCCTTCGCGGCGTACAAGCCCATCTCTAGATTAGTCACGAAGTATTAGTTAAGGACCAGAGCCATGAACTATGCCCTTATAATGGGCTATTCAGAACGCAAGTCCCATGACTTGTCGAGGTTCGTGCAAGGTTGATACCTACGATGCATTGGCTAGGAAGCAAGGCCCTTGGGCTCTGCCAACCTACAACAGGCCATGTCGAAACACAAGTCAGTCCTTAGATTGGACTTGCCTGCCTTCGCAAAGTACAAGCCCAATCTCATGACTGGCCACAAAGGAAATGAAGGGAAGTAAAAGGAAAAGCGGCAAAAATAAAATAATAATAAAAAAAAAAACAACAACAACAAAGAAAAGAAGAAACCATACAGCCAGGTACAAAAAATTATTTTATCATACAACCCAGTCTTCGCAGGTAAAAGCCCAGTCACTTGATTGGCCAAAAAGAAAATGAAGGGAAACAAAAGTAAAAGCGGCAAAACAAAAGAAAAGTGTAGCTTGGTGAAGCACTATGTGTATGGACTCCTCACAACTCGGACTCAACAAGACTCAGTTTGGACGAGTCACCAATGTTGCTTGGCCAAAACTTGGACTATCCTTGCAGGCTCTCCCAACAGGCTCTCCCGGACTCCTTCAGCGGGCTCTCCCTAGAGAGCACTCCAAGCGCTTTAATCTTTCTTAAAACTTATGTAAATTTTGTTTCAACAAAAAAAATTACTTCCTGTGGTGCAAAACACAGGCCATGTGGCCCCGCCCTCTCACAGAGCAATTCAACACGGACGATCACCTTAGTTCAATGAAGTCGACTCCCTAAACTCACTGCGGGGTAAGGCCAAGTCTCTGGACTCGCCGACCCCTGCTCAACAAAATCGAGTCCTTAGACTCACCACAAAGTCGGGTCCCTAGACTCGCTGCAGGGTAAAACCAAGTCTCTAGACTCTCCGACCCCCCGCTCGACAAAGCCAAGTCCCTAGACTCGCTGTGATCCCGAGGTCGAGCCAGAACTTCCTGAGCCCTTACCAACTCCACATCCAAAAATAATTCGAGTCCCTAGACTCGCTCTGAGCTCCGCGCTCGTAACATATGCGGTCGAGTATGTCTCCCGCCAAATTTGAGCTTCACGCTCCCAGCATACGCATTTGAGTACATCTCCCCCACATCCGAGCTCTACACTTGCACCATACACGGTGAGTACATCTCCTCTGCCACATTCGAGATCCACACTCGCACCATACGCGGACGAGTACATCTCCCACCACATTCGAGCTCCGCACTCGCATCGTACATGGTCGAGTACATCTCCCACTACATTCAATTTCGCGCTCGCAGCATACGCATACTCATTAATGCTGGAGAACAGTTCGCATCCCAATAATTTGGAGGAGGTGAACGAGTGAGTATACGCAAACCCGTTCACCTTCAACATGCCCGCCCAAGTCAGAAATTCTCATAAATGCTCTCTTCGATTTTTTAAAAATAAAATAAAAATAAAATTAGAATTTCCAACCCACAAGTGTGCTAAAAGTTTGCAAGGTTCTGGGAGGGATAAAATACAAATAGCCCATAAATTGGGCCCAAGCCCACCAGACCACCATCAGAAACAAGGAAGAGACAATAAGAGATATGAGAGCATGCAAGTGTCAGAGACCAAGGAGAGCAAGTCAAACATGCCAAGGACAAGTCATATCATGGCAGGAAGCTTCAGAATATGCCAGATAGAAAGTAGGCCAAAGAGGAAAGCTGACACACACAACGAATGGAAATATATATAAAGCACACAGCCAGATAAAGAAAGGGGGACTTCTACTTCTCAAGCCGACTCAACGCTCCCTCAATCAGATCATCTTCTTCTTCAGCAACCTTTCAAGGAAGACAGCGTCTCCAATGAGAAGAGCTCAAACCTTCTCAATACAGTGAGATATGAGAAACCATGAGTAACTATAAACAGATATACAGCATCCATGGGGTTTGAGGAGACTCCCCTCCCCAAACCCCCGTGGATGTAGGCTTGTTGTCGAATCACATAAATCTTGATGTCTATCTCCTCTTACTTTCCTATACTTATTTCCATTTACTACCATGGAATTACGAACTGCCACCGTACAACCACAATCGGAACACTGCTGGGAACTCCAAATAACACCTATCGTAGCACTGTCAGCAAGAGTTGCCCCAGGTTGCGAAACACGACATCAATAGATACCATGTTTAACTTTTGAAAAATACTACTTTATCCACTCAACTTGCCACCTCAATTGGAAACTCGTGCATTTTATTTTATTTTTATTTTTTTCTTTACTTAATAATTAAGGAAGTAACTATTAGTGTATTGATATATTTTTATATTTTTTAAAAATATTTTAAATGAAAAAAAATAATAAAAAAATAAAAATGTGATTTTGACCCAGCGGTCTACTCTGAGTGGCAGAGTAGCACCACTCTTACTTTTTTACAAGTAGTGATGTAGATTTACTACAAAAAACAAATCATAAAAAAGGAAACTGGATAAAGTCTTCACCTGATATAATTTTTACCGTAAGAAGTTTCTGAGTGACTGAATAGAAGTTTCCTCCCTAGATGAGCGATTAGATTGAGGCCTTAGACACGAGCTATCATACCATATCAATCGACTTTACCTGAGATTTTCTTACCTATTTTCCCATTATACTGTAAAAGCTAACTCAAGAGCCCTCTTTAGAAACAACATTTAGGAGACACTGTTAATTATCATCCAAGTCTTAGCGACAAGTCTAGATAGAGCATCAACATTGGCTTAGCCAAATAGGAAAGTTAGCTAAATTTTTGATAATTGATGTCAAAAACATCCCACATTGGATTGACCAAATCTAAAATAAGATAGATTTCTGCTACAGTGGTTGACCAAAAATGGAGAACCACTATTGATTCACCAAATATTAAAATATTAATTTCTCACTCTAAGCAAATATTAAAATATTAGTTTTCTCACTCCAATAAAAATACTATTTGGTTTGTAATTAAGAAATTTAGATAGAATTTTAGATGAGTTTAATAAAATAATTTTTTGTTATTAGCATTAAACAACATTTTGAAAATGTGATTTTTTTAATATTAATTTAATTAGAATATAATTATTATTAATATTAAATTGGTAGAATTATAAAATGTGATACAAATAAATTAAATAAAAAAATTTATTAATTTAATAATATTTTATTATTATATAGAGAGTAAATGGCTAATCTAATGTGAAGATTAAATTTAAATGAAAATATGCAAATGTAAAAAATTGTGATATAAATCAAATTTTAAAGATGTATTTGATCAGGCTAATGAGCATGCTCTTAGCGACACAAGTTTTCATAGCTCTGTGCTCATCAATTTTCTCTAGGTCAACAGGACGCGAAATAGAATTTGTTTTTCTTCAATTTTCTACAAGCTCCTAAAGGAACACAAGTATGGCTAAGACCAGACGTAGATAAGGAAAAGTACGGAAGAACACTCAAAAAAAGTATTTGTATGTCCATCAGAAGCATTACTTTTCCCCAAAGCAATTGAGCCAAATTAGAGATTTCCTCATCTCATCTCATCAAATAATTTTTTTTAAATTTTTACATAAAATATAATAAATAATTCAACTTTTAAAATCTTAATTCAAAATTTTTCAAATCTCAAAATAATAATAATATTAAAAAATAATATTTTAAACTTTCATCTAAAATAAAAAAATTTCATCTCACTATCCAAATCTAAATCCTGCAAGGTCACCATTTCGTGGAGATATTATATATTATCTCTCGCTGCTTGATCTTAACGCTTTGTCAAATGAGAAGGGCTTCAACCATATAGGACTAACTCACCTTCTATTTTTCAACTGAGAAATGAAAAAGAAAGTGTTATTTTCCAAAGGAAGTCTCCTTCCTTATTCCTGACATTGGTAGCACTCCTACATAAGTGATAGATAAAAGTACCTGACATAAAGTGCCTTCAGATGGACGCAAGAAAGAAAATCTCATAAATAAACAACGATGCAAAAGGGATATAATGCATTCTGTCAAAGAACAGGATTCACTTCATGCCATTTACATGGACCAAGAGTTTCTTGCACTCAAAAGGTGAAGAGTTTTCTAAATTGAAGGCACGTTGAATGCAGTTAATAGGGGATGTCTCCCTCTTCAGGCAGATCCCAATTATCCTCATCATCTTCCTATTTGTTTGTTGTGGCTTCCGGCTTGGTCTCTGGTGGAGTTCTTAATTGGGGCGCCTGGTTATAGAACGAGACAGACAAGCAGTAAATAATCATTGGAAGGAGAGATCTAACAGAAGCAACTCTACATAACTGCATGTTGGTGAGGTGTTAAACCACAGGCTAGTAAACTTTATACTGCAGGGTCTAAAGAACCCACAAGAATATGCAACACAAATGTTAACATTATATGCCGACTATCAAAGCCAAAGATTAACACCCTATCAATCAGAACAAAATTCACTAAACCATTTATATAACACTGATAAATAAATTCGAGACAAAACCAAATTCAAACAAACATTTCCTCCTTGTCAAAAGGGAAAAAAAAAAACATATACACAGAACATAGATACATTGATTAACAACAGGCAATATTTCTCCAGGGTAAACCAAACTGGCATATAGTATTATAATTCCGTGTTTTAAATTTGTCAGCCCAGATAGGGTCATAGAGAGACGTTTCAAAGCATCACACATAATAAAGAACTCTGAGTTGGTCACTTATAAAAAAGAAAATCTAAATTAGTGGAATTTCTCAGGATCCCAAACTTACCCACATAATGTCATTTATAGTGATTGCTAGATTGAACTTTTCCCCATTCTAAATGAAGTATATAAACTTTGTACTCCAGGAAAGACGCAATTGATCCTACATGGTGGCTGGGTTTTTAGGGGAACAGAACAGGGAGACTGGAGTAGCCTTAGTGCTACAAAAATCTCACATATTAAGCCAACAAATCCAAGATTCAGCAAAACTAACAACAAATAGCAATCAATTGAACCTAAAGTGACCAAATCTATTAACACCATTTGCAACATAATGAAGAGAATCATAAGAACATCATAGAGAGAAAAAAACCAAGCCCTTGATTAGCTGAACATTCGACAAAGCCTAACCCTTTTTTTAAAAAGAAATCAAAACAACGCCAAAGTAGAATAAATTAAGAGAGACAGAAAAGGCAGAGACCTCCTTTTGTTGCGCTTAGCGGCCTCCCGCGTCCTCCGCTTCTTCTCGTCCTTCTTATTTCGAAGAACCCCTGCGCACACTCTTGAATAACACCGCCAGAAAATCATCTCGAATTGAATCACATCTCGTACATTGCCAGAATAAATGTATCTCAAGCAAGCAACATCAGTATAATTAAAAGCAAATTATTACAGAATATGTCTCACCTCACGGTAGAATAAATTAAGCAATACTGGTAATCATGTAGTTACAAAAACACACAGACAATGAAGAAATTAAGAAGAAAAATATAAGAACCTTGCATTAATATAGAATAAGACATTCTGTTGTGAATGAAAGTAATAAAATATAAGAGATCAGGTTAATTCGAGGAAACCAAGGACTCCAACAAAAGTCTTCTAAATTAACAAAACAACCGGGCCTTTAGAAAGGCTTGCTAACTAACGGAACTAGTGTCTGTAAAAATAGACCCACGTACTCAATACTGAAGACCGTTTCTCAAGACCAGATAAAGTTTACTGACTCAACAACTATTGAACTTATCATAATTATTGGACCGACAAACATAAAATAACTATTGGATTGAACTCGGATGCTTGGGCTCATAATACAAGAACCCCAACTCAGCCCACTTGCCTGAGATCCTGCTCATCAGCCAGCACACATGTGACAGCATCAAACCCCTCCATCCTCTGCTCCATTGGCTCGCCACGACCGTCTTCTTGCTCCGTTGAGTTATCGTTAATTGCTTGAGGGCCTAATTCTGCTTCAAACATTATTTGGATTGAAATACTCTGGATTGAATCATATATATTGAAAAATCTCAGGATATGCCATCGAGTAATTCAATAATCTGTTGATATAGATCGTTAATATCTATATAGAAAATAGAGCTAAAATAACCCATCCAAAGACAGGAAAGAGAATCAATAATAGACAATTACATGCAAGAGCACCCGAGAAGTAGCAAATAAGCCTCGCGGCATCGCGAAATACTAGCATTAGGAATGGGTCGGAATAACTCCATCAATGCTAAAAGTAAATACACATAGCTCCAATAAAAAGATACATGATTGTGCGATGTGTCTCAATGGAGAGGAAGCTAGTTCTGATTCTGTACTTGAAGAAGGTTCACTAAAATTTGAATCAAAACATGGATGCAGATTAGGTCGGATGGTTGGATCAAGAAATGCTCCCTGCTCATCACTGCAAACAAAACAAAGACTATAAAATGTTCACTAGTTTCCACCATCAAATTGATCAAACACCCCTATATATGCATGTGCATTTTCCTTTCAATTCCTCTATTTTTTTTGTCTTTGCCAAATAATAAATCTTCTTCGAGTCAATATTGAACATATAGATGTATTAGCTTATAAACTAAATCATTTCAAGACCACCTCCATTAGTGCCAAATGGACGACAGGAATCTGGGATGTGCCTAGCTTGCAAAATTTGCCTACACACTATTAATGTTGGTTCCACGTCCTTAATAAAAATGTAAGATGTTTTAAACTTTTTTATACGGAAAAAATATTACATCTTATTTATTTTTGAGATGACATTTATCATATTATTTATTTATTTTTTAAAAAATGATAATCAAATATAAAAAAATGTATCTTATTTTCAAAGTGGATAAGAATATCGTATATAACGTTATTCTTTTTATAACTATAAACGTGCATCACAGCAAATAGTAATATTGACCCAACAAATTTGTAAGTAGAGAAACCTTTTTGATTATCACAAGATGTTAATGCGAGACTATGAGAATATAAACTAAATAATTAATTTAATCTCTCCTTAATAATTTAAAATTTTAAAACAATTAGTGATATAAGATAATATCATAATAGATATCTTAAATTTGATTATTGAATTACATTTCACACTAATTTAAAATTAAATATTCTATATGTTAAGTCTACAAATTAAGAGAAAGTTTCATTTCGATAGAGCGAATAGATTATTAAATTTACGTCTTCCCAAACTCATTTTTAAATTAAGCAATAAGTAATTTAAACAGTTGCATAACCTTTCTAACTTAGCATTGAAATTCGAGCAGTGAATCGCACATACTCGATGAATGTTTGATCAAATGCTTCCTCTGTTTAGCCTTACCCGAGACTTGAGGC